>BSQW01000014.1:38987409-39359659 GCA_030161315.1 Eutrema japonicum | reverse complement strand
TATATATTCATAAACAACATATACGGATATATGACGTTTTATCATACGGAGACATCTCCATATATTCGTGGTTTATGAATGCACATCCTTAAATAACATTAGAAATCTGATTTTTTGAGATTCACTTTTAAAACCGTTAGACACGTGTCACGATTTTTTCCTTGCGGAAATAAGGAATGAATCCCTAGCAATTCCATTGCAAATTTGCAACAGATTTGCGATGGATCCTCATTTTGCAACGGATTTGCTACGGATCCATCGCAAATCCATGGCAAATTTTCATCGGATTTGCTATGGACCTTGATTTACGATGGATTTGCGACGGATCCATCGCAAATCCGTTGCAAATTTATGAGTTTTAGTTTTTAAGGTTTAGGGTTTAGGGTATACGTTTTATTATCATAATAAACGTTACGGTTTATAATCTCATAAGAGTCATGATCATAAGCATATTTTCCGAAAATTTAATGATTTTGATGGTACGAGCAATGTTAAACTTCTATATATATTCATAAACAACATATACGGATATATGACGTTTTATCATACGGAGACATCTCCAAATATTCGCGGTTTATGAATGCACATCCTTAAATAACTTTAGAAATCTGATTTTTTGAGATTCACTTTTAAAACCATTAGACACGTGTCTTGATTTTTTCCTTGCCGGAAATAAGGAATGAATCCCTAGCAATTCCATTGCAAATATGCAACAGATTTGCGATGGATACTCATTTTGCAACGGATTTGCGATGGATCAATCGCAAATCCGTTGCAAATTCATGAGTTTTAGTTTTTAAGGTTTAGGGTTTAGGATATATGTTTTATTATCATAATAAAGTTTACGGTTTATAATCTCGTAAGAGTCATGATCATAAGCATATTTTCCAAAAATTTAATGATTTTGAGGGTACGAGCAATGTTAAACTTCTTTATATATTCATAAACAACATATACGGATATATGACGTTTTATCATACGGAGACATCTCCATATATTCGTGGTTTATGAATGCACATCCTTAAATAACATTAGAAATCTGATTTTTTGAGATTCACTTTAAAAACCGTTAGACACGTGTCACGATTTTTTCCTTGCGGAAATAAGGAATGAATCCCTAGCAATTCCATTGCAAATTTGCAACAGATTTGCGATGGATCCTCATTTTGCAACGGATTTGCTACGGATCCATCGCAAATCCATAGCAAATTTTCATCGGATTTGCGATGGACCTTGATTTACGATTGATTTGCGACGGATCCATCGCAAATCCGTTGCAAATTTATGAGTTTTAGTTTTTAAGGTTTAGGGTTTAGGGTATACGTTTTATTATCATAATAAACGTTACGGTTTATAATCTCATAAGAGTCATGATCATAAGCATATTTTCCAAAAATTTAATGATTTTGACGGTACGAGCAATGTTAAACTTCTTTATATATTCATAAACAACATATACGGATATATGACGTTTTATCATACGGAGACATCTCCAAATATTCGCGGTTTATGAATGCACATCCTTAAATAACTTTAGAAATCTGATTTTTTGAGATTCACTTTTAAAACCGTTAGACACGTGTCACGATTTTTTCCTTGCGGAAATAAGGAATGAATCCCTAGCAATTCCAGTGCAAATTTGCAACAGATTTGCGATGGATCCTCATTTTGCAACGGATTTGCGATGGATCAATCGCAAATCCGTTGCAAATTCATGAGTTTTAGTTTTTAAGGCTAGGGTTTAGGATATATGTTTTATTATCATAATAAAGTTTACGGTTTATAATCTCATAAGAGTCATGATCATAAGCATATTTTCCAAAAATTTAATGATTTTGAGGGTACGAGCAATGTTAAACTTCTTTATATATTCATAAACAACATATACGGATATATGACGTTTTATCATACGGAGACATCTCCATATATTCGTGGTTTATGAATGCACATCCTTAAATAACATTAGAAATCTGATTTTTTGAGATTCACTTTTAAAACCGTTAGACACGTGTCACGATTTTTTCCTTGCGGAAATAAGGAATGAATCCCTAGCAATTCCATTGCAAATTTGCAACAGATTTGCGATGGATCCTCATTTTGCAACGGATTTGCTACGGATCCATCGCAAATCCATGGCAAATTTTCATCGGATTTGCTATGGACCTTGATTTACGATGGATTTGCGACGGATCCATCGCAAATCCGTTGCAAATTTATGAGTTTTAGTTTTTAAGGTTTAGGGTTTAGGGTATACGTTTTATTATCATAATAAACGTTACGGTTTATAATCTCATAAGAGTCATGATCATAAGCATATTTTCCGAAAATTTAATGATTTTGATGGTACGAGCAATGTTAAACTTCTATATATATTCATAAACAACATATACGGATATATGACGTTTTATCATACGGAGACATCTCCAAATATTTGCGGTTTATGAATGCACATCCTTAAATAACTTTAGAAATCTGATTTTTTGAGATTCACTTTTAAAACCATTAGACACGTGTCTTGATTTTTTCCTTGCCGGAAATAAGGAATGAATCCCTAGCAATTCCATTGCAAATATGCAACAGATTTGCGATGGATACTCATTTTGCAACGGATTTGCGATGGATCAATCGCAAATCCGTTGCAAATTCATGAGTTTTAGTTTTTAAGGCTAGGGTTTAGGATATATGTTTTATTATCATAATAAAGTTTACGGTTTATAATCTCATAAGAGTCATGATCGTAAGCATATTTTCCAAAAATTTAATGATTTTGATGGTACGAGCAATGTTAAATTTCTTTATATATTCATAAACAACATATACAGATATATGACGTTTTATCATATGGAGACATCTCCATATATTCGCGGTTTATGAATGCACATCCTTATATAACTTTAGAAATCTGATTTTTTGAGATTCACTTTTAAAACCGTTAGACACGTGTCACGATTTTTTCTTTGCCGGAAATAAGGAATGAATCCCTAGCAATTCCATTGCAAATTTGCAAAAGATTTGCGATGGATTCTCATTTTGCAACGTATTTGCGACGGATCCATCGCAAATCCATAGCAAATTTGCAACAGATTTGCGATGGATCCTCATTTTGCAACGGATTTGCGACGGATCCATCGCAAATCCGTTGCAAATTCATGAGTTTTAGTTTTTAAGGTTTAGGGTTTAGGGTATACGTTTTATTATCATAATAAAGTTTAGGGTTTATAATCTCATAAGAGTCATGATCATAAGCATATTTTCCGAAAATTTAATGATTTTGATGGTACGAGCAATGTTAAACTTCTATATATATTCATAAACAACATATACGGATATATGACGTTTTATCATACGGAGACATCTCCAAATATTCGCGGTTTATGAATGCACATCCTTAAATAACTTTAGAAATCTGATTTTTTGAGATTCACTTTTAAAACCATTAGACACGTGTCTTGATTTTTTCCTTGCCGGAAATAAGGAATGAACCCCTAGCAATTCCATTGCAAATTTGCAACAGATTTGCGATGGATACTCATTTTGCAACGGATTTGCGATGGATCAATCGCAAATCCGTTGCAAATTCATGAGTTTTAGTTTTTAAGGTTTAGGGTTTAGGATATATGTTTTATTATCATAATAAAGTTTACGGTTTATAATCTCATAAGAGTCATGATCATAAGCATATTTTCCAAAAATTTAATGATTTTGAGGGTACGAGCAATGTTAAACTTCTTTATATATTCATAAACAACATATACGGATATATGACGTTTTATCATACGGAGACATCTCCATATATTCGTGGTTTATGAATGCACATCCTTAAATAACATTAGAAATCTGATTTTTTGAGATTCACTTTTAAAACCGTTAGACACGTGTCACGATTTTTTCCTTGCGGAAATAAGGAATGAATCCCTAGCAATTCCATTGCAAATTTGCAACAGATTTGAGATGGATCCTCATTTTGCAACGGATTTGCTACGGATCCCTCGCAAATCCATAGCAAATTTTCATTGGATTTGCGATGGACCTTGATTTACGATGGATTTGCGACGGATCCATCGCAAATCCGTTGCAAATTTATGAGTTTTAGTTTTTAAGGTTTAGGGTTTAGGGTATACGTTTTATTATCATAATAAACGTTACGGTTTATAATCTCATAAGAGTCATGATCATAAGCATATTTTCCGAAAATTTAATGATTTTGATGGTACGAGCAATGTTAAACTTCTATATATATTCATAAACAACATATACGGATATATGACGTTTTATCATACAGAGACATCTCCATATATTCGCGGTTTATGAATGCACATCCTTAAATAACTTTAGAAATCTGATTTTTTGAGATTCACTTTTAAAACCGTTAGACATGTGTCACGATTTTTTCCTTGCCGGAAATAAGGAATGAATCCCTAGCAATTCCATTTCAAATTTGCAACAGATTTGCGATGGATCCTCATTTTGCAACAGATTTGCGTCGGATCCATCGCAAATCCGTTGCAAATTCATGAGTTTTAGTTTTTAAGGTTTAGGGTTTAGGGTATACGTTTTATTATCATAATAAAGTTTACGGTTTATAATCTCATAAGAGTCATGATCGTAAGCATATTTTCCAAAAATTTAATGATTTTGATGGTACGAGCAATGTTAAACTTCTATATATATTCATAAACAATATATACAGATATATGACGTTTTATCATATGGAGACATCTCCATATATTCGCGGTTTATGAATGCACATCCTTATATAACTTTAGAAATCTCATTTTTTGAGATTCACTTTTAAAACCGTTAGACACGTGTCACGATTTTTTCTTTGCCGGAAATAAGGAATGAATCCCTAGCAATTCCATTGCAAATTTGCAAAAGATTTGCGATGGATCCTCATTTTGCAACGGATTTGCGACGGATCCATCGCAAATCCATAGCAAATTTGCAACAGATTTGCGATGGATACTCATTTTGCAACGGATTTGCGATGGATCAATCGCAAATCCGTTGCAAATTCATGAGTTTTAGTTTTTAAGGTTTAGGGTTTAGGGTATATGTTTTATTATCATAATAAAGTTTACGGTTTATAATCTCATAATAGTCATGATCATAAGCATATTTTCCGAAAATTTAATGATTTTGATGGTACGAGCAATGTTAAACTTCTATATATATATTCATAAACAACATATACGGATATATGACGTTTTATCATACGGAGACATCTCCATATATTCGCGGTTTATGAATGCACATCCTTAAATAACTTTAGAAATCTGATTTTTTGAGATTCACTTTTAAAACCGTTAGACACGTGTCATGATTTTTTCCTTGCCGGAAATAAGGAATGAACCCCTAGCAATTCCATTGCAAATTTGCAACAGATTTGCGATGGATACTCATTTTGCAACGGATTTGCGATGGATCAATCGCAAATCCGTTGCAAATTCATGAGTTTTAGTTTTTAAGGTTTAGGGTTTAGGATATATGTTTTATTATCATAATAAAGTTTACGGTTTATAATCTCATAAGAGTCATGTTCATAAGCATATTTTCCAAAAATTTAATGATTTTGAGGGTACGAGCAATGTTAAACTTCTTTATATATTCATAAACAACATATACGGATATATGACGTTTTATCATACGGAGACATCTCCATATATTCGTGGTTTATGAATGCACATCCTTAAATAACATTAGAAATCTGATTTTTTGAGATTCACTTTTAAAACCGTTAGACACGTGTCACGATTTTTTCTTTGCCGGAAATAAGGAATGAATCCCTAGCAATTCCATTGCAAATTTGCAAAAGATTTGCGATGGATCCTCATTTTGCAACGGATTTACGACGGATCCATCGCAAATCCATAGCAAATTTGCAACGGATTTGCGATGGACCTTGATTTACGATGGATTTGCGACGGATCCATCACAAATCCATTACAAATTTATGAGTTTTAGTTTTTAAGGTTTTGGGTTTAGGGTATACGTTTTATTATCATAATAAAGTTTACGGTTTATAATCTAATAATAGTCATGATCATAAGCATATTTTCCGAATATTTAATGATTTTGATGGTACGAGCAATGTTAAACTTCTATATATATATTCATAAACAACATATACGGATATATGACGTTTTATCATACGGAGACATCTCCATATATTCGCGGTTTTATGATTGCACATCCTTAAATAACTTTAGAAATCTGATTTTTTGAGATTCACTTTTAAAACCGTTAGACACTTGTCATGATTTTTTCCTTGACGGAAATAAGGAATGAATCCTTAGCAATTCCATTGCAAATTTGCAACAGATTTGCGATGGATACTAATTTTGCAATGGATTTGCGATGGATCAATCGCAAATCCGTTGCAAATTCATGAGTTTTAGTTTTTAATGTTTAGGGTTGAGGGTATACGTTTTATTATCATAATAAAGTTTACGGTTTATAATCTCATAATAGTCATGATAATAAGCATATTTTCCAAAAATTTAATGATTTTGATGGTACGAGCAATGTTAAACTTCTTTATATATTCATAAACAACATATACGGATATATGACGTTTTATCATACAGAGACATCTCCATATATTCGCGGTTTATGAATGCACATCCTTAAATAACTTTAGAAATCTGATTTTTTGAGATTCACTTTTAAAACCGTTAGACACGTGTCACGATTTTTTCCTTGCCGGAAATAAGGAATGAATCCCTAGCAATTCCATTTCAAATTTGCAACAGATTTGCGATGGATCCTCATTTTGCAACGGATTTGCGACGGATCCATCGCAAATCCATTGCAAATTCATGAGTTTTAGTTTTTAAGGTTTAGGGTTTAGGGTATACGTTTTATTATCATAATAAAGCTTACGGTTTATAATCTCATAAGAGTCATGATCGTAAGCATATTTTCCAAAAATTTAATGATTTTGATGGTACGAGCAATGTTAAACTTCTATATATATATTCATAAACAACATATACAGATATATGACGTTTTATCATATGGAGACATCTCCATATATTCCCGGTTTATGAATGCACATCCTTATATAACTTTAGAAATCTGATTTTTTGAGATTCACTTTTAAAACCGTTAGACACGTGTCACGATTTTTTCTTTGCCGGAAATAAGGAATGAATCCCTAGCAATTCCATTGCAAATTTGCAAAAGATTTGCGATGGATCCTCATTTTGCAACGGATTTGCGACGGATCCATCGCAAATCCATAGCAAATTTGCAACAGATTTGCGATGGATACTCATTTTGCAACGGATTTGCGATGGATCAATCGCAAATCCGTTGCAAATTCATGAGTTTTAGTTTTTAAGGTTTAGGGTTTAGGGTATATGTTTTATTATCATAATAAAGTTTACGGTTTATAATCTCATAATAGTCATGATCATAAGCATATTTTCCGAAAATTTAATGATTTTGATGGTACGAGCAATGTTAAACTTCTATATATATATTCATAAACAACATATACGGATATATGACGTTTTATCATACGGAGACATCTCCATATATTCGCGGTTTATGAATGCACATCCTTAAATAACTTTAGAAATCTGATTTTTTGAGATTCACTTTTAAAACCGTTAGACACGTGTCATGATTTTTTCCTTGCCGGAAATAAGGAATGAACCCCTAGCAATTCCATTGCAAATTTGCAACAGATTTGCGATGGATACTCATTTTGCAACGGATTTGCGATGGATCAATCGCAAATCCGTTGCAAATTCATGAGTTTTAGTTTTTAAGGTTTAGGGTTTAGGATATATGTTTTATTATCATAATAAAGTTTACGGTTTATAATCTCATAAGAGTCATGTTCATAAGCATATTTTCCAAAAATTTAATGATTTTGAGGGTACGAGCAATGTTAAACTTCTTTATATATTCATAAACAACATATACGGATATATGACGTTTTATCATACGGAGACATCTCCATATATTTGTGGTTTATGAATGCACATCCTTAAATAACATTAGAAATCTGATTTTTTGAGATTCACTTTTAAAACCGTTAGACACGTGTCACGATTTTTTCTTTGCCGGAAATAAGGAATGAATCCCTAGCAATTCCATTGCAAATTTGCAAAAGATTTGCGATGGATCCTCATTTTGCAACGGATTTACGACGGATCCATCGCAAATCCATAGCAAATTTGCAACGGATTTGCGATGGACCTTGATTTACGATGGATTTGCGACGGATCCATCACAAATCCATTACAAATTTATGAGTTTTAGTTTTTAAGGTTTTGGGTTTAGGGTATACGTTTTATTATCATAATAAAGTTTACGGTTTATAATCTAATAATAGTCATGATCATAAGCATATTTTCCGAATATTTAATGATTTTGATGGTACGAGCAATGTTAAACTTCTATATATATATTCATAAACAACATATACGGATATATGACGTTTTATCATACGGAGACATCTCCATATATTCGCGGTTTTATGATTGCACATCCTTAAATAACTTTAGAAATCTGATTTTTTGAGATTCACTTTTAAAACCGTTAGACACTTGTCATGATTTTTTCCTTGACGGAAATAAGGAATGAATCCTTAGCAATTCCATTGCAAATTTGCAACAGATTTGCGATGGATACTAATTTTGCAATGGATTTGCGATGGATCAATCGCAAATCCGTTGCAAATTCATGAGTTTTAGTTTTTAATGTTTAGGGTTGAGGGTATACGTTTTATTATCATAATAAAGTTTACGGTTTATAATCTCATAATAGTCATGATAATAAGCATATTTTCCAAAAATTTAATGATTTTGATGGTACGAGCAATGTTAAACTTCTTTATATATTCATAAACAACATATACGGATATATGACGTTTTATCATACGGAGACATCTCCATATATTCGTGGTTTATGAATGCACATCCTTAAATAACATTAGAAATCTGATTTTTTGAGATTCACTTTTAAAACCGTTAGACACGTGTCACGATTTTTTCCTTGCCGGAAATAAGGAATGAATCCCTAGCAATTCCATTGCAAATTTGCAACAGATTTGCGATGGATCCTCATTTTGCAACGGATTTACGACGGATCCATCGCAAATCCATAGCAAATTTGCAACGGATTAGCGATGGACCTTGATTTACGATGGATTTGCGACGGATCCATCACAAATCCATTACAAATTTATGAGTTTTAGTTTTTAATGTTTTGGGTTTAGGGTATACGTTTTATTATCATAATAAAGTTTACGGTTTATAATCTAATAATAGTCATGATCATAAGCATATTTTCCGAATATTTAATGATTTTGATGGTACGAGCAATGTTAAACTTCTATATATATATTCATAAACAACATATACGGATATATGACGTTTTATCATACGGAGACATCTCCATATATTCGCGGTTTTATGATTGCACATCCTTAAATAACTTTAGAAATCTGATTTTTTGAGATTCACTTTTAAAACCATTAGACACGTGTCTTGAGTTTTTCCTTGCCGGAAATAAGGAATGAACCCCTAGCAATTCCATTGCAAATTTGCAACAGATTTGCGATGGATACTAATTTTGCAACGGATTTGCGATGGATCAATCGCAAATCCGTTGCAAATTCATGAGTTTTAGTTTTTAAGGTTTAGGGTTTAGGATATATGTTTTATTATCATAATAAAGTTTACGGTTTATAATATCATAAGAGTCATGATCATAAGCATATTTTCCAAAAATTTAATGATTTTGAGGGTACGAGCAATGTTAAACTTCTTTATATATTCATAAACAACATATACGGATATATGACGTTTTATCATACGGAGACATCTCCATATATTCGTGGTTTATGAATGCACATCCTTAAATAACATTAGAAATCTGATTTTTTGAGATTCACTTTTAAAACCGTTAGACACGTGTCACGATTTTTTCCTTGCCGGAAATAAGGAATGAATCCCTAGCAATTCCATTGCAAATTTGCAACAGATTTGGGATGGATCCTCATTTTGCAACGGATTTACGACGGATCCATCGCAAATCCATAGAAAATTTGCAACGGATTTGCGATGGACCTTGATTTACGATGCATTTGCGACGGATCCATCACAAATCCATTACAAATTTATGAGTTTTAGTTTTTAAGGTTTTGGGTTTAGGGTATACGTTTTATTATCATAATAAAGTTTACGGTTTATAATCTAATAATAGTCATGATCATAAGCATATTTTCCGAATATTTAATGATTTTGATGGTACGAGCAATGTTAAACTTCTATATATATATTCATAAACAACATATACAGATATATGACGTTTTATCATACGGAGACATCTCCATTTATTCGCGGTTTTATGATTGCACATCCTTAAATAACTTTAGAAATCTGATTTTTTGAGATTCACTTTTAAAACCGTTAGACACGTGTCATGATTTTTTCCTTGACGGAAATAAGGAATGAATCCTTAGCAATTCCATTGCAAATTTGCAACAGATTTGCGATGGATACTAATTTTGCAATGGATTTGCGATGGATCAATCGCAAATCCGTTGCAAATTCATGAGTTTTAGTTTTTAAGGTTTAGGGTTTAGGGTATACGTTTTATTATCATAATAAAGTTTACGGTTTATAATCTCATAAGAGTCATGATAATAAGCATATTTTCCCAAAATTTAATGATTTTGATGGTACGAGCAATTTTAAACTTCTATATATATTCATAAACAACATATACGGATATATGACGTTTTATCATACGAAGACATCTCCATATATTCGCGGTTTATGAATGCACATCCTTAAATAACTTTAGAAATCAGATTTTTAGAGATTCACTTTTAAAACCGTTAGACACGTGTCACGATTTTGTCTTTGCCGGAAATAAGGAATGAATCCCTAGCAATTCTATTGTAAATTTGCAAAATATTTGCGATGGATCCTCATTTTGCAACGGATTTGCGACGGATCCATCGCAAATCCATAGCAAATTTGCAACGGATTTGCGATGGACCTTGATTTGCGACGGATCCATCACAAATCCATTGCAAATTTATGAGTTTTAGTTTTTAAGGTTTTGGGTTTAGGGTATACGTTTTATTATCATAATAAAGTTTACGGTTTATAATCTCATAAGAGTCATGATAATAAGCATATTTTCCGAAAATTTAATGATTTTGATGGTACGAGCAATGTTAAACTTCTATATATATTCATAAACAACATATACGGATATATGACGTTTTATCATACGGAGACATCTCCATATATTCGCGGTTTATGAATGCACATGATTAAATAACTTTAGAAATCTGATTTTTTGAGATTCACTTTTAAAACCGTTAGACACGTGTCACGATTGTTTCCTCGCCGGAAATAAGGAATGAATCCCTAGCAATTCCATTGCAAATTTGCAACAGATTTGCGATGGATCCTCATTTTGCAACGGATTTGCGACGGATCCATCGCAAATCCATAGCAAATTTGCATCGGATTTGCGATGGACCTTGATTTACGATGGATTTGCGACGGATCCATCGCAAATCCGTTGCAAATTTATGAGATTTAGTTTTTAAGGTTTAGGGTTTAGGGTATACGTTTTATTATCATAATAAAAGTTACGGTTTATAATCTCATAAGAGTCATGATCATAAGCATATTTTCCGAAAATTTAATGATTTTGATGGTACGAGCAATGTTAAACTTCTATATATATTCATAAACAACATATACGGATATATGACGTTTTATCATACAGAGACATCTCCATATATTCGCGGTTTATGAATGCACATCCTTAAATAACTTTAGAAATCAGATTTTTTGAGATTCACTTTTAAAACCGTTAGACACGTGTCACGATTTTTTCCTTGCCGGAAATAAGGAATGAATCCCTAGCAATTCCATTGCAAATTTGCAACAGATTTGCGATGGATCCTCATTTTGCAACGGATTTGCGACGGATCCATCGCAAATCCGTTGCAAATTCGTGAGTTTTAGTTTTTAAGGTTTAGGGTTTAGGGTATACGTTTTATTATCATAATAAAGTTTACTGTTTATAATTTCATAAGAGTCATGATCATAAGCATATTTTCCGAAAATTTAATGATTTTGATGGTACGAGCAATGTTAAACTTCTATATATATTCATAAACAACATATACAGATATATGACGTTTTATCATACGAAGACATCTCCATATATTCGCGGTTTATGAATGCACATCCTTAAATAACATTACAAATCTGATTTTTTGAGATTCACTTTTAAAACCGTTAGACACGTGTCACGATTTTTTCCTTGCCGGAAATAAGGAATGAATCCCTAGCAATTCCATTGCAAATTTGCAACAGATTTGCGATGGATCCTCATTTTGCAACGGATTTGCGACGGATCCATCGCAAATCCATAGCAAATTTTCATCGCATTTGCGATGGACCTTGATTTACGATGGATTTGCGACGGATCCATCGCAAATCCGTTGCAAATTTATGAGTTTTAGTTTTTAAGGTTTAGGGTTTAGGGTATACGTTTTATTATCATAATAAAAGTTACGGTTTATAATCTCATAAGAGTCATGATCATAAGCATATTTTCCGAAAATGTAATGATTTTGATTGTACGAGCAATGTTAAACTTCTATATATATATTCATAAACAACATATACGGATATATGACGTTTTATCATACGGAGACATCTCCATATATTCGCGGTTTTATGAATGCACATCCTTAAATAACTTTAGAAATCTGATTTTTTGAGATTCACTTTTAAAACCGTTAGACACGTGTCATGATTTTTTCCTTGCCGGAAATAAGGAATGAACCCCTAGCAATTCCATTGCAAATTTGCAACAGATTTGCGATGGATACTCATTTTGCAACGGATTTGCGATGGATCAATCGCAAATCCGTTGCAAATTCATGAGTTTTAGTTTTTAAGGTTTAGGGTTTAGGATATATGTTTTATTATCATAATAAAGTTTACGGTTTATAATCTCATAAGAGTCATGTTCATAAGCATATTTTCCAAAAATTTAATGATTTTGAGGGTACGAGCAATGTTAAACTTCTTTATATATTCATAAACAACATATACGGATATATGACGTTTTATCATACGGAGACATCTCCATATATTCGTGGTTTATGAATGCACATCCTTAAATAACATTAGAAATCTGATTTTTTTAGATTCACTTTTAAACCCGTTAGACACGTGTCACGATTTTTTCCTTGCCGGAAATAAGGAATGAATCCCTAGCAATTCCATTGCAAATTTGCAATAGATTTGCGATGGATCCTCATTTTGCAACGGATTTACGACGGATCCATCGCAAATCCATAGCAAATTTGCAACGGATTTGCGATGGACCTTGATTTACGATGGATTTGCGACGGATCCATCACAAATCCATTACAAATTTATGAGTTTTAGTTTTTAAGGTTTTGGGTTTAGGGTATACGTTTTATTATCATAATAAAGTTTACGGTTTATAATCTCATAATAGTCATGATAATAAGCATATTTTCCGAATATTTAATGATTTTGATGGTACGAGCAATGTTAAACTTCTATATATATATATATATATATATATATATATATATATTCATAAACAACATATACGGATATATGACGTTTTATCATACGGAGACTTCTCCATATATTCGCGGTTTTATGATTGCACATCCTTAAATAACTTTAGAAATCAGATTTTTTGAGATTCACTTTTAAAACCGTTAGACACGTGTCACGATTTTTTCCTTGCCGGAAATAAGGAATGAATCCCTAGCAATTCCATTGCAAATTTGCAACAGATTTGCGATGGATCCTCATTTTGCAACGGATTTGCGACGGATCCATCGCAAATCCGTAGCAAATTCGTGAGTTTTAGTTTTTAAGGTTTAGGGTTTAGGGTATACGTTTTATTATCATAATAAAGTTTACTGTTTATAATTTCATAAGAGTCATGATCATAAGCATATTTTCCGAAAATTTAATGATTTTGATGGTACGAGCAATGTTAAACTTCTATATATATTCATAAACAACATATACGGATATATGACGTTTTATCATACGGAGACATCTCCATATATTCGCGGTTTATGAATGCACATCCTTAAATAACATTACAAATCTGATTTTTTGAGATTCACTTTTAAAACCGTTAGACACGTGTCACGATTTTTTCCTTGCCGGAAATAAGGAATGAATCCCTAGCAATTCCATTGCAAATTTGCAACAGATTTGCGATGGATCCTCATTTTGCAACGGATTTGCGACGGATCCATCGCAAATCCCTAGCAAATTTTCATCGCATTTGCGATGGACCTTGATTTACGATGGATTTGCGACGGATCCATCGCAAATCCGTTGCAAATTTATGAGTTTTAGTTTTTAAGGTTTAGGGTTTAGGGTATACGTTTTATTATCATAATAAAAGTTACGGTTTATAATCTCATAAGAGTCATGATCATAAGCATATTTTCCGAAAATGTAATGATTTTGATTGTACGAGCAATGTTAAACTTCTATATATATATTCATAAACAACATATACGGATATATGACGTTTTATCATACGGAGACATCTCCATATATTCGCGGTTTTATGAATGCACATCCTTAAATAACTTTAGAAATCTGATTTTTTGAGATTCACTTTTAAAACCGTTAGACACGTGTCATGATTTTTTCCTTGCCGGAAATAAGGAATGAACCCCTAGCAATTCCATTGCAAATTTGCAACAGATTTGCGATGGATACTCATTTTGCAACGGATTTGCGATGGATCAATCGCAAATCCGTTGCAAATTCATGAGTTTTAGTTTTTAAGGTTTAGGGTTTAGGATATATGTTTTATTATCATAATAAAGTTTACGGTTTATAATCTCATAAGAGTCATGTTCATAAGCATATTTTCCAAAAATTTAATGATTTTGAGGGTACGAGCAATGTTAAACTTCTTTATATATTCATAAACAACATATACGGATATATGACGTTTTATCATACGGAGACATCTCCATATATTCGTGGTTTATGAATGCACATCCTTAAATAACATTAGAAATCTGATTTTTTTAGATTCACTTTTAAACCCGTTAGACACGTGTCACGATTTTTTCCTTGCCGGAAATAAGGAATGAATCCCTAGCAATTCCATTGCAAATTTGCAATAGATTTGCGATGGATCCTCATTTTGCAACGGATTTACGACGGATCCATCGCAAATCCATAGCAAATTTGCAACGGATTTGCGATGGACCTTGATTTACGATGGATTTGCGACGGATCCATCACAAATCCATTACAAATTTATGAGTTTTAGTTTTTAAGGTTTTGGGTTTAGGGTATACGTTTTATTATCATAATAAAGTTTACGGTTTATAATCTCATAATAGTCATGATAATAAGCATATTTTCCGAATATTTAATGATTTTGATGGTACGAGCAATGTTAAACTTATATATATATATATATATTCATAAACAACATATAAGGATATATGACGTTTTATCATACGGAGACATCTCCATATATTCGCGGTTTTATGATTGCACATCCTTAAATAACTTTAGAAATCTGATTTTTTGAGATTCACTTTTAAAACCGTTAGACACGTGTCATGATTTTTTCCTTGACGGAAATAAGGAATGAATCCTTAGCAATTCCATTGCAAATTTGCAACAGATTTGCGATGGATACTCATTTTGCAACGGATTTGCGATGGATCAATCGCAAATCCGTTGCAAATTCATGAGTTTTAGTTTTTAAGGTTTAGGGTTTAGGGTATACGTTTTATTATCATAATAAAGTTTACGGTTTATAATCTCATAAGAGTCATGATAATAAGCATATTTTCCAAAAATTTAATGATTTTGATGGTACGAGCAATGTTAAACTTCTTTATATATTCATAAACAACATATACGGATATATGACGTTTTATCATACGGAGACATCTCCATATATTCGTGGTTTATGAATGCACATCCTTAAATAACATTAGAAATCTGATTTTTTGAGATTCACTTTTAAAATTGTTAGACACGTGTCACGATTTTTTCCTTGCTGGAAATAAGGAATGAATCCCTAGCAATTCCATTGCAAATTTGCAACAGATTTTCGATGGATCCTCATTTTGCAACGGATTTACGACGGATCCATCGCAAATCCATAGCAAATTTGCAACGGATTTGCGATGGACATTGATTTACGATGGATTTGCGACGAATCCATCACAAATCCATTACAAATTTATGAGTTTTAGTTTTTAAGGTTTAGGGTGTAGGGTATACGTTTTATTATCATAATAAAGTTTACGGTTTATAATCTCATAAGAGTCATGATCATAAGCATATTTTCCAAAAATTTAATGATTTTGAGGGTACGAGCAATGTTAAACTTCTTTATATATTCGTAAACAACATATACGGATATATGACGTTTTGTCATACGGAGATATCTCCATATATTCGTGGTTTATGAATGCACATCCTTAAATAACATTAGAAATCTGATTTTTTGAGATTCACTTTTAAAACCGTTAGACACGTGTCACAATTTTTTCCTTGACGGAAATAAGGAATGAATCCCTAGCAATTCCATTGCAAATTTGCAACAGATTTGCGATGGATACTCATTTTGCAACGGATTTGCGATGGATCAATCGCAAATCCGTTGCAAATTCATGAGTTTTAGTTTTTAAGGTTTAGGGTTTAGGGTATACGTTTTATTATCATAATAAAGTTTACGGTTTATAATCTCATAATAGTCATGATCATAAGCATATTTTCCGAAAATTTAATGATTTTGATGGTACGAGCAATGTTAAACTTCTATATATATATTCATAAACAACATATACGGATATATGACGTTTTATCATACGGAGACATCTCCATATATTCGCGGTTTTATGAATGCACATCCTTAAATAACTTTAGAAATCTGATTTTTTGAGATTCACTTTTAAAACCGTTAGACACGTGTCATGATTTTTTCCTTGCCGGAAATAAGGAATGAACCCCTAGCAATTCCATTGCAAATTTGCAACAGATTTGCGATGGATACTCATTTTGCAACGGATTTGCGATGGATCAATCGCAAATCCGTTGCAAATTCATGAGTTTTAGTTTTTAAGGTTTAGGGTTTAGGATATATGTTTTATTATCATAATAAAGTTTACGGTTTATAATCTCATAAGAGTCATGTTCATAAGCATATTTTCCAAAAATTTAATGATTTTGAGGGTACGAGCAATGTTAAACTTCTTTATATATTCATAAACAACATATACGGATATATGACGTTTTATCATACGGAGACATCTCCATATATTCGTGGTTTATGAATGCACATCCTTAAATAACATTAGAAATCTGATTTTTTTAGATTCACTTTTAAACCCGTTAGACACGTGTCACGATTTTTTCCTTGCCGGAAATAAGGAATGAATCCCTAGCAATTCCATTGCAAATTTGCAACAGATTTGCGATGGATCCTCATTTTGCAACGGATTTACGACGGATCCATCGCAAATCCATAGCAAATTTGCAACGGATTTGCGATGGACCTTGATTTACGATGGATTTGCGACGGATCCATCACAAATCCATTACAAATTTATGAGTTTTAGTTATTAAGGTTTTGGGTTTAGGGTATACGTTTTATTATCATAATAAAGTTTACGGTTTATAATCTCATAATAGTCATGATCATAAGCATATTTTCCGAATATTTAATGATTTTGATGGTACGAGCAATGTTAAACTTCTATATATATATATATATATTCATAAACAACATATACGGATATATGACGTTTTATCATACGGAGACATCTCCATATATTCGCGGTTTTATGATTGCACATCCTTAAATAACTTTAGAAATCCGATTTTTTGAGATTCACTTTTAAAACCGTTAGACACGTGTCATGATTTTTTCCTTGACGGAAATAAGGAATGAATCCTTAGCAATTCCATTGCAAATTTGCAACAGATTTGCAAAGGATACTCATTTTTCAACGGATTTGCGATGGATCAATCGCAAATCCGTTGCAAATTCATGAGTTTTAGTTTTTAAGGTTTAGGGTTTAGGGTATACGTTTTATTATCATAATAAAGTTTACGGTTTATAATCTCATAAGAGTCATGATAATAAGCATATTTTCCAAAACTTTAATGATTTTGATGGTACGGGCAATGTTAAACTTCTTTATATATATTCATAAACAACATATACGGATATATAACGTTTTATCATACGGAGACATCTCCATATATTCGTGGTTTATGAATGCACATCCTTAAATAACATTAGAAATCTGATTTTTTGAGATTCACTTTTAAAATTGTTAGACACGTGTCACGATTTTTTCCTTGCTGGAAATAAGGAATGAATCCCTAGCAATTCCATTGCAAATTTGCAACAGATTTTCGATGGATCCTCATTTTGCAACGGATTTACGACGGATCCATCGCAAATCCATAGCAAATTTGCAACGGATTTGCGATGGACATTGATTTACGATGGATTTGCGACGGATCCATCACAAATCCATTACAAATTTATGAGTTTTAGTTTTTAAGGTTTAGGGTGTAGGGTATACGTTTTATTATCATAATAAAGTTTACGGTTTATAATCTCATAAGAGTCATGATCATAAGCATATTTTCCGAAAATTTAATGATTTTGATGGTACGAGCAATGTTAAACTTATATATATATTCATAAACAACATATACGGATATATGACGTTTTATCATACGGAGACATCTCCAAATATTCGCGGTTTATGAATGCACATGATTAAATAACTTTAGAAATCTGATTTTTTGAGATTCACTTTTAAAACCGTTAGACACGTGTCACGATTGTTTCCTCGCCGGAAATAAGGAATGAACCCCTAGCAATTCCATTGCAAATTTGCAACAGATTTGCGATGGATCCTCATTTTGCAACGGATTTGCGACGGATCCATCGCAAATCCATAGCAAATTTGCATCGGATTTGCGATGGACCTTGATTTACGATGGATTTGCGACGGATCCATCACAAATCCATTACAAATTTATGAGTTTTAGTTTTTAAGGTTTTGGGTTTAGGGTATACGTTTTATTATCATAATAAAGTTTACGGTTTATAATCTCATAATAGTCATGATCATAAGTGAAACGACCGCACTTTTTTTTTTTTGCAGAAATAATTAAACATTACAAATACAAGAACAATCCAAGTTCTACAGCTTACACAAGCCAACAGTTCTAAAACAGCAAAAGCAAACAACACCAACAATTAAAAACCCCGGGTCCTAATCATCCCCTCCTCACTGCCTCGATTCCACGATCACACCTTATCTTTACCTGCATCGGCAAAAGTGATGCATCAACATTTGGCTAACCAAACGCTGAGTGAGAGATCATCCCAACAACAGGCTAAACAATAAGCACAATCAACAACAATTAAAACTTCAAGCACAAATAGCAATTCATCACCAAGAAAACTATACCAACGCCTAACAATTCCATCCCAAGAACTGCTAGACACACAGCCTGAAAGGCAACACAGAACACGCCTTCAAAGCACAAACCACAACCAGTATCGATCGATACCCCCTTGGTATCGATCGATACCCCAACCACATGCCCTCAGGCAAACAACCGGTATCGATCGATACACCCCTGGTATCGATCGATGCCAAGCAACACATGCCCACAGGCAACAACTGGTATCGATCGATACACCCCTGGTATCGATCGATGCCTACACCACACATGCCCACAGGCAACAACTGGTATCGATCGATACACACCTGGTATCGATCGATGCCTGCACGACTCGAGTCCACCGACAAGAGTCTAGTATCGATCGACACACACATGGTATCGATCGATACCCACCTGCAAATCACAACCTTCCGCGAGATCTAAACCCAGAAATCGCCACAAATCACCAATGCAAAGCCCCAAACTCAACAATCAAGCTTAACTAAGCACCACACAAGCTTACTTGCTAACCTTTGGTCGCAACTCACCTTAAATCGGACGGATCGAGCTCTAGAAGACCTCCCACGCTTCCCTCTAGTTCACCACGACCAAACTCTTTCGATCTCTTCTTCAAGCTTCTCCCAAGCTCGAATCTCTCTCGATCTCGCAAGATCCAAGCTTCACCAAGCTTCACCTTCTCTCACGCTCTCCTTCTCTCTCTCTCTCTCTCTCTCTCTCGCGACCAAGACTTTACTCTCACAAAAGAAATGGTCTCCACGCGCAAGAAGAGAAGAGGAAGAAGAATAAAAAGAGAAATCCCGGCTGGTATCGATCGATACTGCCCTGGTATCGATCGATACCCCATCCCGGAACAAAACAGAATTAATTATTTTCCCCAATAATCAATTCTTCCGGAACGCGGGCGTTACAATAAGCATATTTTCCGAATATTTAATGATTTTGATGGTACGAGCAATGTTAAACTTCTATATATATATATATATTCATAAACAACATATACGGATATATGACGTTTTATCATACGGAGACATCTCCATATATTCGCGGTTTTATGATTGCACATCCTTAAATAACTTTAGAAATCTGATTTTTTGAGATTCACTTTTAAAACCGTTAGACACGTGTCATGATTTTTTCCTTGACGGAAATAAGGAATGAATCCTTAGCAATTCCATTGCAAATTTGCAACAGATTTGCGAAGGATACTCATTTTGCAACGGATTTGCGATGGATCAATCGCAAATCCGTTGCAAATTCATGAGTTTTAGTTTTTAAGGTTTAGGGTTTAGGGTATACGTTTTATTATCATAATAAAGTTTACGGTTTATAATCTCATAAGAGTCATGATAATAAGCATATTTTCCAAAACTTTAATGATTTTGATGGTACGAGCAATGTTAAACTTCTTTATATATTCATAAACAACATATACGGATATATGACGTTTTATCATACGGAGACATCTCCATATATTCGTGGTTTATGAATGCACATCCTTAAATAACATTAGAAATCTGATTTTTTTAGATTCACTTTTAAACCCGTTAGACACGTGTCACGATTTTTTCCTTGCCGGAAATAAGGAATGAATCCCTAGCAATTCCATTGCAAATTTGCAACATATTTGCGATGGATCCTCATTTTGCAACGGATTTACGACGGATCCATCGCAAATCCATAGCAAATTTGCAACGGATTTGCGATGGACCTTGATTTACGATGGATTTGCGACGGATCCATCACAAATCCATTACAAATTTATGAGTTTTAGTTATTAAGGTTTTGGGTTTAGGGTATACGTTTTATTATCATAATAAAGTTTACGGTTTATAATCTCATAATAGTCATGATCATAAGCATATTTTCCGAATATTTAATGATTTTGATGGTACGAGCAATGTTAAACTTCTATATATATATATATATATTCATAAACAACATATACGGATATATGACGTTTTATCATACGGAGACATCTCCATATATTCGCGGTTTTATGATTGCACATCCTTAAATAACTTTAGAAATCTGATTTTTTGAGATTCACTTTTAAAACCGTTAGACACGTGTCATGATTTTTTCCTTGACGGAAATAAGGAATGAATCCTTAGCAATTCCATTGCAAATTTGCAACAGATTTGCGAAGGATACTCATTTTGCAACGGATTTGCGATGGATCAATCGCAAATCCGTTGCAAATTCATGAGTTTTAGTTTTTAAGGTTTAGGGTTTAGGGTATACGTTTTATTATCATAATAAAGTTTACGGTTTATAATCTCATAAGAGTCATGATAATAAGCATATTTTCCAAAACTTTAATGATTTTGATGGTACGAGCAATGTTAAACTTCTTTATATATTCATAAACAACATATACGGATATATAACGTTTTATCATACGGAGACATCTCCATATATTCGTGGTTTATGAATGCACATCCTTAAATAACATTAGAAATCTGATTTTTTGAGATTCACTTTTAAAATTGTAAGACACGTGTCACGATTTTTTCCTTGCTGGAAATAAGGAATGAATCCCTAGCAATTCCATTGCATATTTGCAACAGATTTTCGATGGATCCTCATTTTGCAACGGATTTACGACGGATCCATCGCAAATCCATAGCAAATTTGCAACGGATTTGCGATGGACATTGATTTACGATGGATTTGCGACGGATCCATCACAAATCCATTACAAATTTATGAGTTTTAGTTTTTAAGGTTTAGGGTGTAGGGTATACGTTTTATTATCATAATAAAGTTTACGGTTTATAATCTCATAAGAGTCATGATCATAAGCATATTTTCCGAAAATTTAATGATTTTGATGGTACGAGCAATGTTAAACTTATATATATATTCATAAACAACATATACGGATATATGACGTTTTATCATACGGAGACATCTCCAAATATTCGCGGTTTATGAATGCACATGATTAAATAACTTTAGAAATCTGATTTTTTGAGATTCACTTTTAAAACCGTTAGACACGTGTCACGATTGTTTCCTCGCCGGAAATAAGGAATGAACCCCTAGCAATTCCATTGCAAATTTGCAACAGATTTGCGATGGATCCTCATTTTGCAACGGATTTGCGACGGATCCATCGCAAATCCATAGCAAATTTGCATCGTTTGCGATGGACCTTGATTTACGATGGATTTGCGACGGATCCATCACAAATCCATTACAAATTTATGAGTTTTAGTTTTTAAGGTTTTGGGTTTAGGGTATACGTTTTATTATCATAATAAAGTTTACGGTTTATAATCTCATAATAGTCATGATCATAAGCATATTTTCCGAATATTTAATGATTTTGATGGTACGAGCAATGTTAAACTTCTATATATATATATATATATATATATTCATAAACAACATATACGGATATATGACGTTTTATCATACGGAGACATCTCCATATATTCGCGGTTTTATGATTGCACATCCTTAAATAACTTTAGAAATCTGATTTTTTGAGATTCACTTTTAAAACCGTTAGACACGTGTCATGATTTTTTCCTTGACGGAAATAAGGAATGAATCCTTAGCAATTCCATTGCAAATTTGCAACAGATTTCCGAAGGATACTCATTTTGCAACGGATTTGCGATGGATCAATCGCAAATCCGTTGCAAATTCATGAGTTTTAGTTTTTAAGGTTTAGGGTTTAGGGTATACGTTTTATTATCATAATAAAGTTTACGGTTTATAATCTCATAAGAGTCATGATAATAAGCATATTTTCCAAAACTTTAATGATTTTGATGGTACGAGCAATGTTAAACTTCTTTATATATTCATAAACAACATATACGGATATATAACGTTTTATCATACGGAGACATCTCCATATATTCGTGGTTTATGAATGCACATCCTTAAATAACATTAGAAATCTGATTTTTTGAGATTCACTTTTAAAATTGTAAGACACGTGTCACGATTTTTTCCTTGCTGGAAATAAGGAATGAATCCCTAGCAATTCCATTGCAAATTTGCAACAGATTTTCGATGGATCCTCATTTTGCAACGGATTTACGACGGATCCATCGCAAATCCATAGCAAATTTGCAACGGATTTGCGATGGACATTGATTTACGATGGATTTGCGACGGATCCATCACAAATCCATTACAAATTTATGAGTTTTAGTTTTTAAGGTTTAGGGTGTAGGGTATACGTTTTATTATCATAATAAAGTTTACGGTTTATAATCTCATAAGAGTCATGATCATAAGCATATTTTCCGAAAATTTAATGATTTTGATGGTACGGGCAATGTTAAACTTATATATATATTCATAAACAACATATACGGATATATGACGTTTTATCATACGGAGACATCTCCAAATATTCGCGGTTTATGAATGCACATGATTAAATAACTTTAGAAATCTGATTTTTTGAGATTCACTTTTAAAACCGTTAGACACGTGTCACGATTGTTTCCTCGCCGGAAATAAGGAATGAACCCCTAGCAATTCCATTGCAAATTTGCAACAGATTTGCGATGGATCCTCATTTTGCAACGGATTTGCGACGGATCCATCGCAAATCCATAGCAAATTTGCATCGGATTTGCGATGGACCATGATTTACGATGGATTTGCGACGGATCCATCGCAAATCCGTTGCAAATTTATGAGTTTTAGTTTTTAAGGTTTAGGGTTTAGGGTATACGTTTTATTATCATAATAAAGTTTAGGGTTTATAATCTCATAAGAGTCATGATCATAAGCATATTTTCCAAAAATTTAATGATTTTGATGGTACGAGCAATGTTAAACTTCTATATATATATATATATATTCATAAACAACATATACGGATATATGACGTTTTATCATACGGAGACATCTCCATATATTCGCGGTTTTATGATTGCACATCCTTAAATAACTTTAGAAATGTGATTTTTTGAGATTCACTTTTAAAACCGTTAGACACGTGTCATGTTTTTTTCCTTGACGGAAATAAGGAATGAATCCTTAGAAATTCCATTGCAAATTTGCAACAGATTTGCGATGGATACTCATTTTGCAACGGATTTGCGATGGATCAATCGCAAATCCGTTGCAAATTCATGAGTTTTAGTTTTTAAGGTTTAGGGTTTAGGGTATACGTTTTATTATCATAATAAAGTTTACGGTTTATAATCTCATAAGAGTCATGATAATAAGCATATTTTCCAAAAATTTAATGATTTTGATGGTACGAGCAATGTTAAACTTCTTTATATATTCATAAACAACATATACGGATATATGACGTTTTATCATACGGAGACATCTCCATATATTCGTGGTTGATGAATGCACATCCTTAAATAACATTAGAAATGTAACATCCCGATTTCTTGTATATGCGGAGAGGCTTATAAGAATTGATTTGGCTACCTATTGTAACATCCCTAATTCAATTTTGAGGTTGAAATTGAATAATTAGAAGTTGGGGTTTATTTTCGCGTAAATCAATTTTTCCGGGTGGGTTTAATTGATAATTTTGGGAGTTTGGGGTCAATTGAGAATTCAAAAAATTGGTCCCACACACATATGTTTATATGCGCGTAAGCATCTCCCTCTCCGTGCTTGTGCGATTAACCTAGCCGTCAAGTCGTGCTGCTGCGTGGTGAGGGATCAAGAGAAAGCTCGAGTGGGTGGATCGTCGTGAGCCGGGTCGTGACGCGATCTTGTCTTCTCCACGGTAAGAAAACTCCTCTCTCTCTCTTTAGTTGTTTCGTGCGATGCCGGGTCGCTCAGGGGTCGTACGGCTGAGTCGACGGAGGGTGGAGAAGGAGAGTGGTGTCAAGGAGAAGATCGTCGGGTTGTCGTCAAGCCTTGACGGTGAAGAGGACTCGACGGTGCGTGGGTTGGAGTCGGGATTGTGGATCGGGTTTGGGCCGTGGCGAGCTCCGGTGGTGAGCGACGGTGCGTGGGTTGGAGTCGGGATTGGGGACCGGGGGTTGGGCCGTGGCGAGCTCCGGTGGTGAGCTCCGGCGGTGGCGTCGCTGCTCCGGCGATGGTGAAGTCGATGAAGTCGACTACCGGTTTAGACCGGTTTAATAAACGTATCGAACGTGTTTGATTTCTTTTGATTATTTTATTATTTTGTTATTTTAGGTGGTTGAATAGAAGGTTATTCATCCCGGGGAGTTCTAGAAAATTGCTGAATTTTCTCGTGAAACTTTCTGTGCGGGAATAAGGTGAGTGCAGGACCATAGGAGTAATTTAATAATTTTGATAATTGATGTGATTTCGTGATAATAGGCCGTTTACGATCTCGGAGGGTCTAGATCGAGTGTTTCATGAAATGTTTGATTTATTCGGTATTTTCGTGATAGTCTATATTAATTATCTTAATTATTTGTTAGCCTGTAGATGGGAGGATTGTCTCACTAAGTATTTATCGAAATACTTATGCATCTCTTATATTTTAATTGATGCAGGAAAAGAGAAAGTGTGACCGTGGGATCAGGGCGAGGAAGAGGGGGTGATCTAGACTTGTCGTTTACCTGGTTATTTTAATTTAATAATTTATGATCTGGATTGTTCGGATTTTTAGTCTTGAACCGGAAATTATTTGGTGAGGTTCAGTTATTATTATGGGATTTTAATGATTATTTGCAAAAAAAAAAAATGGGTGCGGTTGTTTCAATTTGGTATCAGAGCATTTACGGTTCTAGGACGGTTTTAAAAAAAAAATTTCCGCTATTAGAACTGTCTATGTGAGTTAGTCAATTGTTGAGCTTGAAGTTCTAGATCATCCTCTTCGAGCCTTCAATGAGATTCCACGGTAAGACTCGTGTTTGTTTTACTATTGCTGTTGTCAATTAGTAACAAGTGGTTATTGCAGATGGCTGATTCTGATAGCGTTGGGCAAGGTCTCAGAGGTCGGGGTGGTCGTGGCGGCCGTGGTCGGGGCGGCAGAACCGGCCGTGGCGGCAGAGGTGGTAGAGGTGGCAGAGCAGCTGCGAATGTGACGCAGAGTGTCACGGTGGAGCAGGGGGCGTATGATCACGCCGAGGGGGAAGGTCAGTCGGAGCCAGCAGCCGTGTATGGCGCGATGCCGGCGCCGGGTGGTGCTCAGGCGGGTGCGGGTCCGAACCCGATGGCGGCTGTTTTGGGCATGTTGGCCCAGCTCTTGGAGAGGTTACCTGGTGTGGTACCGGCTCCAGCTCCAGTGGCGCCACAGGGGGTTGCCGCGATGCCGGGTGTTGTTGCTCCGGGAGTTCCGGGAGTGGTTGCTGAGGCCGAGCCAGTGGTTCCGTCGTACCTGAGGGTGATGGAGCATATGCAGAGGTTGGGCACCAAGTTTTTCAGTGGTGGTGCTCGACCGATTGAGTCTGATGAGTGGAGGTCCAGGTTGGAGAGGAACTTCCAGTCGATCAGATGCCCTGAGGAGTATAGGGTTGACTTGGCGGTGCATTATCTGGAGGGAGATGCACATGAGTGGTGGCAGGGTGTTGCTGCGAGGAGGGCGGGAGTAGTGTTGTCTTGGGACGAGTTCCGGAGGGAGTTCGATCTCAAGTATTTTCCGCGGGAGGCTCGCGACAGGTTACAGGCGGAGTTTCTGTACTTGTCACAGGGGATTCGTTCGGTTCGAGAGTACGAGGCCGAGTTTAACCGGCTGAAGCGGTTTGCTGGTCGGGGTGCAGATACCGAGTATGAGTTGATTTGTGCTTTCATGCGAGGTATGCGTATCGATCTCAGGAATCGATGCATAGTCCGCAAGTTCGAGTCGGTATCCGAACTGGTGGAGTGTGCAGCGCAGCTTGAGGAGGGGATGAGGCAGGAGGCTAGTTTAAAGGCTGCAGTACCAGAGGTTCCGCGACGGCCTCAAAGTCAGAGTGTTGCTCCGAGCAAGGGCGGTAAGTCTGGTCAGCAGCAGGGACAGAAGCGGAAGTGGGAGGATACTTCCAGGGAAGCGGGTTCTGGGCCACGTTGTTTCGGGTGCGGAGCCCATGGACATCGCGTGGCGGATTGTTCTCGAGGGGGTCCGGTGTGCTTCCATTGCAAGGAACCCGGTCACGTCAAGAAGGATTGTCCGAAGTTGGCTCAGCCATTTGTGAGGATCGAGGCACCGCCTCCGAAACGGGCCGCAGTGGCACCGAGGGTGTTCACCATAGGCGCGGAGTCAGGCGAGGCGAGCGGCAGCAGACCGATTACTGGTTAGTTACCTTAACTATGTTCTTGTTTGATTGTAATTTCAGTTACTCGCTCTGTAATTGGTGTTTGCTGTCTGCCTTAAATCCTTTTCGTGCTTAGGGACCCTTAATGTGGCTGGGGTAGAGTCACATGTGTTGTTTGACTCCGGAGCGTCCCACAGTTTTGCCACACCGGATTGGGTGTCGGGGAGCGGTATCCAAGAGGTGTTTGGGGACCACTCGGGTGTGGTGAGAGTTGCTGGGGGTCGTTTGTTGAGGACTCAGAGCTGTGTGGAGAATGTTGACATTCTTATCGCCGGAGAGTTGATGCCAGCGGATTTGATAGTGTGCCCAGTGGAACTCTATGACATCATTTTGGGTATGGACTGGCTGGGAAAGTTCAAGGCTCATTTGGATTGTCACCGGGGTCGTGTGGTGTTCGAGCATGCTAACAGAAGACTGGTTTATCAGGGAGTGAGACCGGTGCCGGGAGGCATCGTCGTTTCCGCTGTTCAAGCGGAGCGTTTGATCGAGCAGGGTTGTGAGGCCTATTTGGCTACCATTTCGATACCTGGTGAGGTTGGGGAGTCAGCGGTGCGGGATATTGAGGTGGTCTGGGAGTTCGAGGATGTGTTCCAGCAGTTGAGCGGGTTACCACCATCCAGGTCGGATCCTTTTACCATTGAGTTAGAGCCGGGGACGACGCCGTTGTCTAAGGCTCCTTACAGGATGGCTCCAGCGGAGATGGCTGAGCTTAAGAAGCAGCTTGAGGAGTTGTTGGAAAAGGGTTTCATTAGACCGAGCAGTTCTCCGTGGGGTGCACCGGTACTGTTCGTCAAGAAGAAGGATGGGAGCTTCCGGTTGTGCATTGATTATCGGGGGCTGAACCGGGTTACTGTGAAGAACAAGTACCCATTACCGAGGATCGATGAGTTGTTAGATCAGTTGCAGGGTGCTTCGTGGTTCTCTAAGATTGATTTGGCATCGGGTTATCATCAGATCCCGATAGCGGAGTCGGACATCAGGAAGACGGCTTTCAGGACAAGATACGGGCACTACGAGTTTGTGGTGATGCCGTTTGGGTTGACGAATGCACCGGCTGCGTTTATGAGGTTGATGAACGGCGTGTTCCAGGAGTATCTGGATGAGTTCGTCATCATTTTTATCGACGACATTCTAGTGTATTCGAAGAGTCCTGAGGAGCACATGGTTCACCTGAGGAAAGTTCTGGAGAAGCTACGGGAGCAGAAGTTGTTCGCTAAGCTGAGCAAGTGTAGTTTCTGGCAGCGGGAGATCGGATTTCTGGGGCACGTCGTATCTGATCGTGGTGTTTCAGTGGATCCGGAGAAGATTCGCTCGATTGAGGAGTGGCCGAGACCGAAGAATGCCTCGGAGATTCGCAGTTTTCTGGGTCTGGCGGGTTATTACAGGAGGTTCGTCAAGGGGTTTGCTAGTATGGCGCAGGCCATGACCAAGTTGACCGGGAAGGACGTTCCTTTCGTGTGGTCGAACCAGTGTGAGGAGAGCTTTGTGAAGCTCAAGGAGATGCTGGTGAGTACTCCGGTGTTGGCCTTGCCTAAGCAGGATGAGCCATATGTTGTGTTCACAGACGCGTCCAGGCTGGGGCTCGGTTGTGTATTGATGCAGCAGGGTAAGGTAATCGCATATGCTTCCAGGCAGCTGAGGAAACATGAATGCAATTATCCTACTCACGATCTTGAGATGGCTGCAGTGGTGTTTGCGTTGAAGATCTGGAGGTCTTATCTGTATGGCGGTAAGGTTCAGGTGTTCACAGACCACAAAAGTCTGAAGTACATCTTTACCCAGCCGGAGCTGAATCTGCGACAGAGGCGATGGATGGAGCTTGTTGCGGATTATGACCTGGAGATAGCTTACCATCCCGGTAAAGCGAATCTTGTAGCCGATGCTTTGAGCAGGAAGCGGGTTATTTTAGACACTGAGCGAGATACAGAGGCGTTGGTAGGCATGGTGAGTGCCCTGAGACTGTGTGCTGTGTCTGAGGAACCTGAGCCGTTGGGTTTAGAGGCGGTGGATCAGGCGGACATTCTGACTAGGGTGCGGGTAGCACAGCAGTTGGATGCGGAATTAACGCAGGCTAGCAGGGCAGAGCGGTCTGAGTATGAGTTATCCAGCAATGGAACTATCCTTTTGAGGGGCAGGGTGTGTGTACCGAAGGACGAAGTGCTGAGGCAGGAAATCCTGAGGGAAGCACATCAGAGCCGTTTCTCTATTCATCCAGGAGCTACCAAGATGTACCGTGACCTCAAACGGTATTACCAGTGGGTAGGGATGAAGAAGGATGTTGCCAACTGGGTTGCGGGGTGTGATACCTGTCAGTTGGTGAAGGCTGAGCATCAGGTTCCGAGCGGGTTGTTGAGGAGTTTACCCATTCCGGAGTGGAAGTGGGACATGATCACCATGGATTTCGTGGTGGGTCTGCCGGTTTCGCGAACCCAAGACGCTATTTGGGTCATCGTCGATAGGTTGACCAAGGCTGCGCACTTCTTGGCCATAAAAAAGACCGACGGTGCGGAAGTGTTGGCCAAGAGGTACGTCAGGGAGATTGTGAAGCTGCATGGGGTACCGGTGAGTATAGTGTCAGACCGAGATCCGAAGTTCTCCTCGCTGTTCTGGGGCGCTTTCCAGAAGGAGATGGGCACTAAGGTACACATGAGTACAGCTTATCATCCCCAGACCGATGGGCAGTCGGAGAGGACTATCCAGACGTTGGAGGATCTGTTGAGGATGTGTGTGTTGGATTGGGGTGGACATTGGGCGGATCATCTGAATCTAGTGGAGTTTGCGTACAATAACAGCTACCAGGCTAGTATCGGCATGGCACCATTTGAGGCGTTGTATGGTAGGCCTTGCAGGACCCCGTTATGTTGGACACAAGTGGGGGAGAGGAGCCTGTTGGGGGCTGACTTTGTGCAGGAGACGACTGAGAAGGTCCGGATTGTGAAGTTGAACATGAAGGAAGCTCAAGATCGTCAGAAAAGCTACGCAGATCGGCGTAGGAAGGAGCTAGAGTTCGCAGTTGGCGATTTGGTCTACCTGAAAATGGCCATGTTGAGGGGTCCGAACAGGTCCATCTCCGAGACGAAGTTGAGTCCGCGATATATGGGTCCCGTCAGGGTGCTGGAGCGGGTCGGACCGGTGGCTTATCGGTTAGAGTTGCCGGAGTCTATGCAGGCATTTCACAAGGTGTTCCACGTGTCGATGCTGAAGAAATGTTTGCACAAGGATGATCAGGTGGTCACGGGGTGCCATCAGATTTGACACCGAGCATGGTGGTGGAGGCGAGGCCTCTGAGAGTCCAAGATCGTCGGGTGAGAGTGATCAGGAGGAAGAAGGTTCCTGAGATGCAGGTGCTGTGGGACTGCAATGGAGCCGAGGAGGTGACTTGGGAGCCGGAAGCGAAGTTGAAGCGCAAATTTCCCAAGTGGTTCGGCAAACTAGAGGGTTAGCCGGGTGTTTCCATATCGTTGTAACCATGGTGTTGGGATTTTGGAAGTTATTGCGTTGTTGTACTCGTCTATTTTATGGCGTTATAATTATTCGATGTACTTTGGAGCTTTTGATTATTCAATAAAAAGGTGTTTTCATTGAATATGTTGAGTGGTGGGTTTACTAGAGGATTAGTAGACGGGTTGGCGGGCTACTAGTGGTAGTGGTCCGATAGCGGGGGTGCGGATACTAGGTGTTTAGTAGCTGCATAGGGCTGATAGATCCGGATTGGTTTGGCACAGGGTGGTGACCCATATAGCGGCATCGGAGTGCACTGGTGAGTCACTGCCGAGTGTACCTGGCCGGTTGGGTATCGACGTGATTCCTGATTGGTGAGACAGGTCACTAGAGAGATTGCCGTTGTCTGGCTCTCTATGCGTTAGACGGATCGATCCATGGTGTTGGGTCGTGAAGTCGTTATACTCACGGGCGTTGGAGTGGTTGGCCAAACCAAGTAGGGAACTATGGCACTATGGTGTTGAGCCGTGATACCGTTGTTGGTAGAGTTGGAAGAGCGGTCGTGCGACGCTGAGTTGGAATAGCGGTTGTGCTATGTTGTGGATGTTAGCTGGATGTTAGATTCGAGGACGAATCTATGTTAGTGGGGGAGAATTGTAACATCCCTAATTCAATTTTGAGGTTGAAATTGAATAATTAGAAGTTGGGGGTTATTTTCGCGTAAATCAATTTTTCCGGGTGGGTTTAATTGATAATTTTGGGAGTTTGGGGTCAATTGAGAATTCAAAAAATTGGTCCCACACACATATGTTTATATGCGCGTAAGCATCTCCCTCTCCGAGCTTGTGCGATTAACCTAGCCGTCAAGTCGTGCTGCTGCGTGGTGAGGGATCAAGAGAAAGCTCGAGTGGGTGGATCGTCGTGAGCCGGGTCGTGACGCGATCTCGTCTTCTCCACGGTAAGAAAACTCCTCTCTCTCTCTTTAGTTGTTTCGTGCGATGCCGGGTCGCTCAGGGGTCGTACGGCTGAGTCGACGGAGGGTGGAGAAGGAGAGTGGTGTCAAGGAGAAGATCGTCGGGTTGTCGTCAAGCCTTGACGGTGAAGAGGACTCGACGGTGCGTGGGTTGGAGTCGGGATTGTGGATCGGGTTTGGGCCGTGGCGAGCTCCGGTGGTGAGCGACGGTGCGTGGGTTGGAGTCGGGATTGGGGACCGGGGGTTGGGCCGTGGCGAGCTCCGGTGGTGAGCTCCGGCGGTGGCGTCGCTGCTCCGGCGATGGTGAAGTCGATGAAGTCGACTACCGGTTTAGACCGGTTTAATAAACGTATCGAACGTGTTTGATTTCTTTTGATTATTTTATTATTTTGTTATTTTATGTGGTTGAATAGAAGGTTATTCATCCCGGGGAGTTCTAGAAAATTGCTGAATTTTCTCGTGAAACTTTCTGTGCGGGAATAAGGTGAGTGCAGGACCATAGGAGTAATTTAATAATTTTGATAATTGATGTGATTTCGTGATAATAGGCCGTTTACGATCTCGGAGGGTCTAGATCGAGTGTTTCATGAAATGTTTGATTTATTCGGTATTTTCGTGATAGTCTATATTAATTATCTTAATTATTTGTTAGCCTGTAGATGGGAGGATTGTCTCACTAAGTATTTATCGAAATACTTATGCATCTCTTATATTTTAATTGATGCATGAAAAGAGAAAGTGTGACCGTGGGATCAGGGCGAGGAAGAGGGGGTGATCTAGACTTGTCGTTTACCTGGTTATTTTAATTTAATAATTTATGATCTGGATTGTTCGGATTTTTAGTCTTGAACCGGAAATTAATTGGTGAGGTTCAGTTATTATTATGGGATTTTAATGATTATTTGCAAAAAAAAAAAAAAAATGGGTGCGGTTGTTTCAAGAAATCTGATTTTTTGAGATTCACTTTTAAAATTGTTAGACACGTGTCACGATTTTTTCCTTGCCGGAAATAAGGAATGAATCCCTAGCAATTCCATTGCAAATTTGCAACAGATTTTCGATGGATCCTCATTTTGCAACGGATTTACGATGGATCCATCGCAAATCCATAGCAAATTTGCAACGGATTTGCGATGGACATTGATTTACGATGGATTTGCGACGGATCCATCACAAATCCATTACAAATTTATGAGTTTTAGTTTTTAAGGTTTAGGGTGTAGGGTATACGTTTTATTATCATAATAAAGTTTACGGTTTATAATCTCATAAGAGTCATGATCATAAGCATATTTTCCAAAAATTTAATGATTTTGAGGGTACGAGCAATGTTAAACTTCTTTATATATTCATAAACAACATATACGGATATATGACGTTTTATCATACGGAGATATCTCCATATATTCGTGGTTTATGAATGCACATCCTTAAATAACATTAGAAATCTGATTTTTTGAGATTCACTTTTAAAACCGTTAGACACGTGTCACAATTCTTTCCTTGACGGAAATAAGGAATGAATCCCTAGCAATTCCATTGCAAATTTGCAACAGATTTGCGATGGATACTCATTTTGCAACGGATTTGCGATGGATCAATCGCAAATCCGTTGCAAATTCATGAGTTTTAGTTTTTAAGGTTTAGGGTTTAGGGTATACGTTTTATTATCATAATAAAGTTTACGGTTTATAATCTCATAATAGTCATGATCATAAGCATATTTTCCGAAAATTTAATGATTTTGATGGTACGAGCAATGTTAAACTTCTATATATATATTCATAAACAACATATACGGATATATGACGTTTTATCATACGGAGACATCTCCATATATTCGCGGTTTTATGAATGCACATCCTTAAATAACTTTAGAAATCTGATTTTTTGAGATTCACTTTTAAAACCGTTAGACACGTGTCATGATTTTTTCCTTGCCGGAAATAAGGAATGAACCCCTAGCAATTCCATTGCAAATTTGCAACAGATTTGCGATGGATACTCATTTTGCAACGGATTTGCGATGGATCAATCGCAAATCCGTTGCAAATTCATGAGTTTTAGTTTTTAAGGTTTAGGGTTTAGGATATATGTTTTATTATCATAATAAAGTTTACGGTTTATAATCTCATAAGAGTCATGTTCATAAGCATATTTTCCAAAAATTTAATGATTTTGAGGGTACGAGCAATGTTAAACTTCTTTATATATTCATAAACAACATATACGGATATATGACGTTTTATCATACGGAGACATCTCCATATATTCGTGGTTTATGAATGCACATCCTTAAATAACATTAGAAATCTGATTTTTTTAGATTCACTTTTAAACCCGTTAGACACTTGTCACGATTTTTTCCTTGCCGGAAATAAGGAATGAATCCCTAGCAATTCCATTGCAAATTTGCAACAGATTTTCGATGGATCCTCATTTTGCAACGGATTTGCGATGGATCAATCGCAAATCCGTTGCAAATTCATGAGTTTTAGTTTTTAAGGTTTAGGGTTTAGGGTATACGTTTTATTATCATAATAAAGTTTACGGTTTATAATCTCATAAGAGTCATGATAATAAGCATATTTTCCGAAACTTTAATGATTTTGATGGTATGAGCAATGTTAAACTTCTTTATATATTCATAAACAACATATACGGATATATAACGTTTTATCATACGGAGACATCTCCATATATTCGCGGTTTTATGATTGCACATCCATAAATAACTTTAGAAATCTGATTTTTTGAGATTGACTTTTAAAACCGTTAGACACGTGTCATGATTTTTTCCTTGACGGAAATAATGAATGAATCCCTAGCAATTCCATTGCAAATTTGCAACAGATTTTCGATGGATCCTCATTTTGCAACGGATTTACGATGGATCAATCGCAAATCCATAGCAAATTTGCAACGGATTTGCGATGGACATTGATTTACGATGGATTTGCGACGGATCCATCACAAATCCATTACAAATTTATGAGTTTTAGTTTTTAAGGTTTAGGGTGTAGGGTATACGTTTTATTATCATAATAAAGTTTACGGTTTATAATCTCATAAGAGTCATGATCATAAGCATATTTTCCGAAAATTTAATGATTTTGATGGTACGAGCAATGTTAAACTTATATATATATTCATAAACAACATATACGGATATATGACGTTTTATCATACGGAGACATCTCCAAATATTCGCGGTTTATGAATGCACATGATTAAATAACTTTAGAAATCTGATTTTTTGAGATTCACTTTTAAAACCGTTAGACACGTGTCACGATTGTTTCCTCGCCGGAAATAAGGAATGAACCCCTAGCAATTCCATTGCAAATTTGCAACAGATTTGCGATGGATCCTCATTTTGCAACGGATTTGCGACGGATCCATCGCAAATCCATAGCAAATTTGCAACGGATTTGCGATGGACATTGATTTACGATGGATTTGCGACGGATCCATCACAAATCCATTACAAATTTATGAGTTTTAGTTTTTAAGGTTTAGGGTGTAGGGTATACGTTTTATTATCATAATAAAGTTTACGGTTTATAATCTCATAAGAGTCATGATCATAAGCATATTTTCCGAAAATTTAATGATTTTGATGGTACGAGCAATGTTAAACTTCTATATATATTCATAAACAACATATACGGATATATGACGTTTTATCATACGGAGACATCTCCAAATATTCGCGGTTTATGAATGCACATGATTAAATAACTTTAGAAATCTGATTTTTTGAGATTCACTTTTAAAACCGTTAGACACGTGTCACTATTGTTTCCTCGCCGAAATAAGGAATGAATCCCTAGCAATTCCATTGCAAATTTGCAACAGATTTTCGATGGATCCTCATTTTGCAACGGATTTGCGACGGATCCATCGCAAATCCATAGCAAATTTGCAACGGATTTGCGATGGACCTTGATTTACGATGGATTTGCGACGGATCCATCACAAATCCATTACAAATTTATGAGTTTTAGTTTTTAAGGTTTTGGGTTTAGGGTATTCGTTTTATTATCATAATAAAGTTTACGGTTTATAATCTCATAATAGTCATGATCATAAGCATATTTTCCGAATATTTAATGATTTTGATGGTACGAGCAATGTTAAACTTCTATATATATATATATATTCATAAACAACATATACGGATATATGACGTTTTATCATACGGAGACATCTCCATATATTCGCGGTTTTATGATTGCACATCCTTAAATAACTTTAGAAATCTGATTTTTTGAGATTCACTTTTAAAACCGTTAGACACGTGTCATGATTTTTTCCTTGACTGAAATAAGGAATGAATCCTTAGCAATTCCATTGCAAATTTGCAACAGATTTGCGATGGATACTCATTTTGCAACGGATTTGCGATGGATGAGTTTTAGTTTTTAAGGTTTAGGGTTTAGGGTATACGTTTTATTATCATAATAAAGTTTACGGTTTATAATCTCATAAGAGTCATGATAATAAGCATATTTTCCAAAAATTTAATGATTTTGATGGTACGAGCAATGTTAAACTTATATATATATATTCATAAACAACATATACGGATATATGACGTTTTATCATACGGAGACATCTCCAAATATTCGCGGTTTATGAATGCACATGATTAAATAACTTTAGAAATCTTATTTTTTGAGATTCACTTTTAAAACCGTTAGACACGTGTCACGATTGTTTCCTCGCCGGAAATAAGGAATGAACCCCTAGCAATTCCATTGCAAATTTGCAACAGATTTGCGATGGATCCTCATTTTGCAACGGATTTGCGACGGATCCATCGCAAATCCATAGCAAATTTGCATCGGATTTGCGATGGACCTTGATTTACGATGGATTTGCGACGGATCCATCACAAATCCATTACAAATTTATGAGTTTTAGTTTTTAAGGTTTTGGGTTTAGGGTATTCGTTTTATTATCATAATAAAGTTTACGGTTTATAATCTCATAATAGTCATGATCATAAGCATATTTTCCAAAAATTTAATGATTTTGAGGGTACGAGCAATGTTAAACTTCTTTATATATTCATAAACAACATATACGGATATATGACGTTTTATCATACGGAGATATCTCCATATATTCGTGGTTTATGAATGCACATCCTTAAATAACATTAGAAATCTGATTTTTTGAGATTCACTTTTAAAACCGTTAGACACGTGTCACGATTGTTTCCTTGACGGAAATAAGGAATGAATCCCTAGCAATTCCATTGCAAATTTGCAACAGATTTTCGATGGATCCTCATTTTGCAACGGATTTACGACGGATCCATCGCAAATCCATAGCAAATTTGCAACGGATTTTCGATGGACCTTGATTTACGATGGATTTGCGACGGATCCATCACAAATCCATTACAAATTTATGAGTTTTAGTTTTTAAGGTTTTGGGTTTAGGGTATTCGTTTTATTATCATAATAAAGTTTACGGTTTATAATCTCATAATAGTCATGATCATAAGCATATTTTCCGAATATTTAATGATTTTGATGGTACGAGCAATGTTAAACTTCTATATATATATATATATATTCATAAACAACATATACGGATATATGACGTTTTATCATACGGAGACATCTCCATATATTCGCGGTTTTATGATTGCACATCCTTAAATAACTTTAGAAATCTGATTTTTTGAGATTCACTTTTAAAACCGTTAGACACGTGTCATGTTTTTTTCCTTGACGGAAATAAGGAATGAATCCTTAGAAATTCCATTGCAAATTTGCAACACATTTGCGATGGATACTCATTTTGCAACGGATTTGCGATGGATCAATCGCAAATCCGTTGCAAATTCATGAGTTTTAGTTTTTAAGGTTTAGGGTTTAGGGTATACGTTTTATTATCATAATAAAGTTTACGGTTTATAATCTCATAAGAGTCATGATAATAAGCATATTTTCCAAAAATTTAATGATTTTGATGGTACGAGCAATGTTAAACTTCTTTATATATTCATAAACAACATATACGGATATATGACGTTTTATCATACGGAGACATCTCCATATATTCGTGGTTGATGAATGCACATCCTTAAATAACATTAGAAATCTGATTTTTTGAGATTCACTTTTAAAATTGTTAGACACGTGTCACGATTTTTTCCTTGCCGGAAATAAGGAATGAATCCCTAGCAATTCCATTGCAAATTTGCAACAGATTTTCGATGGATCCTCATTTTGCAACGGATTTACGATGGATCCATCGCAAATCCATAGCAAATTTGCAACGGATTTGCGATGGACATTGATTTACGATGGATTTGCGACGGATCCATCACAAATCCATTACAAATTTATGAGTTTTAGTTTTTAAGGTTTAGGGTGTAGGGTATACGTTTTATTATCATAATAAAGTTTACGGTTTATAATCTCATAAGAGTCAAGATCATAAGCATATTTTCCGAAAATTTAATGATTTTGATGGTACGAGCAATGTTAAACTTCTATATATATTCATAAACAACATATACGGATATATGACGTTTTATCATACGGAGACATCTCCAAATATTCGCGGTTTATGAATGCACATGATTAAATAACTTTAGAAATCTGATTTTTTGAGATTCACTTTTAAAACCGTTAGACACGTGTCACTATTGTTTCCTCGCCGAAATAAGGAATGAATCCCTAGCAATTCCATTGCAAATTTGCAACAGATTTTCGATGGATCCTCATTTTGCAACGGATTTGCGACGGATCCATCGCAAATCCATAGCAAATTTGCAACGGATTTGCGATGGACCTTGATTTACGATGGATTTGCGACGGATCCATCACAAATCCATTACAAATTTATGAGTTTTAGTTTTTAAGGTTTTGGGTTTAGGGTATTCGTTTTATTATCATAATAAAGTTTACGGTTTATAATCTCATAATAGTCATGATCATAAGCATATTTTCCGAATATTTAATGATTTTGATGGTACGAGCAATGTTAAACTTCTATATATATATATATATTCATAAACAACATATACGGATATATGACGTTTTATCATACGGAGACATCTCCATATATTCGCGGTTTTATGATTGCACATCCTTAAATAACTTTAGAAATCTGATTTTTTGAGATTCACTTTTAAAACCGTTAGACACGTGTCATGATTTTTTCCTTGACGGAAATAAGGAATGAATCCTTAGCAATTCCATTGCAAATTTGCAACAGATTTGCGATGGATACTCATTTTGCAACGGATTTGCGATGGATGAGTTTTAGTTTTTAAGGTTTAGGGTTTAGGGTATACGTTTTATTATCATAATAAAGTTTACGGTTTATAATCTCATAAGAGTCATGATAATAAGCATATTTTCCAAAAATTTAATGATTTTGATGGTACGAGCAATGTTAAACTTATATATATATATTCATAAACAACATATACGGATATATGACGTTTTATCATACGGAGACATCTCCAAATATTCGCGGTTTATGAATGCACATGATTAAATAACTTTAGAAATCTGATTTTTTGAGATTCACTTTTAAAACCGTTAGACACGTGTCACGATTGTTTCCTCGCCGGAAATAAGGAATGAACCCCTAGCAATTCCATTGCAAATTTGCAACAGATTTGCGATGGATCCTCATTTTGCAACGGATTTGCGACGGATCCATCGCAAATCCATAGCAAATTTGCATCGGATTTGCGATGGACCTTGATTTACGATGGATTTGCGACGGATCCATCACAAATCCATTACAAATTTATGAGTTTTAGTTTTTAAGGTTTTGGGTTTAGGGTATTCGTTTTATTATCATAATAAAGTTTACGGTTTATAATCTCATAATAGTCATGATCATAAGTGTAGCGCCCGTGTTCCGGAAGAATTGGTTATTAAAGGGAAAATAATTAATTCTGGTTGTTCCGGACAGTATCGATCGATACTGGGCAGTATCGATCGATACCAGCCGGGTTTTCTCGGGGTTATCTTCTTCTCTTATCTTCTTCGAGTATAAAAAGCGTATCCTTGGAGGATAAAACCACAGTTGGTCGAAAAAGAGAGAAAGGAAGAGAGAGAGAGAGAGAGAGAAGGAGAAAGAGAGAGAAGAAAGCTTGCCGAAGCTTGGATCTTGCGAGATCGAAAGAGAGTTTGAGCTTGAGAAGCTCGAAGAAGAGGTTTGACGAGCTTGGGTTCGACGTAGGCTTGTGAGAAGAGAGGGAGATCTTCTTGAGCTTAGAGAAGTCGTTTTAGAGCTCGATCCTTCGTGTTTAAGGTGAGTTGTGACCAAAGGTTAGCAAGTGAGCTTGCGTGGTGCATTGTTAAAGCTTGGTTGATGCTTTTATGGCTTGTATGGCGATTCCTGTGTTTAGGTCTCGTGGGCATCGATCGATACCATGTGTGTATCGATCGATACCAGACCATAGGCGGTGGTCTCGAATTGTAGTGTATCGAGGTGATAGACTTGAACCGTGTTGTGTCGATCGATACCAAGTGTTATGTTTGGGTGTCGATCGATATCTGTCCCTTGTCGGGACTTGTGTGTTGTTGGGCATCGATCGATACCATGGGGGGGTATCGATCGATACCGGTTGTTTTGTGACAGTTTAGTTGTGGATAATTAATTCTTGTATGGTTGTGGATATTGTTATATTGTGCTTATTGGTAGCCTGTTGTTGGGATGATCAATCTCACTCAGCATTTGGTTAGCCAAATGTTGATGCATCACTTTTGTCGATGCAGGTAAAGATAAGGCGTGATCGTGGAATCAAGGCGGTGAAGAGGGGATGATTAGGACCCGGGGCTTGCTTTTGTTGTTTGGGTATCGATCGACACTAGGGGAGTATCGATCGATACCAGTTGTTGTTATATAAACCGTTAGCTTGTTTAAGCTGTAGTACTTGCGTTGTACTGTTTGTTTAATATTGTTAATGTTAATTATATGTTTATTTTCTTTGCAAAAAAAAAAAAAAAAAAAAATGCGGTCCTTTCAATTATTGGTATCAGAGCCCATACGGTTCTAGGAGCCTAGGTGGTTCTAGAATAGATTGGGTGTTGTGTGGGGTCGTAGAATCATCCTCTTGAGCCTTGTGAGATTCCACGGTGAGTATCTTTATTGTGATGATTGATTTTCGTTCTCTGAGCCTGTGCTTCTGCACGTGTGCAGATGGCTAGAGGACGTGGTAGAGGTCGTGGCCGTGGTAGAGGTCGTGGCCGTGTGCCGGAGGAGCAGGTTGAGGAGTCGCGTGCGAGTCAGATTGGGTCTGAGGGTGTGGCTGGCGTGAGTGCCAGTGTGGCAGGTGTTCCAGCGGGTGCTGCGGAGGTAGCAGCGGGTGATGCTCGGGCCCGAGATGATCGCATAGCGGATCTGTTGTCGAGGTTGTTGGAGCGGTTACCAGAGAGAGTGCCGGTTCAGGCTCCTGTAGTCCCGGTAGTTGTGGAGGTTCAACCTCAGGTGGCAGCTGCGGTTGCTGAGGAGCTCCCGTCCTACCTTAGGATGGTGGAGCAGATGCAGAGGATTGGCACGGGGTTCTTCTCTGGAGGTGCTAATCCTGAGGACGCGGGTGCGTGGTTGAGAAGGGTGGAGAGGAATTTCCTCTCAAGTAGGTGTCCCGCGGGATACCAGGTGGACATTGCGGTCCATTATCTGGAGGGTGACGCGCATCTCTGGTGGAGGGGTGTGGCATCACGGAGAGTTCAGGCCGCGATGTCATGGGCGGATTTTGTGGAGGAGTTTAACTCCAAGTATTTCCCTCAGGAGGCGTTCCACCGGATCCAGTCGAGGCTTGCGAGTTTGACTCAGAGGGATCGGTCGGTACGCGAGTATGAGGTGGAGTTCAACCGGCTCGGGTCTTATGTTAGACGAGCGGCTGAGAGTGAGTCGGACCGTGTTCAGAGGTTTCTGATGGGTCTTCGGGTCGACTTGAGGAACCGTTGCATGGTGAGGGCTTTTTGCACGGTTGATGAGTTGGTTGAGACTGCGGCCTTGCTTGAGGAGGGTCTGAAGGACGAGGTGGTAGCGGTTACACCGAGCTTTCATGCAAGATCTGTGCAGCAGCAGTCCGGTCCAAGCAGAAGCAGTAAGCCAATGCAAGGACAGAAGCGGAAGCGAGAAGGCGCTTCGAGAGGTAGTCGGGGTGGTCCGGGTTGCTTCGGGTGTGGGAGCATGGATCACCGAGTGGCGAATTGTCCTCAGAAGGGCGGGGTGCCGGTGGATTCTCGAGTGTGCTATCACTGCAAGGAGCCGGGTCACATCAGGCCTCAGTGTCCCCAGTTGCGGCAGAGTGAGACCACGGTGGTGCAGCCCGTCAGGCAGGCGGCATCAGCGCCTCGAGTGTACTCCATCGCCGGGTCCGGAGAGCCGAGTTCCAGGCCGATCACAGGTATTTTCTTAGACTCGTCTAAGTTTAATTCTGTGTCGGGGAATGTCGTGCTCGTCGGGGTGTTAAGGTTCTCGGCACATGTGTATGTGCAGGGACCTTGTGTGTTGGAGGTGTAGAGTGTCATGTGTTGTTTGACACGGGAGCATCGCATTGCTTCGTTTCCCCGGAGTTGGCCGAGAAGGCTAATTTACGGAGCGAGCCCGGTGTGAGTTTGGGTTTCGTGGAGGTTGCCGGAGGGAAGCTCCTGAGGATTCACGGTCGTGTGCGGGACGTGGATGTTCAGGTAGCAGGAGAGTCCATGGCTGCCGATTTGATTATCTGCTCCGTGGAGCTGTACGATGTCATCTTGGGCATGGATTGGCTCGGGAAGTTCAGAGCGCATCTGGACTGTCACCGAGGGCGAGTCGAGTTCGACCGAGGAAAAGGGAAGTTGGTGTATCAGGGTGTGAGACCGACTTCCGGGAGTCTCGTGATCTCGGTTGTGCATGCGGAGCGTCTGATCGAGAAAGGTTGCGAGGCGTATTTAGCTACGATTTCCTTGCCGGAGGCCGTCGGAGAGGCCAGGGTGCAGGATATTCGGGTGGTTAGTGAGTTCCAGGATGTGTTCCAGTCGTTGCAGGGGTTGCCACCGTCTAGGTCGGATCCCTTCACGATCGAGTTGGAACCAGGGACGGCACCGATATCCAGGACTCCTTATAGGATGGCTCCAGCAGAAATGGCCGAGCTGAAGAGGCAGCTGGCGGAGTTGTTGAACAAAGGGTTCATTCGTCCGAGTTCTTCACCGTGGGGAGCACCGGTGTTGTTCGTGAAGAAGAAGGACGGGAGTTTTCGGTTGTGTATTGATTACCGGGGACTTAATCGAGTCACAGTGAAGGACAGGTATCCTCTTCCTCGGATTGATGAGTTGTTGGATCAGTTGAGAGGGGCTACTTGGTTCTCCAAGATTGACTTGGCGTCGGGATATCATCAGATTCCCATCGATGAGGTAGATATTCGGAAGACGGCTTTCAGATCTCGTTATGGCCACTACGAGTTTGTGGTGATGCCATTTGGGTTGACGAATGCACCGGCTGCATTTATGAGATTGATGAACCGCGTTTTCCAGGAGTATCTAGATGAGTTCGTGATCATCTTTATCGATGATATCTTGGTGTATTCGAGGAACCGGGAGGAGCATGAGGTGCATCTGCGTGTGGTTCTTTCGAAGCTGCGGGAACGGAAGTTATTTGCTAAGTTGAGCAAGTGTAGCTTCTGGCAGCGGGAGATCGGTTTTCTGGGTCACATTATCTCTGCGGAGGGAGTATCGGTAGATCCAGAGAAGATTCAGGCCATTAGTACGTGGCCGAGGCCGAGGGATGCCACTGAGATTCGGAGTTTTCTTGGGTTGGCAGGGTATTATCGGCGGTTCGTCAAGGGTTTTGCGAGTTTGGCCAAGCCTATGACGAAACTGACGGGAAAGGATGTTCCTTTCGTGTGGTCCTCGAAGTGTGAGGAGAGTTTGACGAAACTGAAGGCCATGTTGACTAGTACTCCAGTATTGGCGTTGCCAGTGTCGGGCGAGCCTTACGTGGTTTACACCGATGCGTCGGGGATGGGCCTTGGTTGTGTGTTGATGCAGCAGGGGAAGGTTATTGCCTGTGCTTCGCGGCAGCTGCGGAAGCATGAGGGCAACTACCCTACCCATGATCTGGAGATGGCTGCAGTGGTTTTCGCTTTGAAGATTTGGAGATCCTATCTTTATGGCGGAAAGGTTCAGGTGTTCACAGATCATAAGAGCCTGAAGTACATTTTCACTCAGCCTGAGTTGAATTTGAGGCAAAGGCGCTGGATGGAGCTAGTGGCCGATTATGATCTGGAGATAGCTTACCATCCTGGTAAGGCTAATCTGGTTGCGGATGCGTTGAGTCGGAAGCGGGTGGCTTTGGCTCGGGAACGCGAGGTTGAGTCTTTGGTGAGCGAGATTAGCACATTGCGTTTATGTGTTGTATCTCAGGAACCTTTGGGCTTAGAGGCGGCTAACCAGGCGGATCTTTTGAGCAGAGTTCGGTTGGCTCAGGGAAAAGATGAGGTTCTGGTTAAGGCTGCGAAAGCAGAGGGTTCTGAGTATCAGGTATCTGCGAACGGCACTATCCTTGTTAATGGGAGGGTATGCGTACCTTTGGATGAGGATTTGCGGCGAGAGATCCTGAGTGAGGCTCATTCCAGTATGTTTTCGATTCATCCAGGAGCGACTAAGATGTATCGCGATATCAAGCGTTACTATCATTGGGTCGGGATGAAGAAGGATGTGGCTAATTGGGTTGCGTCGTGCAACGTGTGCCAGTTAGTGAAGGCGGAGCACCAGGTCCCGAGTGGTTTGTTGCGGAGCCTACCCATTCCAGAGTGGAAGTGGGATATGATCACGATGGATTTCGTGGTGGGGTTACCAGTTTCTCGGACCAAGGATGCTGTTTGGGTCATCGTTGATCGATTGACCAAGTGTGCGCGTTTTCTGGCCATTAAGAAGTCCGATGGGGCGGCAGTTTTGGCTAGGAGGTACGTGCAGGAGATTGTGAGACTGTATGGAGTACCGGTGAGTATTGTTTCAGACCGGGATCCTAAGTTCACATCGGAGTTCTGGAATGCGTTTCAGGCAGAGATGGGCACGAAAGTGCACTTGAGCACGGCGTATCATCCTCAGACAGATGGGCAGTCAGAGAGGACCATCCAGACTTTGGAGGATTTGTTGAGGATGTGCGTGCTGGATTGGGGTGGTCACTGGGTGGATCACTTGAGCTTGGTGGAGTTTGCGTATAACAATAGCTACCAGGCGAGTATTGGGATGGCTCCATATGAGGCTATGTATGGGAGGCCATGTCGTACCCCTTTGTGTTGGACACAAGTGGGGGAGAGGAGCACTTTGGGTGCGAGTTTTGTTCAGGAAACTACGGAGAAGATCCGGGTTTTGAAGCTGAACATGAAAGAGGCCCAAGATCGGCAAAAGAGTTATGCCGATAGGAGGCGGAAAGAGCTTGTGTTTGAGGTGGGAGATAGTGTGTATCTCAAGATGGCTTTACTGAGAGGTCCGAACAGGTCCATTGTTGCGACTAAGTTGAGTCCGAGGTATATGGGGCCGTTTCGGATTGTGGAGCGTGTTGGACCGGTAGCGTATCGGTTGGAGTTACCCGCGGTTATGCAAGCATTTCATAAGGTCTTCCATGTGTCGATGCTGAAGAAGTGTTTGCATAGGGGTGACGAGGTATTGGCTGAGATTCCGTCAGATCTCCAGCCCAATATGACCGTTGAGGCGAGACCTTTGAGAGTTCTCGAGCGGAGGGTCAAGGAGCTTCGTCGGAAGAGGATTCCGATGATGCGAGTTCTGTGGGACTGTGACGGGGTGCAGGAGGAAACTTGGGAGCCAGAGGCTAGGATGGAAGCGAGGTTCCAGAAGTGGTTCCAGAAGCAAGCTGCGGCTTGAGTTCCATCGAGAGGTTCCAGTTTCGGTTATAGTTGTATGCTATGTGTATTTCATTTTGTATTGCCGTTGTGTAGAACGATGTTACATTATGATGTGTAATAAGATGAGTATTTCTTATTATTGGTGACTTTGGGAGTCGCGGTGTCGCATTGCGTTTGGGGTAAAAGCGTTAATGCAAGAGAGTGATAAGATGGATGTTCTTATTGCTGTTGTGGGCGGTGCGATGACCGGGTTATTGGTTATGCACGCCAGATATTCCAGGTGTGGAATATGGGTGATGCCGGTGTTGCCTTGCGAGGATTTACACGGATCACGGAAGGTAGTTCAGTCGAGATGCTTAGAGATATGTGATTTATTGCTCGTTGAGAGGACTGGTTCCTCTGGTGCCGATAGCTCGCAGGACTGTGTGTCTTGGGAGTGTGAGTGGCAATGTACCCAGACTCGGGAGGTTTATAGCCTAGAGTGATACGTGATACCGTGGATTCGTAAGGAGTATGTCCCAGACGTGGGATATATTGCCTAGAATTGAGTGGTATGGGGTATTGAGACTCTTATAGGTTATATTACGAGTGGAGTGGTACGGCAGATACCCAGAACTCGGAGATGCTGCGGTGTCTTGGGTGATGTGGTATGGTTGATACCTTGCGGGGTATGGTGGATATCCTGCGGGATATGGCTGATGCTCGGAACTCGGAGATGCTGCGGTGTCTTGAGTGACGGGGTTGGCTTGTGTTGAGCAATAAGTACATATGATGCCGCGGTGTCATAAGCATAGGGGCTGCGTGGGAAACCTCGGAGGTTGGTTTTGGACCTCGTATGAGTGTTGAGATGGCCGGGTTGGCCAAAGTTTGTGTAATCGTTGCGACGATTGATGTTCATTGGAGATGAACGGTTCTTGGGAGATGAGCGGTAACGAAGATTCGAGGTCGAATCTAAGTTAGTGGGGGAGAATTGTAGCGCCCGTGTTCCGGAAGAATTGGTTATTAAAGGGAAAATAATTAATTCTGGTTGTTCCGGACAGTATCGATCGATACTGGGCAGTATCGATCGATACCATCCGGGTTTTCTCGGGGTTATCTTCTTCTCTTATCTTCTTCGAGTATAAAAAGCGTATCCTTGGAGGATAAGACCACAGTTGGTCGAAAAAGAGAGAAAGGAAGAGAGAGAGAGAGAGAGAGAAGGAGAAAGAGAGAGAAGAAAGCTTGCCGAAGCTTGGATCTTGCGAGATCGAAAGAGAGTTTGAGCTTGAGAAGCTCGAAGAAGAGGTTTGACGAGCTTGGGTTCGACGTAGGCTTGTGAGAAGAGAGGGAGATCTTCTTGAGCTTGGAGAAGTCGTTTTAGAGCTCGATCCTTCGTGTTTAAGGTGAGTTGTGACCAAAGGTTAGCAAGTGAGCTTGCGTGGTGCATTGTTAAAGCTTGGTTGATGCTTTTATGGCTTGTATGGCGATTCCTGTGTTTAGGTCTCGTGGGCATCGATCGATACCATGTGTGTATCGATCGATACCAGACCATAGGCGGTGGTCTCGAATTGTAGTGTATCGAGGTGATAGACTTGAACCGTGTTGTGTCGATCGATACCAAGTGTTGTGTTTGGGTGTCGATCGATATCTGTCCCTTGTCGGGACTTGTGTGTTGTTGGGCATCGATCGATACCATGGGGGGGTATCGATCGATACCGGTTGTTTTGTGACAGTTTAGTTGTGGATAATTAATTCTTGTATGGTTGTGGATATTGTTATATTGTGCTTATTGGTAGCCTGTTGTTGGGATGATCAATCTCACTCAGCATTTGGTTAGCCAAATGTTGATGCATCACTTTTGTCGATGCAGGTAAAGATAAGGCGTGATCGTGGAATCAAGGCGGTGAAGAGGGGATGATTAGGACCCGGGGCTTGCTTTTGTTGTTTGGGTATCGATCGACACTAGGGGAGTATCGATCGATACCAGTTGTTGTTATATAAACCGTTAGCTTGTTTAAGCTGTAGTACTTGCGTTGTACTGTTTGTTTAATATTGTTAATGTTAATTATATGTTTATTTTCTTTGCAAAAAAAAAAAAAAAAAAAAAAATGCGGTCCTTTCAATAAGTATATTTTCCGAATATTTAATGATTTTGATGGTACGAGCAATGTTAAACTTCTATATATATATATATATATATATTCATAAACAACATATACGGATATATGACGTTTTATCATACGGAGACATCTCCATATATTCGCGGTTTTATGATTGCACATCCATAAATAACTTTAGAAATCTGATTTTTTGAGATTCACTTTTAAAACCGTTAGACACGTGTCATGATTTTTTCCTTGACGGAAATAAGGAATGAATCCTTAGCAATTCCATTGCAAATTTGCAACAGATTTGCGATGGATACTCATTTTGCAACGGATTTGCGATGGATGAGTTTTAGTTTTTAAGGTTTAGGGTTTAGGGTATACGTTTTATTATCATAATAAAGTTTACGGTTTATAATCTCATAAGAGTCATGATAATAAGCATATTTTCCAAAAATTTAATGATTTTGATGGTACGAGCAATGTTAAACTTATATATATATTCATAAACAACATATACGGATATATGACGTTTTATCATACGGAGACATCTCCAAATATTCGCGGTTTATGAATGCACATGATTAAATAACTTTAGAAATCTGATTTTTTGAGATTCACTTTTAAAACCGTTAGAAACGTGTCACGATTGTTTCCTCGCCGGAAATAAGGAATGAACCCCTAGCAATTCCATTGCAAATTTGCAACAGATTTGCGATGGATCCTCATTTTGCAACGGATTTGCGACGGATCCATCGCAAATCCATAGCAAATTTGCATCGGATTTGCGATGGACCTTGATTTACGATGGATTTGCGACGGATCCATCACAAATCCATTACAAATTTATGAGTTTTAGTTTTTAAGGTTTTGGGTTTAGGGTATTCGTTTTATTATCATAATAAAGTTTACGGTTTATAATCTCATAATAGTCATGATCATAAGCATATTTTCCTAATATTTAATGATTTTGATGGTACGAGCAATGTTAAACTTCTGTATATATATATATTCATAAACAACATTTACGGATATATGACGTTTTATCATACGGAGACATCTCCATATATTCGCGGTTTTATGATTGCACATCCTTAAATAACTTTAGAAATCTGATTTTTTTAGATTCACTTTTAAAACCGTTAGACACGTGTCATGATTTTTTCCTTGACGGAAATAAGGAATGAATCCTTAGCAATTCCATTGCAAATTTGCAACTGATTTGCGATGGATACTCATTTTGCAACGGATTTGCGATGGATGAGTTTTAGTTTTTAAGGTTTAGGGTTTAGGGTATACGTTTTATTATCATAATAAAGTTTACGGTTTATAATCTCATAAGAGTCATGATAATAAGCATATTTTCCAAAAATTTAATGATTTTGATGGTACGAGCAATGTTAAACTTCTTTATATATTCATAAACAACATATACGGATATATGACGTTTTATCATACGGAGACATCTCCATATATTCGTGGTTGATGAATGCACATCCTTAAATAACATTAGAAATCTGATTTTTTGAGATTCACTTTTAAAATTGTTAGACACGTGTCACGATTTTTTCCTTGCCGGAAATAAGGAATGAATCCCTAGCAATTCCATTGCAAATTTGCAACAGATTTTCGATGGATCCTCATTTTGCAACGGATTTACGACGGATCCATCGCAAATCCATAGCAAATTTGCAACGGATTTGCGATGGACATTGATTTACGATGGATTTGCGACGGATCCATCACAAATCCATTACAAATTTATGAGTTTTAGTTTTTAAGGTTTAGGGTGTAGGGTATACGTTTTATTATCATAATAAAGTTTACGGTTTATAATCTCATAAGAGTCATGATCATAAGCATATTTTCCGAAAATTTAATGATTTTGATGGTACGAGCAATGTTAAACTTCTATATATATTCATAAACAACATATACGGATATATGACGTTTTATCATACGGAGACATCTCCAAATATTCGCGGTTTATGAATGCACATGATTAAATAACTTTAGAAATCTGATTTTTTGAGATTCACTTTTAAAACCGTTAGACACGTGTCACTATTGTTTCCTCGCCGGAAATAAGGAATGAACACCTAGCAATTCCATTGCAAATTTGCAACAGATTTGCGATGGATCCTCATTTTGCAACGGATTTGCGACGGATCAATCGCAAATCCATAGCAAATTTGCATCGGATTTGCGATGGACCTTGATTTACGATGGATTTGCGACGGATCCATCGCAAATCCGTTGCAAATTTATGAGTTTTAGTTTTTAAGGTTTAGGGTTTAGGGTATACGTTTTATTATCATAATAAAGTTTAGGGTTTATAATCTCATAAGAGTCATGATCATAAGCATATTTTCCAAAAATTTAATGATTTTGAGGGTACGAGCAATGTTAAACTTCTTTATATATTCATAAACAACATATACGGATATATGACGTTTTATCATACGGAGACATCTCCATATATTCGTGGTTTATGAATGCACATCCTTAAATAACATTAGAAATCTGATTTTTTGAGATTCACTTTTAAAACCGTTAGACACGTGTCACGATTTTTTCCTTGACCGAAATAAGGAATGAATCCCTAGCAATTCCATTGCAAATTTGCAACAGATTTTCGATGGATCCTCATTTTGCAACGGATTTACGACGGATCCATCGCAAATCCATAGCATATTTGCAACGGATTTGCGATGGACCTTGATTTACGATGGATTTGCGACGGATCCATCACAAATCCATTACAAATTTATGAGTTTTAGTTTTTAAGGTTTTGGGTTTAGGGTATTCGTTTTATTATCATAATAAAGTTTACGGTTTATAATCTCATAATAGTCATGATCATAAGCATATTTTCCAAATATTTAATGATTTTGATGGTACGAGCAATGTTAAACTTCTATATATATATATATATATATATATATATATATATATATATATATTCATAAACAACATATACGGATATATGACGTTTTATCATACGGAGACATCTCCATATATTCGCGGTTTTATGATTGCACATCCTTAAATAACTTTAGAAATCTGATTTTTTGAGATTCACTTTTAAAACCGTTAGACACGTGTCATGATTTTTTCCTTGACGTAAATAAGGAATGAATCCTTAGCAATTCCATTGCAAATTTGCAACAGATTTGCGATGGATACTCATTTTGCAACGGATTTGCGATGGATCAATCGCAAATCCGTTGCAAATTCATGAGTTTTAGTTTTTAAGGTTTAGGGTTTAGGGTATACGTTTTTTTATCATAATAAAGTTTACGGTTTATAATCTCATAAGAGTCATGATAATAAGCATATTTTCCAAAAATTTAATGATTTTGATGGTACGAGCAATGTTAAACTTCTTTATATATTCATAAACAACATATACGGATATATGACGTTTTATCATACGGAGACATCTCCATATATTCGTGGTTGATGAATGCACATCCTTAAATAACATTAGAAATCTGATTTTTTTAGATTCACTTTTAAAATTGTTAGACACGTGTCACGATTTTTTCCTTGCCGGAAATAAGGAATGAATCCCTAGCAATTCCATTGCAAATTTGCAACAGATTTTCGATGGATTTCATTTTGCAACGGATTTACGACGGATCCATCGCAAATCCATAGCAAATTTGCAACGGATTTGCGATGGACATTGATTTACGATGGATTTGCGATGGATCCATCATAAATCCATTACAAATTTATGAGTTTTAGTTTTTAAGGTTTAGGGTGTAGGGTATACGTTTTATTATCATAATAAAGTTTACGGTTTATAATCTCATAAGAGTCATGATCATAAGCATATTTTCCGAAAATTTAATGATTTTGATGGTACGAGCAATGTTAAACTTCTATATATATTCATAAACAACATATACGGATATATGACGTTTTATCATACGGAGACATCTCCAAATATTCGCGGTTTATGAATGCACATGATTAAATAACTTTAGAAATCTGATTTTTTGAGATTCACTTTTAAAACCGTTAGACACGTGTCACGATTGTTTCCTCGCCGGAAATAAGGAATGATCCCCTAGCAATTCCATTGCAAATTTGCAACAGATTTGCGATGGATCCTCATTTTGCAACGGATTTGCGACGGATCCATCGCAAATCCATAGCAAATTTGCATCGGATTTGCGATGGACCTTGATTTACGATGGATTTGCGACGGATCCATCGCAAATCCGTTGCAAATTTATGAGTTTTAGTTTTTAAGGTTTAGGGTTTAGGGTATACGTTTTATTATCATAATAAAAGTTACGGTTTATAATCTCATAAGAGTCATGATCATAAGCATATTTTCCGAAAATTTAATGATTTTGATGGTACGAGCAATGTTAAACTTCTATATATATATTCATAAACAACATATACGGATATAAGACGTTTTATCATACAGAGACATCTCCATATATTAATGGTTTATGAATGCACATCCTTAAATAACTTTAGAAATCAGATTTTTTGAGATTCCCTTTTAAAACCGTTAGACACGTGTCACGATTTTTCCCTTGCCGGAAATAAGGAATGAATCCCTAGCAATTCCATTGCAAATTTGCTACAGATTTGCGATGGATCCTCATTTTGCAAAGGATTTCCGACGGATCCATCGCAAATCCGTTGCAAATTCATGAGTTTTTGTTTTTAAGGTATAGGGTTTAGGGTATACTTTTTATTATCATAATAAAGTTTAGGGTTTATAATATCATAAGAGTCATGATCATAAGCATATTTTCCGAAAATTTAATGATTTTGATGGTACGAGCAATGTTAAACTTCTATATATATTCATAAACAACATATACGGATATATGACGTTTTATCATACGAAGATATCTCCATATATTCGCGGTTTATGAATGCACATCCTTAAATAACTTTAGAAATCTGATTTTTAGAGATTCACTTTTAAAACCGTTAGACACGTGTCACAATTTTTTCTTTGCCGGAAATAAGGAATGAATCCCTAGCAATTCTATTGCAAATTTGCAAAATATTTGCGATGGATCCTCATTTTGCAACGGATTTGCGACGGATCCATCGCAAATCCATACCAAATTTGCAACGGATTTGCGATGGACCTTGATTTGCGATGGATTTGCGACGGATCCATCGCAAATCCGTTGCAAATTTATGAGTTTTAGTTTTTAAGGTTTTGGGTTTAGGGTATACGTTTTATTATCATAATAAAGTTTACGGTTTATAATCTCATAAGAGTCATGATCATAAGCATATTTTCCGAAAATTTAATGATTTTGATGGTACGAGCAATGTTAAACTTCTATATATATTCATAAACAACATATACGGATATATGACGTTTTATCAAACGGAGACATCTCCATATATTCGTGGTTTATGAATGCACATCCTTAAATAACATTACAAATCTGATTTTTTGAGATTCACTTTTAAAACCGTTAGACACGTGTCACGATTTTTTCCTTGACGGAAATAAGGAATGAATCCCTAGCAATTCCATTGCAAATTTGCAACAGATTTGTGATGGATCCTTATTTTGCAACGGATTTGCGACGGATCCATCGCAAATCCATAGCAAATTTGCATCGGATTTGCGATGGACCTTGATTTACGATGGATTTGCGACGGATCCATCGCAAATCCGTTGCAAATTTATGAGTTTTAGTTTTTAAGGTTTAGGGTTTAGGGTATACGTTTTATTATCATAATAAAAGTTATGGTTTATAATCTCATAAGAGTCATGATCATAAGCATATTTTCCGAAAATTTAATGATTTTGATGGTACGAGCAATGTTAAACTTCTATATATATTCATAAACAACATATATGGATATATGACGTTATATCATACAGAGACATCTCCATATATTCGCGGTTTATGAATGCACATCCTTAAATAACTTTAGAAATCTGATTTTTTGAGATTCACTTTTAAAACCGTTAGACACGTGTCACGATTTTTTCCTTGCCGGAAATAAGGAATGAATCTCTAGCAATTCCATTGCAAATTTGCAACAGATTTGCGATGGATCCTCATTTTGCAACGGATTTGCGACGGATCCATCGCAAATCCGTTGCAAATTCATGAGTTTTAGTTTTTAAGGTTTAGGGTTTAGGGTATACGTTTTATTATCATAATAAAGTTTACGGTTTATAATCTCATAAGAGTCATGATCATAAGCATATTTTCCAAAAATTTAATGATTTTGATGGTACGAGCAATGTTAAACTTCTATATATATTCATAAACAACATATACAGATATATGACGTTTTATCATATGGAGACATCTCCATATATTCGCGGTTTATGAATGCACATCCTTAAATAACTTTAGAAATCTGATTTTTAGAGATTCACTTTTAAAACCGTTAGACACGTGTCACGATTTTTTCTTTGCCGGAAATAAGGAATGAATCCCTAGCAATTCTATTGCAAATTTGCAAAATATTTGCGATGGATCCTCATTTTGCAACGGATTTACGACGGATCCATCGCAAATCCATAGCAAATTTGCAACGGATTTGCGATGGACCTTGATTTGCGATGGATTTGCGACGGATCCATCGCAAATCCGTTGCAAATTTATGAGTTTTAGTTTTTAAGGTTTTGGGTTTAGGGTATACGTTTTATTATCATAATAAAGTTTACGGTTTATAATCTCATAAGAGTCATGATCATAAGCATATTTTCCGAAAATTTAATGATTTTGATGGTACGAGCAATGTTAAACTTCTATATATATTCATAAACAACATATACGGATATATGACGTTTTATCATACGGAGACATCTCCATATATTCGTGGTTTATGAATGCACATCCTTAAATAACATTACAAATCTGATTTTTTGAGATTCACTTTTAAAACCGTTAGACACGTGTCACGATTTTTTCCTTGACGGAAATAAGGAATGAATCCCTAGCAATTCCATTGCAAATTTGCAACAGATTTGCGATGGATCCTCATTTTGCAACGGATTTGCGACGGATCCATCGCAAATCCATAGCAAATTTGCATCGAATTTGCGATGGACCTTGATTTACGATGGATTTGCGACGGATCCATCGCAAATCCGTTGCAAATTTATGAGTTTTAGTTTTTAAGGTTTAGGGTTTAGGGTATACGTTTTATTATCATAATAAAAGTTATGGTTTATAATCTCATAAGAGTCATGATCATAAGCATATTTTCCGAAAATTTAATGATTTTGATGGTACGAGCAATGTTAAACTTCTATATATATTCATAAACAACATATATGGATATATGACGTTATATCATACAGAGACATCTCCATATATTCGTGGTTTATGAATGCACATCCTTAAATAACATTAGAAATCTGATTTTTTGAGATTCACTTTTAAAACCGTTAGACACGTGTCACGATTTTTTCCTTGACCGAAATAAGGAATGAATCCCTAGCAATTCCATTGCAAATTTGCAACAGATTTTCGATGGATCCTCATTTTTCAACGGATTTACGACGGATCCATCGCAAATCCATAGCAAATTTGCAACGGATTTGCGATGGACCTTGATTTACGATGGATTTGCGACGGATCCATCACAAATCCATTACAAATTTATGAGTTTTAGTTTTTAAGGTTTTGGGTTTAGGGTATTCGTTTTATTATCATAATAAAGTTTACGATTTATAATCTCATAATAGTCATGATCATAAGCATATTTTCCGAATATTTAATGATTTTGATGGTACGAGCAATGTTAAACTTCTATATATATATATATATATATATATATATATATATATATATATATATATTCATAAACAACATATACGGATATATGACGTTTTATCATACGGAGACATCTCCATATATTCGCGGTTTTATGATTGCACATCCTTAAATAACTTTAGAAATCTGATTTTTTGAGATTCACTTTTAAAACCGTTAGACACGTGTCATGATTTTTTCCTTGACGTAAATAAGGAATGAATCCTTAGCAATTCCATTGCAAATTTGCAACAGATTTGCGATGGATACTCATTTTGCAACGGATTTGCGATGGATCAATCGCAAATCCGTTGCAAATTCATGAGTTTTAGTTTTTAAGGTTTAGGGTTTAGGGTATACGTTTTTTTATCATAATAAAGTTTACGGTTTATAATCTCATAAGAGTCATGATAATAAGCATATTTTCCAAAAATTTAATGATTTTGATGGTACGAGCAATGTTAAACTTCTTTATATATTCATAAACAACATATACGGATATATGACGTTTTATCATACAGAGACATCTCCATATATTCGTGGTTTATGAATGCACATCCTTAAATAACATTAGAAATCTGATTTTTTGAGATTCACTTTTAAAACCGTTAGACACGTGTCACGATCTTTTCCTTGACCGAAATAAGGAATGAATCCCTAGCAATTCCATTGCAAATTTGCAACAGATTTTCGATGGATCCTCATTTTTCAACGGATTTACGACGGATCCATCGCAAATCCATAGCAAATTTGCAATGGATTTGCGATGGACCTTGATTTACGATGGATTTGCGACGGATCCATCACAAATCCATTACAAATTTATGAGTTTTAGTTTTTAAGGTTTTGGGTTTAGGGTATTCGTTTTATTATCATAATAAAGTTTACGGTTTATAATCTCATAATAGTCATGATCATAAGCATATTTTCCGAAAATTTAATGATTTTGATGGTACGAGCAATGTTAAACTTCTATATATATTCATAAACAACATATACGGATATATGACGTTTTATCATACGGAGACATCTCCATATATTCGTGGTTTATGAATGCACATCCTTAAATAACATTACAAATCTGATTTTTTGAGATTCACTTTTAAAACCGTTAGACACGTGTCACGATTTTTTCCTTGACGGAAATAAGGAATGAATCCCTAGCAATTCCATTGCAAATTTGCAACAGATTTGCGATGGATCCTCATTTTGCAACGGATTTGCGACGGATCCATCGCAAATCCATAGCAAATTTGCATCGAATTTGCGATGGACCTTGATTTACGATGGATTTGCGACGGATCCATCGCAAATCCGTTGCAAATTTATGAGTTTTAGTTTTTAAGGTTTAGGGTTTAGGGTATACGTTTTATTATCATAATAAAAGTTATGGATTATAATCTCATAAGCATATTTTCCGAAAATTTAATGATTTTGATGGTACGAGCAATGTTAAACTTCTATATATATTCATAAACAACATATATGGATATATGACGTTATATCATACTGAGACATCTCCATATATTCGTGGTTTATGAATGCACATCCTTAAATAACATTAGAAATCTGATTTTTTGAGATTCACTTTTAAAACCGTTAGACACGTGTCACGATTTTTTCCTTGACCGAAATAAGGAATGAATCCCTAGCAATTCCATTGCAAATTTGCAACAGATTTTCGATGGATCCTCATTTTTCAACGGATTTACGACGGATCCATCGCAAATCCATAGCAAATTTGCAACGGATTTGCGATGGACCTTGATTTACGATGGATTTGCGACGGATCCATCACAAATCCATTACAAATTTATGAGTTTTAGTTTTTAAGGTTTTGGGTTTAGGGTATTCGTTTTATTATCATAATAAAGTTTACGGTTTATAATCTCATAATAGTCATGATCATAAGCATATTTTCCGAATATTTAATGATTTTGATGGTACGAGCAAAGTTAAACTTCTATATATATATATATATATATATATATATATATATATATATATATTCATAAACAACATATACGGATATATGACGTTTTATCATACGGAGACATCTCCATATATTCGCGGTTTTATGATTGCACATCCTTAAATAACTTTAGAAATCTGATTTTTTGAGATTCACTTTTAAAACCGTTAGACACGTGTCATGATTTTTTCCTTGACGTAAATAAGGAATGAATCCTTAGCAATTCCATTGCAAATTTGCAACAGATTTGCGATGGATACTCATTTTGCAACGGATTTGCGATGGATCAATCGCAAATCCGTTGCAAATTCATGAGTTTTAGTTTTTAAGGTTTAGGGTTTAGGGTATACGTTTTTTTATCATAATAAAGTTTACGGTTTATAATCTCATAAGAGTCATGATAATAAGCATATTTTCCAAAAATTTAATGATTTTGATGGTACGAGCAATGTTAAACTTCTTTATATATTCATAAACAACATATACGGATATATGACGTTTTATCATACGGAGACATCTCCATATATTCGTGGTTGATGAATGCACATCCTTAAATAACATTAGAAATCTGATTTTTTGAGATTCACTTTTAAAATTGTTAGACACGTGTCACGATTTTTTCCTTGCCGGAAATAAGGAATGAATCCCTAGCAATTCCATTGCAAATTTGCAACAGATTTTCGATGGATTTTCATTTTGCAACGGATTTACGACGGATCCATCGCAAATCCATAGCAAATTTGCAACGGATTTGCGATGGACATTGATTTACGATGGATTTGCGACGGATCCATCACAAATCCATTACAAATTTATGAGTTTTAGTTTTTAAGGTTTAGGGTGTAGGGTATACGTTTTATTATCATAATAAAGTTTACGGTTTATAATCTCATAAGAGTCATGATCATAAGCATATTTTCCGAAAATTTAATGATTTTGATGGTACGAGCAATGTTAAACTTCTATATATATTCATAAACAACATATACGGATATATGACGTTTTATCATACGGAGACATCTCCAAATATTCGCGGTTTATGAATGCACATGATTAAATAACTTTAGAAATCTGATTTTTTGAGATTCACTTTTAAAACCGTTAGACACGTGTCACGATTGTTTCCTCGCCGGAAATAAGGAATGATCCCCTAGCAATTCCATTGCAAATTTGCAACAGATTTGCGATGGATCCTCATTTTGCAACGGATTTGCGACGGATCCATCGCAAATCCATAGCAAATTTGCATCGGATTTGCGATGGACCTTGATTTACGATGGATTTGCGACGGATCCATCGCAAATCCGTTGCAAATTTATGAGTTTTAGTTTTTAAGGTTTAGGGTTTAGGGTATACGTTTTATTATCATAATAAAAGTTACGGTTTATAATCTCATAAGAGTCATGATCATAAGCATATTTTCCGAAAATTTAATAATTTTGATGGTACGAGCAATGTTAAACTTCTATATATATATTCATAAACAACATATACGGATATAAGACGTTTTATCATACAGAGACATCTCCATATATTAATGGTTTATGAATGCACATCCTTAAATAACTTTAGAAATCAGATTTTTTGAGATTCCCTTTTAAAACCGTTAGACACGTGTCACGATTTTTTCCTTGCCGGAAATAAGGAATGAATCCCTAGCAATTCCATTGCAAATTTGCTACAGATTTGCGATGGATACTCAATTTGCAACGGATTTGAGATGGATCAATCGCAAATCCGTTGCAAATTCATGAGTTTTAGTTTTTAAGGTTTAGGGTTTAGGGTATACGTTTTATTATCATAATAAAGTTCACGGCTTATAATCTCTTAAGAGTCATGATCATAAGCATATTTTCCGAAAATTTAATGATTTTTATGGTACGAGCAATGTTAAACTTCTTTATATATTCATAAACAACATATACGGATATGTGACGTTTTATCATACGGAGACATCTCCATATATTCGTTGTTTATGAATGCACATCCTTAAATAACATTAGAAATCTGATTTTTAGAGATTCACTTTTAAAACCGTTAGACACGTGTCACAATTTTTTCTTTGCCGGAAATAAGGAATGAATCCCTAGCAATTCTATTGCAAATTTGCAAAATATTTGCGATGGATCCTCATTTTGCAACGGATTTGCGACGGATCCATCGCAAATCCATAGCAAATTTGCAACGGATTTGCGATGGACCTTGATTTGCGATGGATTTGCGACGGATCCATCGCAAATCCGTTGCAAATTTATGAGTTTTAGTTTTTAAGGTTTTGGGTTTAGGGTATACGTTTTATTATCATAATAAAGTTTACGGTTTATAATCTCATAAGAGTCATGATCATAAGCATATTTTCCGAAAATTTAATGATTTTGATGGTACGAGCAATGTTAAACTTCTATATATATTCATAAACAACATATACGGATATATGACGTTTTATCATACGGAGACATCTCCATATATTCGTGGTTTATGAATGCACATCCTTAAATAACATTACAAATCTGATTTTTTGAGATTCACTTTTAAAACCGTTAGACACGTGTCACGATTTTTTCCTTGACGGAAATAAGGAATGAATCCCTAGCAATTCCATTGCAAATTTGCAACAGATTTGTGATGGATCCTTATTTTGCAACGGATTTGCGACGGATCCATCGCAAATCCATAGCAAATTTGCATCGGATTTGCGATGGACCTTGATTTACGATGGATTTGCGACGGATCCATCGCAAATCCGTTGCAAATTTATGAGTTTTAGTTTTTAAGGTTTAGGGTTTAGGGTATACGTTTTATTATCATAATAAAAGTTATGGTTTATAATCTCATAAGAGTCATGATCATAAGCATATTTTCCGAAAATTTAATGATTTTGATGGTACGAGCAATGTTAAACTTCTATATATATTCATAAACAACATATATGGATATATGACGTTATATCATACAGAGACATCTCCATATATTCGCGGTTTATGAATGCACATCCTTAAATAACTTTAGAAATCTGATTTTTTGAGATTCACTTTTAAAACCGTTAGACACGTGTCACGATTTTTTCCTTGCCGGAAATAAGGAATGAATCCCTAGCAATTCCATTGCAATTTTGCAACAGATTTGCGATGGATCCTCATTTTGCAACGGATTTGCGACGGATCCATCGCAAATCCGTTGCAAATTCATGAGTTTTAGTTTTTAAGGTTTAGGGTTTAGGGTATACGTTTTATTATGATAATAAAGTTTACGGTTTATAATCTCATAAGAGTCATGATCATAAGCATATTTTCCAAAAAATTAATGATTTTGATGGTACGAGCAATGTTAAACTTCTATATATATTCATAAACAACATATACAGATATATGACGTTTTATCATATGGAGACATCTCCATATATTCGCGGTTTATGAATGCACATCCTTAAATAACTTTAGAAATCTGATTTTTAGAGATTCACTTTTAAAACCGTTAGACACGTGTCACGATTTTTTCTTTGCCGGAAATAAGGAATGAATCCCTAGCAATTCTATTGCAAATTTGCAAAATATTTGCGATGGATCCTCATTTTGCAACGGATTTGCGACGGATCCATCGCAAATCCATAGCAAATTTGCAACGGATTTGCGATGGACCTTGATTTGCGATGGATTTGCGACGGATCCATCGCAAATCCGTTGCAAATTTATGAGTTTTAGTTTTTAAGGTTTTGGGTTTAGGGTATACGTTTTATTATCATAATAAAGTTTACGGTTTATAATCTCATAAGAGTCATGATCATAAGCATATTTTCCGAAAATTTAATGATTTTGATGGTACGAGCAATGTTAAACTTCTATATATATTCATAAACAACATATACGGATATATGACGTTTTATCATACGGAGACATCTCCATATATTCGTGGTTTATGAATGCACATCCTTAAATAACATTACAAATCTGATTTTTTGAGATTCACTTTTAAAACCGTTAGACACGTGTCACGATTTTTTCCCTGACGGAAATAAGGAATGAATCCCTAGCAATTCCATTGCAAATTTGCAACAGATTTGCGATGGATCCTCATTTTGCAACGGATTTGCGACGGATCCATCGCAAATCCATAGCAAATTTGCATCGGATTTGCGATGGACCTTGATTTACGATGGATTTGCGACGGATCCATCGCAAATCCGTTGCAAATTTATGAGTTTTAGTTTTTAAGGTTTAGGGTTTAGGGTATACGTTTTATTATCATAATAAAAGTTATGGTTTATAATCTCATAAGAGTCATGATCATAAGCATATTTTCCGAAAATTTAATGATTTTGATGGTACGAGCAATGTTAAACTTCTATATATATTCATAAACAACATATATGGATATATGACGTTATATCATACAGAGACATCTCCATATATTCGCGGTTTATGAATGCACATCCTTAAATAACTTTAGAAATCTGATTTTTTGAGATTCACTTTTAAAACCGTTAGACACGTGTCACGATTTTTTCCTTGCCGGAAATAAGGAATGAATCCCTAGAAATTCCATTGAAAATTTGCAACATATTTGCGATGGATCCTCATTTTGCAACGGATTTGTGACGGATCCATCGCAAATCCGTTGCAAATTCATGAGTTTTAGTTTTTAAGGTTTAGGGTTTAGGGTATACGTTTTATTATCATAATAAAGTTTACGGTTTATAATCTCATAAGAGTCATGATCATACGCATATTTTCCAAAAATTTAATGATTTTGATGGTACGAGCAATGTTAAACTTCTATATATATTCATAAACAACATATACAGATATATGACGTTTTATCATATGGAGACATCTCCATATATTCGCGGTTTATGAATGCACATCCTTATATAACTTTAGAAATCTGATTTTTTGAGATTCACTTTTAAAACCGTTAGACACGTGACACGATTGTTTCTTTGCCGGAAATAAGGAATGAATCCCTAGCAATTCCATTGCAAATTTGCAAAAGATTTGCGATGGATCCTCATTTTGCAACGGATTTGCGACGGATCCATCGCAAATCCATAGCAAATTTGAAACGGATTTGCGATGGACACTTATTTGCGATGGATTTGCGACGGATCCATCGCAAATCCGTTGCAAATTTATGAGTTTTAGTTTTCAAGGTTTTGGGTTTAGGGTATACGTTTTATTATCATAATAAAGTTTACGGTTTATAATCTCATAAGAGTCATGATCATAAGCATATTTTCCGAAAATTTAATGATTTTGATGGTACGAGCAATGTTAAACTTCTATATATATATTCATAAACAACATATACGGATATATGACGTTTTATCATACGGAGACATCTCCATATATTCGCGGTTTTATGAATGCACATACTTAAATAACTTTAGAAATCTGATTTTTTGAGATTCACTTTTAAAACCGTTAGACACGTGTCATGATTTTTTCCTTGACGGAAATAAGGAATGAATCCTTAGCAATTCCATTACAAATTTGCAACAGATTTGCGATGGATACTCATTTTGCAACGGATTTGCGATGGATCAATCGCAAATCCGTTGAAAATTCATGAGTTTTAGTTTTTAATTTTTAGGGTTTAGGGTATACGTTTTATTATCATAATAAAGTTTACGGTTTATAATCTCATAAGAGTCATGATAATAAGCATATTTTCCAAAAATTTAATGATTTTGATGGTACGAGCAATGTTAAACTTCTTTATATATTTATAAACAACATATACGGATATATGACGTTTTATCATACGGAGACATCTCCATTTATCCGTGGCTTATGAATGCACATCCTTAAATAACATTAGAAATCTGATTTTTTGAGATTCACTTTTAAAACTGTTAGACACGTGTCACGATTTTTTCCTTGCCGGAAATAAGGAATGAATCCCTAGCAATTACATTGCAAATTTGGAACAGATTTTCGATGGATCCTCATTTTGCAACGGACTTACGACGGATCCATCGCAAATCCATAGCAAATTTGCAACGGATTTGCGATGGACCTTGATTTACGATGGATTTGCGACGGATCCATCACAAATCCAATACAAATTTATGAGTTTTAGTTTTTAAGGTTTAGTGTGTAGGGTATACGTTTTATTATCATAATAAAGTTTACGGTTTATAATCTCATAAGAGTCATGATCATAAGCATATTTTCCAAAAATTTAATGATTTTGATGGTACGTGCAATGTTAAACTTCTATATATATTCATAAACAACATATACGGATATATGACGTTTTATCATACGGAGACATCTCCAAATATTCACGGTTTATGAATGCACATCATTAAATAACTTTAGAAATCTGATTTTTTGAGATTCACTTTTAAAAGCGTTAGACACGTGTTACGATTGTTTCCTCGGCGGAAATAAGGAATGAATCCCTAGCAATTCCATTGCAAATTTGCAAAAGATTTACGATAGATCCTCATTTTGCAACGGATTTACGACGGATCCATCGAAAATCCATAGCAAATTTGCAACGGATTTGAGATGGACCTTGATTTGCGATGTATTTGCGACGGATCCATCGCAAATCCGTTGCAAATTTATGAGTTTTAGTTTTTAAGGTTTTGGGTTAAGGGTATACGTTTTATTATCACTATAATGTCTACGGTTTATAATCTCATAAGAGTCATGATCATATGCATATTTTCAGAAAATTTAATGATTTTGATGGTACGAGCAATGTTAAACTTCTATATATATTCATAAACAACATATACGGATATATGACATTTTATCATACGGAGACATCTCCATATATTCGCGGTTTATGAATGCACATCCTTAAATAACATTAGAAATCTGATTTTTTGAGATTCACTTTTAAAACCGTTAGACACGTGTCACGATTTTTTCCTTGCCGGAAATAAGGAATGAATCCCTAGCAATTCCATTGCAAATTTGCAACAAATTTGCGGTGGATCCTCATTTTGCAACGGATTTGCGACGGATCCATCGCAAATCCATAGCAAATTTGCAACGGATTTAAGATGGACCTTGATTTGCGATGGATTTGCGACGGATCCATCGCAAATCCGTTGCTAATTTATGAGTTTTAGTTTTTAACGTTTAGGGTTTAGGGTATACGTTTTATTATCATTATAAAATTTACGGTTTATAATCTCATAAGAGTCATGATCATAAGAATATTTTCCGAAAATTTAATGATTTTGATGGTACGAGCAATGTTAAACTTCTATATATATTCATAAACAACATATACCGATATATGAAGTTTTATCATACAGAGACATCTCCATATATTCGCGGTTTATGAATGCACATCCTTAAATAACTTTTGAAATCTGATTTTTTGAGATTCACTTTTAAAAACGTTAGACACGTGTGACGATTTTTTTCCTTGCCGGAAATAAGGAATGAATCCCTAGCAATTGCATTGCAAATTTGCAACAGATTTGCTATGGATCCTCATTTTGCAACGGATTTGCGACGGATCCATCGCAAATCCGTTGCAAATTCATGAGTTTTTGTTTTTAAGGTTTAGGGTTTAGGGTATACGTTTTATTATCATAATAAAGTTTACGGTTTATAATCTCATAAGAGTCATGGTCATAAGCATATTTTCCGAAAATTTAATGATTTTGATGGTACGAGCAATGTTAAACTTCTATATATATTCATAAACAACATATACGGATATATGACGTTTTATCATATGGAGACATCTCCATATATTCGCGGTTTATGAATGCACATCCTTAAATAACTTTAGAAATCTGATTTTTTGAGATTCACTTTTAAAACCGTTAGACATGTGTCACGATTTCTTCTTTGCCGGAAATAAGGAATGAATCCCTAGCAATTCCATTGCAAATTTGCAAAAGATTTGCGATGGATCCTTATTTTGCAACGGATTTGCGACGGATCCATCGCAAATCCATAGCAAATTTGAAACGGATTTGCGATGGACCTTGATTTGCGGTGGATTTGCGACGGATCCATCGCAAATCCATTGCAAATTTATGAGTTTTAGTTTTTAAGTTTTTGGGTTTAGGGTATATGTTTTATTATCATAATAAAGTTTACGGTTTATAATCTCATAAGAGTCATGATCATAAGCATATTTTCCGAAAATTTAATTATTTTGATGGTACGAGCAATGTTAAACTTCTATATATATATATTCATAAACAACATATACGGATATATGACGTTTTATCATACGGAGACATCTCTATATATTCGCGGTTTTATGAATGCACATCCTTAAATAACTTTAGAAATCTGATTTTTTGAGATTCACTTTTAAAACCGTTAGCCACGTGTCATGATTTTTTCCTTGCCGGAAATAAGGAATGAATCCCTAGCAATTCCATTGCAAATTTGCAACAGATTTGCGATGGATACTCATTTTGCAACGGATTTGCGATGGATCAATCGCAAATCCGTTGCAAATTCATGAGTTTTAGATTTTAAGGTTTAGGGTATACGTTTTATTATCATAATAAAGTTTACGGTTTATAATCTCATAAGAGTCATGATCATAAGCATATTTTCCAAACATTTAATGATTTTGATGGTACGAGCAATGTTAAACTTATATATATTCATAAACAACATATACGGATATATGACGTTTTATCATACGGAGACATCTCCATATATTCGCGGTTTATGAATGCACATCCTTAAATAACATTAGAAATCTTATTTTTTGAGATTCACTTTTAAAACCGTTAGACACGTGTCCCGATTTTTTCCTTGCCGGAAATAAGGAATGAATCCCTAGCAATTCCATTGCAAATTTGCAACAGATTTGCAATGGATCCTCATTTTGCAACAGATTTGCGACGGATCCATCGCAAATCCATATCAAATTTGCAACGGATTTGCGATGGACCTTGATTTGCGATGGATTTGCGATGGATCCATCGCAAATCCGTTGAAAATTCATGAGTTTTAGTTTTTAAGGTTTAGGGTTTAGGGTATACATTTTATTATCATAATAAAGTTTACGGTTTATAATCTCATAAGAGTCATGATCATAAGCATATTTTTCGAAAATTTAATGATTTTGATGGTACGAGCAATGTTAAACTTCTATATATATATTCATAAACAACATATACGGATATATGACGTTTTATCATACGGAGACATCTCCATATATTCGCGGTTTTATGAATGCACATCCTTAAATAACTTTAGAAATCTGATTTTTTGAGATTCACTTTTAAAACCGTTAGACACGTGTCATGATTTTTTCCTTTCCGGAAATAAGGAATGAATCCTTAGCAATTCCATTGCAAATTTGCAACATATTTGCGATGGATACTCAATTTGCAACGGATTTGCGATGGATCAATCGCAAATCCGTTGCAAATTCATGAGTTTTAGTTTTTAAGGTTTAGAGTTTAGGGTATACGTTTTATTATCATAATAAAGTTCACGGCTTATAATCTCTTACGAGTCATGATCATAAGCATATTTTCCGAAAATTTAATGATTTTGATGGTACGAGCAATGTTGAACTTCTTTATATATTCATAAACAACATATACGGATATGTGACGTTTTATCATACGGAGACATCTCCATATATTCGTTGTTTATGAATGCACATCCTTAAATAACATTAGAAATCTGATTTTTTGAGATTACCTTTTAAAACCGTTAGACACATGTCACGATTTTTTCCTTGCCGGAAATAAGGAATGAATCCCTAGCAATTCCATTGCAAATTTGCAAAAGATTTGCAATGGATCCTCATTTTGCAACGGATCTACGACGGATCCATCGCAAATCCATAGCAAATTTGCAACGGATTTGCGATGGACCTTGATTTGCGATGGATTTGCGACGGATCCATCACAAATCCGTTACAAATTTATGAGTTTTAGTTTTTAAGGTTTTGGGTTTAGGGTATACGTTTTATTATCATAATAAAGTTTACGGTTTATAATCTCATAAGAGTCATGATCATAAGTATATTTTCCGAAAATTTAATGATTTTGATGGTACGAGCAATGTTAAACTTCTATATATATTCATAAACAACATATACGGATATATGACGTTTTATCATACAGAGACATCTCCATATATTCGCGGTTTATGAATGCACATCCTTAAATAACTTTAGAAATCTGATTTTTTGAGATTCACTTTTAAAACCGTTAGACACGTGTCACGATTTTTTCCTTGCCGGAAATAAGGAATGAATCCCTAGCAATTCCATTGCAAATTTGCAACAGATTTGCGATGGATCCTCATTTTGCAACGGATTTGCGACGGATCCATCGCAAATCCGTTGCAAATTCATGAGTTTTAGTTTTTAAGGTTTAGGGTTTAGGGTATACATTTTATTATCATAATAAAGTTTACGGTTTATAATCTCATAAGAGTCATGATCATAAGCATTTTTTTCGAAAATTTAATGATTTTGATGGTACGAGCAATGTTAAACTTCTATATATATATTCATAAACAATATATACGGATATATGACGTTTTATCATACGGAGACATCTCCATATATTCGCGGTTTTATGAATGCACATCCTTAAATAACTTTAGAAATCTGATTTTTTGAGATTCACTTTTAAAACCGTTAGACACATGTCATGATTTTTTCCTTTCCGGAAATAAGGAATGAATCCTTAGCAATTCCATTGCAAATTTGCAACAGATTTGCGATGGATACTCAATTTGCAACGGATTTGAGATGGATCAATCGCAAATCCGTTGCAAATTCATGAGTTTTAGTTTTTAAGGTTTAGGGTTTAGGGTATACGTTTTATTATCATAATAAAGTTCACGGCTTATAATCTCTTAAGAGTCATGATCATAAGCATATTTTCCGAAAATTTAATGATTTTTATGGTACGAGCAATGTTAAACTTCTTTATATATTCATAAACAACATATACGGATATGTGACGTTTTATCATACGGAGACATCTCCATATATTCGTTGTTTATGAATGCACATCCTTAAATAACATTAGAAATCTGATTTTTTGAGATTACCTTTTAAAACCGTTAGACACGTGTCACGATTTTTTCCTTGCCGGAAATAAGGAATGAATCCCTAGCAATTCCATTGCAAATTTGCAAAAGATTTGCAATGGATCCTCATTTTGCAACGGATCTACGACGGATCCATCGCAAATCCATAGCAAATTTGCAACGGATTTGCGATGGACCTTGATTTGCGATGGATTTGCGACGGATCCATCACAAATCCGTTACAAATTTATGAGTTTTAGTTTTTATGGTTTTGGGTTTAGGGTATACGTTTTATTATCATAATAAAGTTTACGGTTTATAATCTCATAAGAGTCATGATCATAAGTATATTTTCCGAAAATTTAATGATTTTGATGGTACGAGCAATGTTAAACTTCTATATATATTCATAAACAACATATACGTATATATGACGTTTTATCATACAGAGACATCTCCATATATTCGCGGTTTATGAATGCACATCCTTAAATAACTTTAGAAATCTGATTTTTTGAGATTCACTTTTAAAACCGTTAGACACGTGTCACGATTTTTTCCTTGCCGGAAATAAGGAATGAATCCCTAGCAATTCCATTGCAAATTTGCAACAGATTTGCGATGGATACTCATTTTGAAACGGATTTGCGATGGATCAATCGCAAATTCGTTGCAAAATTCATGAGTTTTAGTTTTTAAGGTTTAGGGTTTAGGGTATACATTTTATTATCATAATAAAGTTTACGGGTTATAATCTCATAAGAGTCATGATCATAAGCATATTTTCCAAAAATTTAATGATTTTGATGGTACGAGCAATGTTAAACTTCTATATATATATATATTCATAAACAACATATATGGATATATGACGTTTTATCATACGGAGACATCTCCATATATTCGCGGTTTACGAATGCACATCCTTAAATAACTTTAGAAATCTGATTTTTTGAGATTCACTTTTAAAACCGTTAGACACGTGTAACGATTTTTTCTTTGCTGGAAATAAGGAATGAATCCCAAGAAATTCCATTGCAAATTTGCAACAGATTTGCGATGGATCCTCATTTGGCAATGGATTTTCGACGGATCCATCGCAAATACATAGCAAATTTGCAACGGATTTGCGATGGACCTTGATTTGCGATGGATTTGCGACGGATCCATCGCAAATCCGTTGCAAATTTATGAGTTTTAGTTTTTAAGGTTTTGGGTTTAGGGTATACGTTTTATTATCACTATAATGTTAACGGTTTATAATCTCATAAGAGTCATGATCATAAGCATATTTTCAGAAAATTTAATGATTTTGATGGTACGAGCAATGTTAAACTTCTATATATATTCATAAACAACATATACGGATATATGACATTTTATCATACGGAGACATCTCCATATATTCGCGGTTTATGAATGCACATCCTTAAATAACTTTAGAAATCTGATTTTTTGAGATTCACTTTTAAAACCGTTAGACAAGTGTCACGATTTTTTCCTTGCCGGAAATAAGGAATGAATCCCTAGAAATTCTGTTGCAAATTCGCAACAGATTTGCGATAGATCCTCATTTTGCAACGGAATTACGACGGATCCATCGCAAATACATAGAAAATTTGCAACGGGTTTGCGATGGACCTTGATTTGCGATGGATTTGCGAAGGATCCACCGCAAATCCGTTGCAAATTCATGAGTTTTAGTTTTTTAAGGTTTAGGGTTTAGGGTATACATTTTATTATCATAATAAAGTTTACGGGTTATAATCTCATAAGAGTCATGATCATAAGCATATTTTCCAAAAATTTAATGATTTTGATGGTACGAGCAATGTTAAACTTCTATATATATATATTCATAAACAACATATATGGATATATGACGTTTTATCATACGGAGATATCTCCATATATTCGCGGTTTACGAATGCACATCCTTAAATAACTTTAGAAATCTGATTTTTTGAGATTCACTTTTAAAACCGTTAGACACGTGTAACGATTTTTTCCTTGCCGGAAATAAGGAATGAATCCCTAGAAATTCCATTGCAAATTCGCAACAGATTTGCGATGGATCCTCATTTTGCAACGGATTTACGACGGATCCATAGCAAATACATAGCAAATTTGCAACGGGTTTGCGATGGACCTTGATTTGCGATGGGTTTGCGACGGATCCATCGCAAATCCGTTGCAAATTCATGAGTTTTAGTTTTTAAGGTTTAGGGTTTAGGGTATTCGTTTTATTATCATAATAAAGTTTACTGTTTATAATTTCATAAGAGTCATGATCATATGCATATTTTCCGAAAATTTAATGATTTTGATTGTAGGAGCAATGTTAAACTTCTATATATATATTCGTAAACAACATATACGGATATATGACGTTTTATCATACGGAGACATCTCCATATATTCGCGGTTTGTGAATGCACATCCTTAAATAACCTTAGAAATCTGATTTTTTGAGATTCACTTTTAAAACCGTTAGACACGTGTCACGATTTTTTCCTTGCCGGAAATAAGGAATGAATCCCTAGCAATTCCATTGCAAATTTGCAACAGATTTGCGATGGATCCTCATTTTGCAATGGATTTGCAACGGATTTGCGATGGACCTTGATTTGCGATGGATTTGCGACGAATCCATCGCAAATCCGTTGCAAATTCATGAGTTTTATTTTTTAAGATTTAGGGTTTAGGGTATACATTTTATTATCATATTAAAGTTTACGGTTTATAATCTCATAAGATTCATGATCATAAGCATATTTTCCGAAAATTTAATGATTTTGATGGTACGAGCAATGTTAAACTTCTATATATATTCATAAACAACATATACGGATATATGACGTTTTATCATACGGAGACATCTCCAAATATTCACGGTTTATGAATGCTCATCATTAAATAAATTTAGAAATCTGATTTTTTGAGATTCACTTTTAAAAGCGTTAGACACGTGTCACAATTTTTTTTATTAAAAAAATTACATTATAGTACATATAACGCATTATTCAGAATCGTTTTCAGATTCATTTTCATACATATTGGAGTGTTCACTATGCTCATCATTGTCTTCTCCGCTATCGTTCTCCTCGAACTCGTCAGATGCGGCTGCATCTTCACTTGAATCCTCCACGATGTCTTCAACTTCTCTGTTTTGTGGATTGATATGTATGATATCTTCTGTTGATTCGACTGCGATGGAGACTTCTCTGACTCTTTCATTTTTCATAACATCATCGATGCCTAACCCAATTATACGGCCTATTGGGTTCAATTTTATCACCGATAACCATGTCTCATGTCTTTGCTTAATCCGAGGATATGGAATGAAACAAAGTTGTTCTGCTTGCAATTCTAGGATGAAGGGTTCGAACTTGGAAAAACGTCGGTTTTCATTGACATCGATCACCCCTAAGTTGTTTGCGCGGATCCCTCGACCGACTGTTGGATCGTACCAATCACATTTGAATAAAATGCATTTCAAACCGATAATTCCAGGATATGTGACTTCAATAATTTCTTGCAAGACGCCGTAGTAGTCGTTTTCACCTGGCACATGGATTCCATAATTTGCGGTTGACCTTCGAGAGCCATGCTTATAAGTATGAAATGTGTATCCGTGAGTGAAGTACATTGGGGCAGTAGTGATCTTCGCAATTGGTTCTTGAACAACCTCGTGCAGCCATAGTGGCAAGGGCTGGTTTGCACATCCATTCATTACCTACAAATATATAATTTGAATAACAATTAATTAATTTTAACAAATTATATTAAAAATATTCGTGAAATGATAGATCTCTTATATTTATATATATATATATATATATATATATATATATATATATATATATATTTATATATCTTACGTACATAGTATTTTAACCATCCAGCAAAGTCACGTTCTTTGTACTTCTCATAGTCTTTTCAAGTAAACCGGGATAGGCTTCTCGGATCTGGATGTCGAAAACGCTGCAATAATTTGGAATTAAAAGTAATTAAACAACGAGTGAGATATATATATTACTTATATAAATGGAAATAATTAAGTGCAGCTAATTAATTAATACCTCTCAAACTGTTGAACAAAATCACAATTTCGCAATATATAATTGTAAGCTGCACGACAATGTTCATGGTCTTCCCACCAAACTTCTTTCAACTTTCCAGCAAGTCTCCCTATTTGGGCGAAGATATCCGGGACATCAACGTTATACGTAGGTGCAACCCCACCATCGTCATATCTTCTAGGAGCGGTTTTTTTTGTTCTGACGGTTGGGCTAAAGTAGTATGACGTGAAGTGAGATGTTTCCTCGGTCAAACTACCTGCAACGATGGAACCCTCCACTCTTGCAAGATTTTTGGCCTTCCCTTTCAAATGTCCCATGAATCGCTCGAACGGGTACATCCATCGGAATTGCACGGGCCCCCCAAGAGCTGCTTCATGTGGTAGGTGGATTGGGAGATGCTCCATGACGTCAAAAAATGAAGGTGGAAATATTTTTTCTAAATTACACAGCAAAACAGGGATATTATTGAGTAATTGCGCTATGCCCTCCACAGTCAGTGTTCGAGTGCATAGATCCCTTAAAAATGCTCCAATGCCTACCAATAATATATATCAGTAATTAGAAAAAAATTATATGATAAATACATATTTAAATACTTGTTTACCCGCAATTGCTTCATGAATAGCTGTCGGTAAGAGCTCGAGTAATGCAAATGGTAGTAGTCGCTGCATGAATACATGGCAATCGTGGCTCTTCATACTGGAAAATTTATTGCCTTGCTCTATGCATCTTGAGAATTTGGACACATATCCATCAGGAAATTTTACTACTGAACCAACCCAGTCAAACAACGATCGTTTCGCATCCCTAGACAATCGAAAAGTTGGAATCGGCATTTTTCCGTTTTGTGTAATATGCAACTCGCTTCTTACACATATTTCGGCCATGTCCAACCTTGATTTCATATTGTCTTTAGTCTTTCCCTTTCTCTGGACATTCAAAATCGTATTCATGATGTTATAGAAAAATGTTTTTTCGATGTGCATCACATCAAAGTTATGCCGTAATAGGAGATCTTTCCAATATGGCCGTTCCCAAAAAATACTTTGTTTGTGCCAATTGTGAGAAATGTTATATCCGTCAGGCATGTTTTCCTTAGTGTGCCAATTTCCCCCACGTTTATATGTTTCTTGAGCACCGTAATAATCAACCTGCTCAAACAAATCATTCCCTGAAAGATAGATTGGGGGGGGGGGGGGGGGGAACACGCACGACCTTGTTCTTCCTAAACAACTTCTTGTTCTTACGATGCGGATGATGCATGGGAAGAAACCGACGATCACAGTCAAACCAACATGGTTTCCTTCCATGCTTCAACTGGAAGGCCTCGGACCGATCAAGGCAATATGGACAAGATAACCTTCCTTGCGTAGTCCACGCCGATAACATTCCATACGCCGGGAAGTCACTAATGGTCCACAATAGCACATCACGCATCTTGAAGTTCCTTTGCTGCGAATAATCGAATGTGCGAACACCTGTACCCCACAACTGTTTCAACTCATGAATCAAAGGTTGGAGTAATACATCAAGGGATCGCTTCGGATGCTTACGACCGGGTACTAGATTACTCATAAACAAAAATTCCCGTTGCATGCATATTTCCGGAGGAAGATTGTATGGCGTCAATATGACAGGCCATAGAGAATATTGTCTCACGGACATACGAAATGGACTAAATCCATCAGTGCATAAGCCAAGATAGAAATTCCTGCTCTCGTTAGCAAAGTCCAAATGTACAGTCTGAAAGTGTTTCCACGCCTTTGCATCTGACGGATGCGTAACCTCCCCATCCTCCGTGGTATGTTGTGCATGCCATCTCATTGCCGCCGATGTCCTTTCTGATTGGTATAACCGTTTCAATCTATCGGTGATTGCCAAGTACCACATAAGTTGGTATGCAACGCGGGTCCTTCCAGTAGTTGGTTGATATCTCGGCTTCCCACAAAATCGACATTCCTGCAACTTATCATCATCTTTCCAGAAAATCATGCAATTGTCAATGCATACGTCAATCATTTCTGATGGTAACCCAAGACTCGCAACCACCCTCTGTATTTCATAGTAACTCTCAACGGAAATATTATATTGTGGCAAATACTCTTTAATTAGCTCAACCCATGAATCCATGCAAATCTCATTTAGGTTATGATAACTTTTAATTGTCATCATCCTAGATGCCAATGATAGTTTAGACTGCCCTTCTCTACATCCATCGTAGATGGGCTGCTTCGCAGTGTCTAACATATCATATAAATGCTTTGCTTCTATGTTGGGTTCTTCCCTAGTATTATCATCAGCAAATGCAGTTGTACTTTCATGAAATGCATCTGTAACCATATCATGAAACCTATTTCCCTGTTGATACCCTTCATCAATATTTCTGAATAAATGATCATGCCCATAATTATAACTAGGTTGATCAACGCCATGACTCGTACTACTTCCAGCATCAACACTACAACCTTCCCCATGCGAAAACCAGATTTAATAGTTTGGCTTAAATCCTCTATTATATAGATGCCTCTTCACAATATCAATATCCACATATTGGGTGTTCTTGCACTTTCTACATGGACATAAAATTTTACCGTCACGAGTCGAACATGGTTGGTTTGTCGCCTGGTACATGAATGCTCGCAACCCGTCCCGATACTCTTTCGTCACTTCACCCGTCCCTGGATCTCTTTGATTGTACATCCATGATCGTAATACATATATTTCGTGCCCCGAAGACATTTTTTAAACACCTACCACTCAAAATCTATTTCTCAAATATTATTTTTTTGTTTGTTTTCGAAGTTGTTGTGTTATGAGCTCTCAACATGATCTGTATTTATAGAATTTCAATAAAATATGCGACGGATTTGCTAAGGAAAAGGAATTTGCCAGGGATTTGCAACAACTTTGCGATGGAAATTAATTTTCCTTTAAAATGTGGTCCATCTACCTCACCTAACTCCACCTAAACACGAGTTGCAAATCCCTTGAAAATTTATGTAACAAATCCCTCGCAAATGGCGACGGCAAAATTCCCTCGCAAAATTGCGACGGATTTGCGACGACCATTATATTCCTCGCTAATCCCTCGCAGATTCCTCGTAAATTTGCAACGAATTTGCGACGACTTATACTCCCTCGTAAATTTGCGAGGGATTTGAGACTATAGACAAGCTCTAGCAAATCCCTCGCATTTCCGTCACAAATTTGCGATGAATTTGCGACTCTAGACGGTCCCTCGCACCTTCGTCCCAAATATGTTGCAAAGGCGTCGCAATTTGCGACGACCCTTTCCCTCGCAAATTCGCGACGGATTTGCGAAGACTCGGCAACCACTCGCAAATCCCTCGCAAATTACTCGCAAATCCATCGCAAATTTGCGACAGATATTATCCATTGCAAATTCCATTGCAAATCGATTGTTTTCTTGTAGTGTATCCACCTATTTTGTTCCATTCCTATATATCTATACTAACCTAAATTAAATACAAATGAAAATAAATTATTTAAAATTTTACCTCTTTTTTGCAAGGTATTCACCATAGAGGAGAGAGGCAAGAGAGAGAGATTGAGATTTGAAAGTGAAGAAATGAAATATGAGCATGTGTTTATATAGAATTTGTAGTCGTCGCAAAATCGTCGCAAATTTGCGACGATTTTACGAGGAATCAAGTACTCGTAGCAAAGTGAAATTTAATGTTTTGGTTTTCCCACACGCGGGAACAGTCAAACGTTTTCATTTTCTGACACGCGGTAAATTAAATTCATAGTTTGCGATGATTTCCTCGTAATGTCGTCGCAACTTTGCGACGATTTCGCGACAAAATATTGTAAAACTATGGTTTATGGTAAAGGACACAGGTACGATGATTGTTACATCGATTGCAACACATCTAAATTCATCTAAATGTTTACCGTAAACCCTTAATCTTCAAATTATCTATATGTTCATTGAGATTGAAGAAAGACTGAAACATAGAGTATCCATACATGGTAACTTTGCTAAGATGATGTAAGACAATGAGTTTGCGGAGAGAACAGTGATTGATCGAGTTTCTATTTCCGATTAATTCAATAAACTCAAGATGGATTTCAATGAGAGTTGCAAAATACAATGAGATGTTACAGTTTAGGGTATAGGGCATAGGGTTTGTGTTTAGGGTTTAGATGGATTTCATCAAAACCGTCGCTAACTCGTCGCAAATTACGACGATTTTACGAGGATATTATAGGGTTTACGACCATTTAGCGACAAGCTTGATGAAATCCATCTAAACCCTAAACCCTATGCAGCAAGACCCTAAGCCTTAACATCTTAACCCTCATGACAATAATGTTAATTGTATAGGGAATAAGGTAAAGGTATACATGAGATTAATAAGAATCGTCGCAAAATCGTCGTAAATTTGCGACGATTTCTATGAAATCCAATGTTTTGGGTCTTGACATCTCATTGCAAAATACAATGAGATGTTAAGATGTTAAAGTTTAGGTATAGGGCATAGGGTTTAGGGTTTAGATGGATCTAATAGAAATCGTCGTAAAATAGTCGCAAATTTATGATGATTTTGCCACGATTCCTATGAAATACCCTAAACCCTAAATCCCGATCCCCTCTCCGATCATCTCCGCTCTTTTCACGCCGAAGGTGCGGTGATTAATAAATTACCAGACACCGAGACGAAATTAGGGTCAACAAAGGGTTAGACACATATCAAACCCTTTGTTGACCCTAATTTCGTCTCTGACTCGTAATTTATTAATCGCCATACCTTCGGCGGGAAATGAGCGGAGATAATAGGAGATGTGATCAGGATTTAGGGTTTAGGGCATTTCATAGGAATTGCCGCACATTATTAAAATATTAAATTCACAAAATATTACATTAAGTTCATAATAATTATATACTCACTACTCGGATTCATTTCCAGACGAAGACAAATCTGTTTATTCATCATCTGGTTCATCACTTTCTTCGAACTCATCTTCCTCATTTTCTTCCTATGTATTGTCTGGGAGATATTCAACTTGCCTGTTTTGAGGATCTATCAAAAGGATGTCATCAGTGCTCTCATTTGGAGAGGGCATATCAAAGCAATGATCTTGATGCATTGGCAGATCCTCAACCCCCACAATTCGACCCCTCGGAGAAACTTTTATACCTGATAACCATGAGATACGGGTGGCGCAAACTCACATATATGGAACAAAACTGACTTGTTCGGCTTTTGATGTTAGGATAAATGCCTCATACTTATTGTTACATCGTGATTGGTTGACGTCTACTTCCCCAAATTTGTTTTTACGGAACCCTCGATCAACTGTTGGATCGAACCAGTCACATTACGTTGTTGCTCACCTCTTTTCTCTTTTCCACATAAGGTTTAAAGAGAGTTTTGTATGGAGTGCAAGTTAAGCTATTTGGTGGGATGTTTCGGAGATAGGGTAATATGAAACTCCCAAAATTGGCACTCTAAGGTTGGGTAAGAATGGGATAATCCTTGCAAGCAACATGTTACTTCAAGGGATGTGGAAATGAAGGGTCACACAAAGGCTGAGAAAGACCTTTGATATACCAAATGATCTTTCATTGTGCTTGCCATGATCGCATCATCCTCTTCAACTTGAAAAGGATTTGACCTCAAATCCGAAATATCTGCAAGGAAAATAACTAAGTTAGAATTATTGAAGTTGAAAATCAAAATATACTCACCTTGCAAGCTTTTGTTATAAGGTTTGTCATTGGTCGGCTCAAGGATCACATAGCTCTCCTCTTCGTTTGCTTGCGTTTGATGCTCCTTGTTTTGCAAACGCTCCATTGGTTCAAGAACAACTTGAGCAACAATTTTCTTAAACCAAATATGGTAGAGCCACGTTTTTGGGCCATGAAAGTTCAGTTCTTCCTCTTGTATACCCTGTGCTTTCATAACAATGACTCGAAACAACATATTATATGTGCAAAAGGTATACTCCTTTAATTCAATAAACAACTTGTTGTAGACCAGAATATCGAAAATGTTAGTGAATGGTCTTGTAACCGAAAAATTAAGCCTCTCTAGTTTTATGATACGAAATGCAGTGTGTTATCCAAGAGAGTCTATTAATATCCATAAGCACATAATTTATATTAGCTTCACACGCTTTATCAAACAGAAAACCTCCATGCCTAAAGAACTTTTTTATGCTCAAATTCTTCACAAGATGGAAACACATTTTAAAAATCATCATTTCAATGGTAAAGCATCTTAATGTGTTCAAATTCCAGCAACTTAGGTTTAGGAAATAAAAACACATACCGTGGAATTATTGCATCAACCACAATAATTTTCTTACTTTGCTTGTTTTGGATGTCATAGGAAAATGTTTCAACGAGTGCTCCTGGATCAAAGACGATCTGATGCTCCTTTCCACGGATCAGTGGGAAACTTCTTGATTTCTATTTAAGGAACACGTAATCTAAGTCCTGCAAAAGAATAATAACTTTACTCGGCAGCACCGGTACAAGGTTAGTTAAGCTCATGAAAGCTTCCTTATAATCAAATATAATCAAAGGTTGCTTTAAAAATAATGTTTTGGTTTGATCTTCATTTTGTTGCTGTTCCTTAGCCGCTATGAGATCTTCCTTTTGTTGCTGCTCCTTAGCCGTGATGAGATCTTCTTTGACCAGCAACTCGTCAAGCTTCTCCTTTGAACCTGCATCAATTCCCTTTGGCAAAGACAAGTGTATGATACTAGAATCAAACATTTCAGAAATTGTTTGGGATGGATCAACACTTATCTTAGTTACTTCCTGATTCGGTGCTAGAGATGTCAGTTTGGTCACTTCATGACTTTCGAGTGGCCTATCTTTAGTTTTTGCAAGATTTTCTTTGAACTTGGCTACAACATCTAGGATTTCGTTTGGACCGAATAAGGGCTGAGGGCTCGACCATCACGTACGGAATGGTCACATGGTCGATGAATATGATTTCCCTCAGTGGAAATTATATACTTTTGCTCATCCCTCAAGCGATACAAGTAGTTTTTCGGCTCAGGACGAAAGGATCGATCAGTTTGGGAAACGATCGATCGATCGGTCTGGGAAACTATCGATCGATCGTTTTTGCTTCTGCCGGTTTCGAAAGATTTCGATCGATCGATCTGATGAAAGGATCGATCGGTTGTCTCTTTTTCTCTTCTTTTGAGCATTCCAAATTTGTAGTTGGGTTCTTCTCTGCCTTCCCTCACACCTCTAAGCCTCCTTTGATTGTCATGGCACGATTTACCATCACGTCCATAGAAATCATATGATGATTCTTTTCTTTGTTTTGCCGTCTTGTCTCTCTTTGGTTCTCTCCTTTGTTGTTGAATATCTTGATGCAGAGAATCGAATTTGGTGTTTATGGCCGGCTTCATGACCAGCTCCATCCGAGCCATCATTGTTTCTATAAACAGATTGTTGTTGTTGATTGTTTCATCATCACCATCAGCCATCTTTACTTGCAAAATAAAACAGAACAACAAACACTTGTAACTAGTTCTCACAAAAATTAATTTAACACAGGCTTACTAGAATCAATTAACGCAAAACAAAAATGAAACAACAACTCTAAACAAAATATGAAGAGACAAAATGATGAAAACTGATTGACAACAACTAGATGAACACACTTAGAACCCTAATTTTTATTTTTATTTTTATTTTATTTTTGATTCATCTAAGCGACAACAACACCTAAACAAACTACTAGATGCAAAAAACATAAAAAAAAAAAATTAAGAACAGATGCGACACACAAAAGAAGATGAACATATGAAAAAATACAAAAGGATAGATATTACCCAGATTTTATAGAGCGAAGCTCTGATACCACTTAATATGAAACTCCCAAAATCAGCACTCTAAGGTTGGGTAAGAACGGGATAAGCATTGCAAGCAACATGTTGCTTCAAGGGATGTGGAAATGAAGGGTCCTTTGATATACCAAACGATCCTTCATTGTGCTTGCCATGATCACATCATAGGGTGTCTCAGAAATAGACTTGCCATAAATGTAATTTCCATAAATGTACTTTCCATAAATAGAAATTCTCGGAAAAGGGAACTTTCCTAAAATAAAACTAGAGTTTTGGGTGGGCAAAAATTTTAATTGAAATAAACGACCGCAACTTTTGCTTTATTGATATATCATGGTTTTTACCCCATTTAGGCCATGATATAAGTCCTTTTTATAGAGTCTTTATAGTATTTTGGAGTCTTTTTAGAGTCTTTTACAGGTCATAACACGTTTGGAGGATTATTGGAAGTATTGGAGCTTTCTGGAGCAGTTTGTAGCAGAGCTAAAGATCGTGTCGCTGAGAACCTGAATTCACGTCGAGCATCGATCGATACCCCTTGGTATCGATCGACACTCAGCGCAGCAAGACACGACCCGCGAGTTTTCCAAGACTTGAGGAATTGCAAAAGCGCCCAGAAGTCTTTAATAATTACAAGAAGACCCCAGATCGTGTTTTAGGTTATAAATAGGAGTTTTCAGCCACCTGTTTAGGCTATGCCTTTTTATGCTTTATTTTATAGTTTGATTTTACTTTGGTTTTAGAGAGACAAGTCTGAATCTCCCTTCGTCCGAGATCAGATCTCTAAACCCCTCTTCCTATTCTATTGATGATTTATTCAAACATGTCTTTTGATTCAATTGCCATGTCTGAGTAGATCCACTTTAGGTTTAGGGTTTTCTCATAAAGGATTTCTTTGAATGCTAGGTTAATTATCTGTTTAGGATTCACCATCTGAATTAGTTCTTCACCTTAGGTTGTGTTCATAGCTAATTCTAGGTTGACGAATCTGGAACTTAGATCTTAGGATAATTGATTAGGCACGAGAGTGCGATTAATTACCTGATAGAACCTAGGTGAGCAAATTGATTATTCGCAAAGAGATTTGGTTTAATTGATTTGTGAACATATCAAACCTGATATTAAAGCTGATTTAGAATTTAGGATTCGCAAAGAGATTTGGAATTCTTAGGATTTAGATTTAGATAGTTTTCGCAACGAGAGTTGGTTAGCTATATTTTAGTGATTTGAGTTCAAGAACTGCGCTAAATCTGAATCCTGTTAGTTAGTTAGTCTGCATTCACTGATTTCCTGAGAAAAACCCTGAGCCTATATTTCCCAATTGATTTACAACTCCTTTAATTTCTGCACTGCTTTTAATTACAACTGTTTGGCTTAGCGTAATTCGACACTATAGAATCTATTGTGCGTTTCTGTGAGTCTTCTGTGGTTCGACCCCTAGCTATACTATTACAACTGCTTTAGTACTTTAGGGTATTAAATTGAGCATATCAATTTTGGCGCCGTTGCCGGGGACTCAATTTGCCATTAGATTTTAGTTTAGAATTTCGACTAAGTTCGTCGGTATCGATCGATACTCTGTAGTATCGGTCGATACTCGTCGTCTTCTTTCGTTGGTATCGATCGACACCACTTGGTATCGATCGATACTCAACGTATTTTTCTGGTTACTTACGTGCTTTGCCTAGTGTTTTGTTTGCAGGTGTATGCCTGTTCGTGAAACCAGAAGCAACAAGAGCACACAGCTAGTTGAACTGTCATTGGAACAGCTAGCGTTTGTGGAACGCACAAACAGAAAGACCAAGCAAACATCAGGGATGAACAACCCAGTGGTTTTAAGAGCTGATGAAGCTGGAATTCTGAGAGACCAAGAGGGTCACGTGTGTAATGAGAGAGGGCAGCGACTTGATGAAGCTGGTAACATCGTTGTCCCTGCTGCGGTTGTTGAGATTATCGCGCCAGCTGGGCGCGCCAACGCAGGGAATGCTGTGGTTAATCGTGGAAGAACGATTGGTGAGTACAACAGGCCAGAGCAGTTTTTCGCCAATCGGTCAGCGATTCGTCCTCCTGCTTATGAGAGGAATGACTTCGAGCTGAAACCTGCTTACTACACTCTAGTAGGACAACATCTCTTCCATGGTCTTCCTCATGAACATCCAATGGACCATGTAGAGAAGTTCGAGGACTTGGTCACTAGCATCAAGAGCAATGGAGTGTCCTACGACTACCTCTTCTGCAAGCTCTTCCCCTACTCTCTGGGTGGAGAAGCTACTTACTGGCTGAGGCAGCTATCTCCTGGATCGCTAACTAATTGGGAGGACACCAAGAGAGCCTTCCTGATTAACTTCTACGATGATGGAAGATCTGAAGATCTGAGAAATAAAATCTCCCAATTTTCTCAAGGACCTACTGAGGCGTTCAAGGCTGCTTGGACAAGATTCAGATCGTATCAGAGAGATTGTCCACATCATGGATACTCTGATGTGCAACTGCTGGGTATCTTCTTCAGAGGAGTAGATTGGAGATATCAGATGGGTCTGGACTCTTCCAGCAATGGTAATTTCAACACCAGATATCCTGAGGATGCTATTGTGTTGATCGAGAACTTTGCCTCTAGTAGTAGCACCAAGAGCGCAGATTTCGAGCGCAAGAGGCTGGCTGGTAATCAGGATGGGTCGCAGATCGCTGAAGTGAAGGCTCAGCTGGATTCTATGCACAGTCTTCTGCTGGGAAAGACAACAAAGGCCGTCCACTTCGCTGCTGAGAATGAAGTGGAAGATGTTAACTACATTGGTGGTTCTGGTTTTCAGGGTCAGCGATTCGGATACAACTCCAATCGAAACTTCACCAACAATGCTCAGCAAGGAGGGTACCAATCCCCACCACCCAAAGCTCCTGAGAGTAAGATTGAGGCTATGCTTGAACACCTGGTTCAAGGGCAGGAGAAGATGACAGCCACCTTCAATGGTAAGATGGACACCATGTACACCGATTTGAGTGGAAGGATCGAGGCACTAAATACGAGCCACAGGATGCTGGAGACGCAAGTAGCTCAGACTGCAGCAAATTCCAAGGGAAAGGCGGTTCAATCACACAATGCACACGTCAATGCCATCAGCTTACGTGCAGAAAATCTCGAAGCCATTCCTGAAATCGCACAAGCATCGATCGATACTCCCCAGTATCGATCGATACCAGCCCAGACGTCTGCTAGAATGGATTCAATCACCCGTGTATCGATCGATACCCCATTGGTATCGGTCGATACTAAGGTGCTTTCTGAGGAGACAACAGAGAGTTCTACTGTGGTGCCTAAGGTCGTTGCAGAACGAGTGTATGTAACCAGGATGCCTTATCCTATGATTCCTAAGCTGACAAGGGAGGAATGGGAGATTGCTAAACTACAGTATATGCTGGATAACCCGAACGTGGAGCTTCTTTCTGATGAAGATGTACTTGTCAGGAACGATTCAAATCGCATGGCATCGATCGATACCCTACCTGGTGTCGATCGATACCCCTCTCAGAACGGACCAGAAGTTATGAAAACACCTGAGGTGATCGGAGAAAGAGTTCGCAATTCACTACAACCGCGGAAATTGACACAGAGGGAAGACCCAGGGAAATTCGCTGTTCCATGCTCCATCTCAGGAGTTAATTTCAAAGAGTCTCTTGTCGACTCAGGGGCTAGTGTCAACGTCATCTCAAGGGCAATTGCAGAGCGGTTAGGAGCTGATATTCGATCACTAGAGGCATCTATCACATTCGCGAACAACTCCACCTCGCTTCCACACGGTACTATCCATGGTTTGCTGGTCAAAGTAGGAGACTGTCTAGTTCCTACTAATTTTCAGGTTGTAGAGATGGGTGCAATATCTCGTATGCCTATCCTTTTGGGACGACCGTTCATGGCTACTGCAGGCGCGATCATAGACACACCTAATAAGAGAATCTCTTTCTCTTACATTGACAGAGGGGTCTATTATGGTGTCATTCCCCCTAGGAGTGCTCCCACACATGTGTCTAGCATCGAGGTTGTCACAGGAGAGTCGCTAGCGATTGATATTTTGGAAGAGCCTCCTGATGAGCCTACTGTCGCAGATGTTCCAGATGAACCGCCCAGCACCCCCAAAGAAGTTGCCAAGAAAACTAAGGCAACAAAGAAGAAGGCCAAGAGCAACAAAGTTGAGAATCCCCATGTCACTTTGATACCTCAGAAGTGTAATGGAGATTCGATTGAGTACAAGGTCAAATGCAAAGGAGCCTTGAAGCCATTCTCTAAGGCAAGAGTCCTTCTTACTTCTGAGCTGAAAGAGAAAGGGCAGGAGTTTGTGGACAGCATGCTAAGCAGAACTTTGAAGCTAGTAATGTCAAGTGATGGAGCCTGTTTTGGTGCAAGCTCTCACTCTTATCCAGCCTGAAGGGCGTTACAGTCAAGCTATTGACGTTAAACGAGCGCTTGGTGGGAGGCAACCCACTGGTGAGTATGTTTTTGATTCGTTTTTATTTTTATTTTCGTTTGTTTTGAGTCTGTGTCAGGATGAACAAGGAGCAACTCGAAATCGCCTAAGCATCGATCGATACCCCTATGGTATCGATCGACACCAATCGCGGATGAAAATTCACAAAGTCGATCTAAGCATGGTATCGATCGATACCATGCCGTGTGTCGATCGACACCGACTATTCCAGAACGGTAATTTCTTGTTTCTCTTCGTTCTATCCTTTTTCTTTGTTTCTTTCACTGGCTCTAGGCTAGATAACACTGAGGACAGTGTTGTTCAAGTCTGGGGGAGGTGTCTGCTGACATTGTTTTCGTTTTTCTTAGAGTCAGTCGTTTTATCGAGTCAAAACTGTTTTATTGAGTCAAAATTTGTTGGAGATGATGATCCTGTGCTTGAACCTATTGATTTGATTTTGTTTTTGAGTGCACAGTGTTACAGGATCAGTTCTAGATCGACTAATGAAAAATCCAAAGGCTGACCAGTTGACTAGAAAACATCCATGTCTCCAGCAGAGTTCTTCTGAAGCCTGAGCCAAATTTTTCCACTTCATCAATGTGGTTAGTGTTCATAGAGCTTGATTCATCATTCATATCTGATAAAGGAACCCGTGTGTTTAGAATTATGGTATCTCTCTCCCCTGAAATAAGTTGATAGATTAAGAGCATAAAAGATTGAAATGATTTTCTTCTGAGTAGAGGGTTAGGAAAATTTCCAGCGATCCCATTATTCTACTTAAGAGGGGATGATCACACAAAGGATTGGAAGCGAGGCTAGGATTTTCCTATGATGCCATTATTCGCCTACATCCTTTGATACATAGAGAGGGAAGAACCGGGGATTTGGTGGCAAACACCATCAATACTCGCGTCTCCTACCTTGATATGTATATGCTAAGCTGAAAATAAAAAATAATAAGGATATAATAAGAAATAAGTCTGGAGGAGAGAAATTGATACAAAAAAGTGTGAAAAAGGGTGGTTCCTTTGTCAAGATATTGTCTGGTAAAGAGTCTAGAAGGTTCTTAAATATTAGCTGCAGAGATGAAACTGGCGATGAGGGCTTTACTTGAACAATGCTGTGGGATTTTGTGTGGAGTCTGGAAAAGCTGCAAATGTCTACGGAGAACTACATGGTGGTTAGATCGAAAGCTGATCAGGTGACATTTGGGTACTTGGGAAAAGGGTCTTTTCGATGGTTCAGGAACAGGTGAGTCTCTACGTTTTCAAACCTCTTTTTCTGGTTTAGTCTTCTATTTGCTTGAGGGCAAGCAAAAGGCTAAGTCTGGGGGAGTTGATATATCATGGTTTTTACCCCATTTAGGCCATGATATAAGTCCTTTTTATAGAGTCTTTATAGTATTTTGGAGTCTTTTTAGAGTCTTTTACAGGTCATAGCACGTTTGGAGGATTATTGGAAGTATTGGAGCTTTCTGGAGCAGTTTGTAGCAGAGCTAAAGATCGTGTCGCTGAGAACCTGAATTCACGTCGAGCATCGATCGATACCCCTTGGTATCGATCGACACTCAACGCAGCAAGACACGACCCGCGAGTTTTCCAAGACTTGAGGAATTGCAAAAGCGCCCAGAAGTCTTTAATAATTACAAGAAGACCCCAGATCGTGTTTTAGGTTATAAATAGGAGTTTTCAGCCACCTGTTTAGGCTATGCCTTTTTATGCTTTATTTTATAGTTTGATTTTACTTTGGTTTTAGAGAGACAAGTCTGAATCTCCCTTCGTCCGAGATCAGATCTCTAAACCCTTCTTCCTATTCTATTGATGATTTATTCAAACATGTCTTTTGATTCAATTGCCATGTCTGAGTAGATCCACTTTAGGTTTAGGGTTTTCTCATAAAGGATTTCTTTGAATGCTAGGTTAATTATCTGTTTAGGATTCACCATCTGAATTAGTTCTTCACCTTAGGTTGTGTTCATAGCTAATTCTAGGTTGACGAATCTGGAACTTAGATCTTAGGATAATTGATTAGGCACGAGAGTGCGATTAATTACCTGATAGAACCTAGGTGAGCAAATTGATTATTCGCAAAGAGATTTGGTTTAATTGATTTGTGAACATATCAAACCTGATATTAAAGCTGATTTAGAATTTAGGATTCGCAAAGAGATTTGGAATTCTTAGGATTTAGATTTAGATAGTTTTCGCAACGAGAGTTGGTTAGCTATATTTTAGTGATTTGAGTTCAAGAACTGCGCTAAATCTGAATCCTGTTAGTTAGTTAGTCTGCATTCACTGATTTCCTGAGAAAAACCCTGAGCCTATATTTCCCAATTGATTTACAACTCCTTTAATTTCTGCACTGCTTTTAATTACAACTGTTTGGCTTAGCGTAATTCGACACTATAGAATCTATTGTGCGTTTTTGTGAGTCTTTTGTGGTTCGACCCCTACACTTACTACAACAACTGCTTTAGTACTTTAGGGTATTAAATTGAGCATATCAATTTTGGCGCCGTTGCCGGGGACTCAATTTGCCATTAGATTTTAGTTTAGAATTTCGACTAAGTTCGTCGGTATCGATCGATACTCTGTAGTATCGGTCGATACTCGTCGTCTTCTTTCGTTGGTATCGATCGACACCACTTGGTATCGATCGATACTCAACGTATTTTTCTGGTTACTTACGTGCTTTGCCTAGTGTTTTGTTTGCAGGTGTATGCCTGTTCGTGAAACCAGAAGCAACAAGAGCACACAGCTAGTTGAACTGTCATTGGAACAGCTAGCGTTTGTGGAACGCACAAACAGAAAGACCAAGCAAACATCAGGGATGAACAACCCAGTGGTTTTAAGAGCTGATGAAGCTGGAATTCTGAGAGACCAAGAGGGTCACGTGTGTAATGAGAGAGGGCAGCGACTTGATGAAGCTGGTAACATCGTTGTCCCTGCTGCGGTTGTTGAGATTATCGCGCCAGCTGGGCGCGCCAACGCAGGGAATGCTGTGGTTAATCGTGGAAGAACGATTGGTGAGTACAACAGGCCAAAGGAACCCATGTGTTTAGAGTTAAGGTATCTCTCTCCCCTGAAATAAGTTGATAGATTAAGTGCATAAAAGATTGAAATGATTTTCTTCTGAGTAGAGGGTTAGGAAAATTTCCAACGATCCCATTATTCTACTTAAGAGGGGATGATCACACAAAGGATTGGAAGCGAGGCTAGGATTTTCCTATGATGCCATTATTCGCCTACATCCTTTGATACATTGAGAGGGAAGAACCGGGGATTTGGTGGCAAACACCATCAGTACTCGCGTCTCATACCTTGATATGTATATGCAAAGCTGAAAAGAAAAGAAAAAAAATAATAAGAAGATAATAAGAAATAAGTCTGGGGGAGAGAAATTGATACAAAAAGTGTGAAAAAGGGTGGTTCCTTTGTCAAGATATTGTCTGGTAAAGAGTCTAGAAGGTTCTTAAATATTAGCTGCAGAGATGAAACTGGCGATGAGGGCTTTACTTGAACAATGCTGTGGGATTTTGTGTGGAGTCTGGAAAAGCTGCAAATGTCTACGGAGAACTACATGGTGGTTAGATCGAAAGCTGATCAGGTGACATTTGGGTACTTGGGAAAAGGGTCTTTTCGATGGTTCAGGAACAGGTGAGTCTCTACGTTTTCAAACCTCTTTTTCTGGTTTAGTCTTCTATTTGCTTGAGGGCAAGCAAAAGGCTAAGTCTGGGGGAGTTGATATATCATGGTTTTTACCCCATTTAGGCCATGATATAAGTCCTTTTTATAGAGTCTTTATAGTATTTTGGAGTCTTTTTAGAGTCTTTTACAGGTTATAGCACGTCTGGAGCTTAATTGGAATTATTGGAGCTTTTCTGGAGCATTCTGGAGCGAGACTGAAGTCTGATGACTAAGAGCCCGATCTGAGCACCGAGCATCGATCGATACCCCCTGGTATCGATCGACACTCATCAAGATTTCATGGGCCGCGACTAATTATGAAGTCTTGGAGAATTGCAAAAGCACCCAGAAGACTTTGATAATTACAAGAAGGCCCCAAATCGTGATTTAGGTTATAAATAGGATTTTACAGCCATTGTTTAGGCTATGCCTTTTTATGCTTTTATTTTCTGTGTTTGATTTTACTTAGGTTGTGTTCATAGCTAATTCTAGGTTGACGAATCTGGAACTTAGATCTTAGGATAATTGATTAGGCACGAGAGTGCGATTAATTACCTGATAGAACCTAGGTGAGCAAATTGATTATTCGCAAAGAGATTTGGTTTAATTGATTTGTGAACATATCAAACCTGATATTAAAGCTGATTTAGAATTTAGGATTCGCAAAGAGATTTGGAATTCTTAGGATTTAGATTTAGATAGTTTTCGCAACGAGAGTTGGTTAGCTATATTTTAGTGATTTGAGTTCAAGAACTGCGCTAAATCTGAATCCTGTTAGTTAGTTAGTCTGCATTCACTGATTTCCTGAGAAAAACCCTGAGCCTATATTTCCCAATTGATTTACAACTCTTTTAATTTCTGCACTGCTTTTAATTACAACTGTTTGGCTTAGCGTAATTCGACACTATAGAATCTATTGTGCGTTTCTGTGAGTCTTCTGTGGTTCGACCCCTAGCTATACTATTACAACTGCTTTAGTACTTTAGGGTATTAAATTGAGCATATCATTTATACATCGGAGTTTTGATCAGAAGGATGATTTGGAAATCTGGATGTGAGAGCTTTCCAATGGTATAAATATCTATTAATGAATCATTCTGGATCGACGACAAAACACTTCCAAAGTGGACTGCTACCAATTCAACCTGCGTACATCTGTCTCAGGAAAACGCATATATCTTTTAAACTGTAACTTGAAATGACAAACCCTTTTTGTCTGTAGATATATATATGGGAGTTGAGAACATACCCTGAAATTTTCGATCAAATCCAGAATGCTTTGCTCATCTGTCTCTCTCCTCTCCCAAAATGGGTTTGGTCTGCCTTCTAGGTGGATGCGGTGATTTCTCTTTCAAGGTGGCTCGACAGTGGTGGCTCCAGCGTAATTCCGGTAGGAATTCACCGCACAAAAACTCTATGCCCTTCACCAAATCGTGGCTCCTCTATTTATAGAGCTGATGATTAAATGGAGGAAGATAAATCCGATCTTGGGAGAAAGCAGAGTTTGCTTAGCTCCTCGATTTATAGAGTTGATGATAAAATGAATGAAGTTATCAACCATATCGAGATGAGGCTATGCCGACTAATCTCGGATAATATTCTCAATGCTCAAAAGATGTTTCATTGCTTAAGAATAAATAAATCACGCAAAAGTAAAATCATGGCAATCAAGACGGATATGAGTAAAGTTCACGACCGAGTATACAAAGATTTTGTAGAACATCTATTCAGAAAATTCGTCTTTGCGGAAAAATATATTAGTTGGATGATGTGGTGCATTAAATCGGTCCAATTTAGAGGGACCACTTGACCAATTAGATGCAAAGTGGACAATTTATTTGAGACTGAAACCGTTCCCGGAACTCCGAGAAGTATGTAACGCCACCGAAAATTATCCGTAGAATCCTCAACTAAGCATGGCTCAATCGGTAAACATGGCCAAAGCAGCATAGAGATCGGATGTCTTCCTCGTGGAAGGAGCCATGCACCATCCCAAGCTGCTTGAGACACAGTGGTTGAGTAATATTTCCCGTGACTCTCGGACCATTTTCACCCGTGAGCTCGATCAAAGGTCCAAGGTTTGTCCAATCTTCATGCCAAAACCGTGCCACCAGACCAAAGCCAATTTTACATCATATAAATGGAAGAGCCAGGGCTCGTAATTTAAGAAGCTTCTTCCAAATCCAACTCCCACCAGAATCATCTCTAATGTACCCAGAACACTCTCCCACAAACCAGATTTATGTGAATCCAAGATACCCATAACGATCCACCTTTTGTGAAGATGGGCCAAATGAGCTTTATACCAAAGACTTTGTTCCAAGCCTCAAGACATCGTAGTCCAAGCCCACCTTCCTCTTTTGTGGTGCAAACCAAAGCCCATGATACCTTTGCTCCTCGAGCCGAGTTTGGAGCACCCGACCAAAGAAACGGATTGCACAATCTCCAACAGGCATTTATTATGCAATGGGAATACCACATCCAAAAAATTAACAATACCAGCAAGAACATAGGTAATCAGCTGGAGCCGACCCGCAAAGGACAACTGACGCACCAACCAAGATGAAATACGCTGAGTAACCCTCTCTATCAAAGGCTGATAATCCACATGTTTTATCTTTTACGGCATTAAAGGCAACCCTAGATACAAACCTGTTAGAGAACCCGCAGGAAAACCAAACTGAGATGCTAAAGTCGCGGTAAGTTGAGAATTGTTACCATCTAGAAATAGGAAAGCCTTTCTTAGATTGATTTCAAGCCCTAAAGAAGTATAGAAGGATCTCAAAACCTTCATGATCCCTTCAAGAGAAGACGTTGCCGTCAAAGAAGAGAAGCACATTGTCCGCGAAGCTTAGATGGGTCACACACTACAAGAAAACAGCCTCATCGCAATAAATTTTATACGGAATGAAATCGATGTAAAGTAACGTCGAAATTGAATCGAATTTACAAAGAAAAATGGTTTCAACGTAAAATCGTCATAAATTTCTATCATCGTAAAATCATCGTAAATTAAACATGGATGTGCATCGATATTACGGTGAATTTTGAAATTGTCGGAAAGTCGATGCAATATTACATCGAAATTACGACGAATAATATTTTTGAGACTTTCGTAGTAAATACGATGGTAATTAGCGCCATATTTACAACGACCAGGAATCGATACTAATTAACGATGATATCACATCGAAAGTAAAAATTTGGTAAAGCTTCTTATAGGTTCACCTAATAGTTTACATCAAAAATTGTCGTCGTAAAGTAGTTGTAATATTGTTGCTCAATTGTTGTAAAGTTATTTCGTTGGTAAAACGTTGTAAATTTCCGTTGGTAAGTTATAAAAAAATTATATAAATACATCATAACTTCAAACGAAATTCTACTAAAATTAAAAAAAACAAACACCCTAAAAAAAAAGAAACACTCTACGAAAAGAATTCAATGCCGGGTTTGAAATATTCATGTATCAGACAAAAAATATGCAGACAACCATGGAAAGCGGTAATTTGTTTTGTCCTTGTCGAAAATGCAAGAATACGAGATATATTCTTATTCAAACGGTGTATAAGCATTTCTAAATAGAGTGTTTACGCCGCAATATTTTGTTTGGTATCAACATGCAGAGAGTTTTGAAAGGAATCATGATGCTAGTAATAGTTAATATCAAGATCATGTAGATTTTGATGAATCAAATAATCAGGATAGCTATCATGATCAACATAATTTTGATCAGGGTCAAGATCATGATAGGATGCATGCCATGGTTACTGATGCATTTTATGAAACAAATACTGATAATAATGTTGAGTAACACAACGTAGATGCAAAACAATTTTTTTGATATGCTAGACGCTGCAAATCAGCCGCTCTACGATGGATGTAGATAAGGACAATCTAAATTGTCGTGACCAGTTAGGATGATAACAATTAAAACTGATCATAACTTAGCTAAGGTTTGCATTGATGATTGCGCTAATCTTATTAAAAAGTATTTGTCAGAGGATAATTTGGCTGCCGAAACATAATATGAGATACATATGTTGGTTTTTAGTCTTGGGATGCCTTCTGAGATGATAGATTTATGTGTTGACAATTGTATGCTTTTTGGAAAGATGATAAGATGTAGGAATGTCGATTTTGCCAAAAACCGAAATTTAGTCCGCAAACTTTTGGGCGTAGTAAGATACCATACCAACGGATGTGGTATCTTCCTATAACTGATAGGTTGAAACGATTGTATGAATCTGAAAGGACAGCTGCATCGATGAGGTGGCATGCCGAACAATCACAGACAGATGGTGAAGTGACTCACATGTCATATGCAAAAGTTTAAAAACACTTTAACATGGTACACCCATACATTGCTAAACCTAAGCATAATGTCTATATTGGTCTTTGAACTTATGGATTTAGTCCAGTCCTTATGTCAAGTAGGCAATATTCTTTGTGGCCAGTAATCGTAACGCCATATAACATTCCCCCAAATATGTGCATGCAAAGGGAATTTCTATTCCTAAATATTTTAGTCCATAGTCCCAATCATCCAAAGCGGTCCCTTAATGTGTTTATGTAGCCTCTCATACATGAGTTGAATCAGGTGTTGTATACCGAAGTTCATACATATGACTGTTCGAGGAAAAGTTTTTTTATGATGTGTGCAATGCTTATGTGGAAAATTAGCGACTTCCCTGCGTATGAAATGCTATCATGTCCTTATTGTCTCGATCGGACATATGCATTTCAACTGAAATATGGTCGAAAAACATGTTGATTTGATTGTCACCGTCATTTTTACCAATCAACCATCCATATCGGAGAAACAAGCGACTATGATGTGTCGGGATCACTCACGGCATGGGTTTTATCCTTTAGCTAGGCTGCAAGTGCACGGAAAATGCAGTAGTATTTAGGGATCGAATCCACGGGATGATCGTTGTCGATTTCTTTTGATTTCTAAGTTGTGTCTAAATGTAAATAAAATTTTATGGGTTTTGTTTGTCACGATTGTAGCTAGAAAATTAAACTAAATTAAACGATGAAATAAAACAGCAAGTAAGCTAATAACATAATTAAAACGAGGTTGTAAACAATTTAGTTGGGTGATGCGTATCGGATTCGTCTCCAAAACTTCAGGTCTTAAATTTATAAATCTTAAAGCCTGCAAGTGCACATATGTGTTGTAGTACTTGAGGTATCGATCCACAGGGAGAGAGTGCTGTTCTATGAGACCTTAGACACTGTATTGTAAATAAACCTAGAACGATTATATTTTTATAGGGTTTTTGTAACTAGAATCGTACAGAACGAAAAACAGAATTTTTTCACTAAACTATATCTAAGGAAATCGATGGCTAATTTAATCTAGGGGAATCTAATTTCTAATCTAACACTAAGAGACTCTAAACCTAATCCTAAGAAATTCTAAGACTAATCTAATACCTAAGAAAATCGACTACTAACCTAAATCTAGTGAAATTGATAACTAAACTATTTCTACGAACTCTATTGCTAAACTACACTACTAGAGACAGTTGTAACTATTCTAAAACGTTGCTGGGTCGAGAGGAATTTCTCGGGGTATGCTCGATTCAATCAAACGGCCCCTAGCTTATTAGTAACCGGTGTTTCTAGATTATAACTCCACGAACATGACATAATAATGACGTAGTCTAATCCCATACAACCAACGTCCTACAATCTATTCACTCGACCATTAGCTTTCGTCTATGGCGGCGCATAAGATTGTGATTCTCTAGTGGGTCCATGGGTTCACAGCACTCCGTAAGTATACTTTCAAAATCTTACGACGCGCACGCCTTGTGGATGAACTTTGCTGGTGATTAGATGCAACACTTTCGTGCTTCTAAACTCCCCTTATCAGCCTCTAGTTCATGACACTAGACTCATGCATTAACAACGTTCCACAAGAAAGAGCTCTAGAAATCGGCTAGGGTTTACCGAGTGAAATCCTAATCGAACATAGAATTCCCCTCGATAATCCTTTAAACCCAACAATCTAAACTACTCACACCTACTGGAAAAGACATGATTAAATTAAACATGAGATTGGTGAAGAAGCCTCACGAATTCAAGAATTAAGTTCGGTGAGAAACCTGCTCACCAATCCCGAAAATCTCGATGCAAAAGTACAAGAATGAAAGCAAAACTAATGTGTAGAAGGTTGTCCAAAAGTCTCCTCGAAATTTCTATCTAAAACAAGTATTTATAGGTCTTCAACATGCTTGGATCGTTTTAGGGTTTGACGGAAAAAGGCAGTTTTAGCCTCGGGTTAAGAAACGGATCATTTCGGGCAGAACTAGGCTTGGTCGTGGATGCGTAGCTCCTGGCCGTGGCAAAATGGACCCTGGCCGAGGGTGGAGTGGCTCCAGGGGCGGCAAACTGATGCTTGGCCGTGGGTCCGGCTCCTTGACCCGCGGTGTACTGCTCCTACGGGTAGCTTCGTCGGTCTTTAGTGTTTCAGGTATAATTAAGGATCCAACCATCGGATTGTCCCCAATCCAATTGCATAGAAAGCTGGTTGTCTCTACTTTGTTGTATCCAAATGTGGTGATGATCAGACGGTGAAAAGGTCTTCTTTGATTGTAAGACTGCTTGACGGTCCAAGTTTATCCAAAAATATACTTTTGCTTCGAAATGCACTCTTTAATCCCGAGTTACCTGAAAAGAGTGTTAAAACCGCAAACATGCAAAAAGCATAATAAAAGCATAGAAAACAAATTGGAACACTTATTAAATAGTTCTAAAATATATAGTAAACGGGTAAAAATACGGTGTTATCATACCCCCAGACTTAAACCTTTTTTGTCCTCAAACAAGACAAAGCTCAAGCTTGGAAATGATCAAACGAAAATCATTGGGAACTAGAAATTTTAGAGTCTGTCCTTCTAAACCATAACCATCGAACTACATCAATCGCAATCTAGCCTAGAAAATTCTCACTAGAAGTTCCCGTAACACTAGTCCACGGTATCCGTCATACGAAATATAAACTTTCAAAATCTAAAAATCAGGTCAACTAGCTGATAAGCTCAGATTAATACCCTAAAAGTACTAAAGCTTTGTCGATTGTAATACTTAGGGATCGAATCCACAGAGACTCAAGGAAATACACAATAGATTGTATAGATGAAAATCAAGCTAAGTGATCAATGTAATTGAAAGCAAATACGTAAATTAAACTGTTGTAAATTAGATGGGAGAAAGATAGGTTCAGGGTATTTCTCAGGAAATCGATGAATGCAGATACACTAACTAATCAGGGTTCAGGTTATGCACGGTTCTTGAACTCAAATCACTGAAGTATAATTAACCAACTCTCGTTGCGAGAATTATCTAAGTCTAAATCCTAGAATTCCAAATCTCTTTGCGAATCCTAAAGTCTAAACCAGATTTTAGTTCAAGTTTGATTTGTTCACAAAACAACTAAACCAAATCTCTTTGCGAATAGCTATTTTGCTCACCCTAAATTCTATCAGGTTTCTCAATTGCACTCTCGTGCCTAATCGATTAACCTAAGATCTAAGTTCTAGGTGATCAATCCAGAATTAGCTTTGAGAACAACCTAAGGCAAAGAACTAATTCAGATTATGAACCCTAATAAACAATTCAACCTAGCATTCAAATAAATCCCTTATAAGAACCCTAAACCTAACAGGAGATATACTCAGACATGGAGATTGCAACAAATAACATGACTGAATAAATACTTGAATAGATAATAAGAAAGAGTAACAAGTGGGTTCAAAATCTTCTCTCGGACGAAAAGAGTTTCAGACTTGTCTCCCTTCCAAAGCTCTCTCAAAAAACCAAAGTAAAATAAAGCATAGCCATCAAAGTGGCTTTAAAATCCTAATAAATAACCTAAGTCACGTTTTGGGGCTTCTTGTTAATAATAAAGTCTTCTGGGCAATTTTGCAATTCCTCAACTCTTCCTAAAAGTCGCGACTCGTGTCTTGCTGCAGTGAGTATCGACAGATACTAGTCAGTATCGATCGATACTGAAGCTTCAAATCGGGTACTCAGCTACACAAACTTCTGTTTTGCTCCAAAATGCTCCAGAAAGCTCCAATTATGCTCCAAACGTGATAAAACATGTAAAAGACTCTAAAACACTACAAAATAGTAGAAAGACTCTATAAAACAGACTTATATCATGGCTTAAAAGGGGTAAAAACTATGATATATCAACTCCCCCAGACTTAACATTTGCTTGCCCTCAAGCAAATAGAAGACTAAACCAGAGAAAGAGGTTTGAAAACACGGAGACTCGCCTGTTCTTGAAATATTGCAATGACCATTTTCCTTAGTGCTCCACATATCACATAACTAGTTTAAAATCCAACCACCATGTACTTCTCCGTAGACATTCGCACCTTCCCAGACTACACACATTATTTCACAGCATTACTCAATAAAGCCCTCATCGCCAGTTTCATTGCTGTGATTAATACCAAGAACCTTCTAGATTCTTTCCCATACAATATCATGATAAGGAACCATCCAATTTCACACTTTCTGGTATTATTTTCTCTCCCCCAGACTTACTTCTTATTATATTCTCGCATATGCTTATTAAGGTTCGAGACGCGAGTATTGATGGTGTTTGCCACCGAATCCCCGGTTCTTCCCTTAAAAAGTAATCAAAGGTGTAGGCGAATAATGGTGTCATAGGAAATTTTCCTAACCTCGCTTCCACCTTTGTGTGATCATTCCCTCTGAAGTAGAATAATGGGATCGCTGGAAATTTTCATAACCCTCTACTCAGAAGAAAATCTTTTCATCTTTTAATGCATCTTATTTATTAACTTGTAACAGGGAGAGAAATACCATCACTTTAAACACGTGGGTTCCTTTGCCAAATACGAATGAGGAATCAAGCTCTATGAACATCAATCACATCAATGAAGTGCAAAAATTTGGCTCAGGCTTTAAAGAACTTTGCTGGAAATATGAGTGTTTTCTAGTTAACTGGTCAGCCTTTGGATTTTTCATTAGTCCGATCGAATACTGATTCTGTAACAATGGTCACTTAGAAGCAAGGTCAGCTCAATAGAGTCAAGAAAAAGATCACAGTCTCCAACCAATTTTGACTCAATAAAACGACGTTTGACTCAAAAACGACTAACTCTGAGAAAGAGAAAAAAAAACATGTTGTCAGCAACTACCTCCCCCAGACTTAAACAACATTGTCCCTAGTGTTATCTAGTATAGAGTCGGTAAAAGAAAACAAAACAGCGGAGTGAAAACGTGAAAATCAGAGAACTTACCTGTGCGTTGGGTATCGACCGATACCATCACTGGTATCGATCGATACAAGGACCATAGGTCAATGCAACGTCTGTATCTGATATATCATAGTTTTTACCCCTTTTAAGCCATGATATAAGTCCGTGTTATAGAGTCTTTCTACTATTTTGTGGTGGTTTAGAGTCTTTTACAGGTTTTAGCACGTTTGGAGCATAATTTGAGCTTTCTAGAGCATTTTAGAGGAAAGCTGAAGTCCGTGTAGATGTGTACCCGATTTGAAGCCTCAGTGTCGATCGATACTGACTAGTATCGGTCGACACTCATTACAGCAAGACACGAGTCGCAACTTTAGAAGAGTTGAAGAATTGCAAAAATTACCTAGAAGACTTTATTATTTACAAGAAGCCCCAAAACGTGATTTAGGTTATTTAATAGGATTTTACAGCCACTTAGTTGGTTATGCTTGAATTTTCTTTGTTTTTGTGAGAAATCTTTGGAAGGGAGACAAGTCTGAAACTCTGTTCGTCCGAGAGAAGATTTCGAACCCTCTTGTTACTCTTTCTTATTTATTCCAGTACTTATTCGGTCATGTTTATTGCTTCAATTTCCATGTCTGAGTAGATCTCCTGTTAGGTTTAGGGTTCTCATAAGGGATCTCGTTGAATACTAGGTTAATTAGTTGATTAGGGTTCATAATCCAAATTATTTCTTCACCATAGGTTGTTCCCATAGCTAATTCTGGATTGATCACCTAGAACTTAGATCTTAGGATAATTGATTAGGCACGAGAGTGCGATTAATTACCTAATAGAACTTAGGGTGAGGAAAATAACTATTCGCAAAGAGATTTGGTTTAGTTGTTTTGTGAACAAATCAAACTTGAACTAAAAGCTGGTTTAGACTTTAGGATTCGCAAAGAGATTTGGAATTCTAGGCTTTAGGCTTAGATAATTCTCGCAACGAGAGTAGGTTAATTATACTTCTGTGATTTGAGTTCAAGAACCGTGCATAACCTGAACCCTGATTAGTTAGTTTATCTGCATTCATTGATTTCCTGAGAAATTCCCTAGACCTATCTTTCTCCAATTGAATTTACAACATTTCAAATTACGTATTTGCTTTCAATTACATTGATCACTTAGCTTAATTCTCATCTATACAATCTATTGTGTGTTTCTGTGAGTCTATGTGGATTCGATCCCTAAGTATTACAAACGACACTGCTTTAGTATTCTTAGGGTATTAATTTGAGCATATCAAATTTGGCGCCGTTGCTGGGGACTCAATTCGCCATTAGATTTTAGTTTGAGAATTTCAACTAAGTTCGTCGGTATCGATCGATACTACTCAGTGTCGGTCGATACTCATCGTTTTCTTTTGTTGATATCGATCGACACCACCCAGTGTCGGTCGATACCAATCGTATTTTTTGTTACTTACGTGCCTTGTCTAGTGTGTTTCAGGTGTATGCCCACTAGCGAAACCAGGAGAAACAAGAGCACTCAGCTAGTTGATATTTCCAACAAGGAGCTAGCAAATTTGGAACGTGCAAACATGAAAACAAAGAATCCAACAGAGATGAACAATCCAGTGGTATTGATTCGCGATGATGTTGGAGCTTTGAGAGACCAAGAGAGTCAATTGTGCAATAAGAGAGGGTAGCGACTTGATGAAGCTGGAAATATCATTGTCCCTGCAGTTGTTGTGAATGTTGGTAATGATGTGGTTAATCGTGGTAGAACAATCGGTGAGTACAACAGAGCTGATCAGTTCTATGCCAATCGATCAGCGATTCGCCCTCATGCTTTTCAGAGGAATGACTTTGAGCTGAAACCTGCATACTTCACTCTTGTGGGTCAGCATCCTTTTCATGGTCTTTCTCATGAACACCCGATGGATCACATAGAGAGGTTTGAGGACTTGGTTACTAGCATCAAGTGCAATGGAGTGTCCTATGATTATCTCTTCTGTAAGCTCTTCCCGTACTCCCTTGGTGGGGATGCAGCTTATTAGCTGAAGCAGTTACCAGCTGGTTTGCTGACTACATGGGCGGAGACGAAGAATGCGTTCCTGAATAATTTCTATGATGATGCGAGATCCAAAGAGCTCAGGAACAAGATTTCTCAATTTTCTCAGGGTCCGACAGAGGCACTCAAGGCTGATTGGATTAGATTCAGATCATATCAGAGAGATTTTCCACATAACGGGTTCACTCAGGTCCAGTTGTTGGGTACTTTCTACAGATGGATTGATTGGAGGTACCAGATGGCTCTAGATGCTGCGAGCAATGGAAATTTCTACACGAGGTATCCTGACGATGCGTATGTGCTCATTGAGAACTTTTCGTCTAGCAATAGCGCCAATAGTGCTGATCTAAAGCGGAAAAGGCTGCACGGAGGTGTTGATGGATCACAGATTGCTAAAATGCATGCGAAGCTAGATTCGGTGCATAATTTGTTGATGGGCAAGCAGCAGAAGGCTGTTCATCTTGCTGAAGAGGATGAAGTGGAATATTTTAACTACATTGATGGAGTTGAATTTCAAGATCAAAGGTATCAATGCCCACCCACACCACCCAAAACTTCTGAGAGCAAGATTGAATCTATGTTTGAATAGCTGGTTCAAGGACAGCAACATATCACAGTAGATATCAATGGCAAGATAGATGCTTTGTACAAGGATTTGAATGGAAGGATCGAGACCCTCAGTACTCATCAGAAGATGCTGGAAGCGCATGTAGCCTAGACTGCAGCAACTGTCAAGGGACTGATGGTTCATTCACAGAACGAATATGTCATTGCTATCCCCTCGAGGAGTCGAAAAGAGGTACACCCAGGAGTGCAGAAGAGCTCAACTGCAGAAATTTTCACCCATCATGCCGAGAATGACGATGAGATTTCGAACACCACCCATGTGTCGACCGATACTCCATTGTATCGATCGACACACGTCCAAATTTCTGCCAGACACGATTCCAGAGAGAAAGCATCGATCGACACCACCCCTGTGTCGGTCGATACCAGTTCAGTTGCTGAAACGAAACCCACGTTGAGTGCAAAAAGGGTTTACAAGCCTAAGATACCATACCCTCGACCACCTAGACATCTCATGAACCCTATTACTGCGGAGAAGTTGCTAGCTTTTGAGAAGATGGTCAGGAGGATTCCCCACACTATATTTTTTGAAGAAGCTTTTGAAACCGTATTTTGGAGTGTTACTTCCAAAATTGCAGAGAAACTGAGGAAGAGATTAAGGCACTCTTCATCAAGGCCAGAAGTACACCACCTCCACTGAAGCAGCTGACTAAGAGGGAAGACCCATGATTATTCTCAGTTCCATGCTTTATCTCTGGAGTTAAATTCAAAGAGTCTATCGTTGGCTAAGGGGCTAGCGTCAATGTCATGTCAAGGGAAATTGCAGATAGATTGGGAGCTGATATTCGATCTCCCAAGACATCTATCACATTCGCGAACTGTTCCACCTCACTTCCATATGGTACAATCCCTGATTTGCTGGTTAACGTAGGAGATTGTCTGGTTCATACTGATTTTCATGTTGTGGAGATGAGTGCAAAATTTAGTACGCAATTGATTCTTGGAAGACCGTTTATGGCTACGGTTGGTGCCATTATGGACACACCCAGCAAGAGAATCTCGTTCTCATACATTGACAAGGAGGTGTACTACAAAGCCTTCCCTACTAGAGGAACTCCCACACATTTCTCTTGCATAACCATTGTTATAGGAGAGACGTTGGTAATTGATCTTTTGGAGGAGCCTCCTGACGAGCCAACTGTCATAGACCTTCTAGATAGTCCTTCTGTCATCACCAAGGAAGACGTCAAAACATCTAAGGCAAAGAAGAAGGTGAAGAGCAAAGGAGTGAAGGGTGCTGCTTCTATGATTTGAATCCCTCAGAAGTGTGATGGGGATTCGATTGAATACAAGGTGAAGTGCAAAGGAACATCAAAACCATTCTCTAAGGCTAGAGTCATTCTTACTTCGGAGTTGAAAGAGAAAGGAAAGGAGGTTGTGGAGAGCATGTTGAGCAGAACTCTGAAGCTGGAAGTGTCTAGTTGTAGAACTTGCATGGGAGTAAGTTCTCAATCCTCTCCTACCTGATCACCTAAGCCAGATTCAAGCTACTGACTTAAAACGAGCGCTTGGTGGGAGGCAACCCACTGGTGAGTTTGTTTATGAGTCTTTTTCTTTTTCTTTTTCGTTTTGTGTTTGTGTCAGGATAAACAAAGAGCAAACACGAAATCGCCGGAGTATCGATCGATACCCTATCGGTATCGGTCGATACCCTACGCGAATGAGAAGGGTTCATCGTGTCGACTAAAGCCTGGTATCGATCGATACCAGGCCTTGTATCGGTCGATACTCGATGTTCCAGTACGATAACTTCTTGTTTTTCACAATTCTATTCTGTTCTTTTGCTTTCTTTCACCGACTCTAGGCTAGATAACAATGGGGACATTGTTGTTCAAGTTTGGGGGAGGTAGTCGCTAACATTGTTTTTGTTTTTCTTAGAGTCATTCGTTTTTGAGTCATTCGTTGTTTTATTGAGTCAAAATCTGTTGGAGACTGTGATCTTTTTCTTGACTCTATTGTTCTGACTTTGCTTCTAAGTGACCATTGTTACAGAATCAGTTACAGATCGACTAATGAAAAATCCAAAGGCTGACCGGTTAACTAGAAGACACCCATGTTTCCTGCAGAGTTCTTTAAAGTTTGAGCCAGATTTTTTCACTTCATCGATGTGGTTAGTATTCATAGAGCTTGATTCCTCATTCGTATCTGACAAAGGAACCCACATGTTTAAAGTAATGCTATTTCTCTCCCTATTACAAGTTAATAAATAAGATGCATTAAAAGATGAGATGATTTTCTTCTAAGTAGAGGGTTAGGAAAATTTCCAGCGACCCCATTATTCTACTTCAGAGAGAATGATCACACAAAGGTGGAAGCGAGGTTAGGAAAATTTCCTGTGATACCATTATTCGTCTTCACCTTTGATTACTTTATAAGTGAAGAACCGGGGATTCGGTGGCAAACACCATCAATACTCGCGTCTCGGACCTTAATAAGCATATGCGAGAATATAATGAGAAATAAGTATGGGGGAGAGAAAATAATACCAGAAAGTGTGAAATTGGATGGTTCCTTGTCATGATATTGTATGGGAAAGAATCTAGAAGGTTCTTGGTATTAATCACAGCAATGAAACTGGCGAGGAAGGCTTTATTGAGTAATGCTGTGAAATAATGTGTGTAGTCTGGGAAGCTGCGAATGTCTACGGAGAAGTACATAGTGGTTGGATTTGAAACTGGTTATGTGATATGTGGAGCACTAAGGAAAATGGTCACTGCAATGTTTCAAGAACAGGTGAGTCTCCATGTTTTCAAACTTCTTTCTTTGGTTTAGTCTTCTATTTGCTTGAGGGAAAGCAAAGCTTAAGTCTGGGGAAGTTGATATATCATGGTTTTTACTCCTTTTAAGCCATGATATAAGTCCGTTTTATAGAGTCTTTCTACTATTTTGTGGTGGTTTAGAGTATTTTATAGGTTTTAGCACGTTTGGAGCATAATTGGAGATATTAGAGCTTTCTGGAGCATTTTAGAGCAAAGCTGAAGTCCGTGTAGCTGAGTACCCGATTTGAAGCCTCAGTGTCGATCGATACTGACTAGTATCGGTCGACACTCATTACAGCAAGACACGAGTCTCAACTTTAGAAGAGTTGAAGAATTGCAAAAATTACACAGAAGACTTTATTATTTACAAGAAGCCCCAAAACGTGATTTAGGTTATTTAATAGGATTTTACAGCCACTTAGTTGGCTATGCTTGAATTTGCTTTGTTTTTGTGAGAGAGCTTTGGAAGGGAGACAAGTTTGAAACTCTGTTCGTCCGAGAGAATATTTCGAACCCTCTTGTTACTCTTTCTTATTTATTCCAGTATTTATTCAGTCATGTTTATTGCTTCAATTTCCATGTCTGAGTAGATCTCCTGTTAGGTTTAGGGTTCTCATAAGGGATCTCCTGTTAGGTTTAGGGTTCTCATCAGGGATCTCTTTGAATGCTTGGCTGATTAGTTGATTAGGGTTCATAATCCAAATTAGTTCTTCACCATAGGTTGTTCCGATAGCTAATTCTGGATTGATCACCTAGAACTTAGATCTTAGGATAATTGATTAGGCACGAGAGTGCGATTAATTACCTGATAGAACTTAGGGTGAGCAAAATAACTATTTGCAAATAGATTTGGTTTAGTTGTTTTGTGAACAAATCAAACTTGAACTAAAAACTGGTTTGGACTTTAGGGTATTAATTTGAACATATCAGTGTCTCCTGGTGTCGATTGATACTAGTGATTGTATTAGTCGACACAGACCTTTTTCATCTGATTCACATGAAAACACAAGACACAAAAACAAAAAATACAAAAATAAAAGACTTATGTACAGACTCACCAGTGGGTTGCTTCCCACTCAGCGCTCGTTTAATTTCATTAGCTTGTTTGTACCGCCGTTCAGGCACTGGGTGTATTATGTGTCCATCTGGAATCTCGGTGCTCCGAAAATAGTATTTCACCCTTTGTCCATTGACAGTGAACTCTTCGCCTGAAGGATTTGTCAGGACAATTGCACCATGTGGTGTAACCTCCTTGACTGTGAAAGGACCTGACCAACGAGAACGCAGTTTACCAGGAAACAAATGCAAACGAGAGTTATACAGAAGTACCTGATCATTGGGTTCAAAGTGTCTGGTGAGGATCTTTTTGTCGTGATACGCCTTGGTCCTCTCCTTGTACAGCTTCGAGTTTTTATTGGCATTGTGCCTAATCTCATCCAGCTTCTCAGCAGCAGTCTTGATGTCTAAATTTATCATCTTTGTAGCCCAGACTGCCTTATGCTCGATTTCAACCGGAAGATGACACGTTTTCCCATATAGCAAGTGAAACGGTGTAGTCCCAAGCGGTGTCTTGAAAGCGGTCATGTAAGCCCACAGTGCATCATCCAACTTCGTAGACCAATCTTTCCTAGTGGTACCCACAGTCTTCTCCAAAATCTCCTTGATTTTCCTGTTGGAGACCTCAACTTGCCCACTAGTCTGAGGATGATAAGGAGTAGCTACACGATGATTCACACCATGCTTCTTGTATGACGAAGAGATAGGACCCATAAAATCGATGCCCCAACAATCAAAAATCTCAACCTCGAGGATGAAATTTTGTGGCCTCTCATGTCTCTTACTGATCTTCCCTCTCCTCTGACACACATCACACTGGGAAATGAAGGTATGAGCATCCTTAAACATAGTAGGCCACCAGAAACCTACTTGAAGAACCTTGGACACTTTCTTGAAAGTAGCAAAGTGTCCAGCATACTCAGATCCATGACAATGAAACAGAACACTATGTACCTCTGATTCAGCAATGCATCTCTGGTAGACACCATCAGAACAGTTCTTGTACAGGTAGGGGTCATCCCAAAAGAATCGCCTTATGTCCCGTAGAAATTTCTTCTTGTCATATTTCTTGAGGTGCTTTGGCTCTGCATCTGCAGCGAGATAGTTGGCAATATCAGCGTACCACGGTTGATCAGAATCAGCTGCAGCGACTAGATACTCTTCAGAAGCACCAAGGTGTTCAACAGTCAAAACAGGTTCGGAAATCGCAGGGTATCGACCGATACTAGGTGAGTATCGATCGATACCAAAACCTGCAATTCGTGGGAATTGCTGAGTTTCGGCAAAACCCATTTGAAACTCAGTTTCAATGAAGTAAATGGACTATTCTGGTAGTTGATCTTCAATAGGGACGTCTGCATCGATCCGAATTCGCGAAAGATGTTCAACGACCCCGTTCTCTATTCCTTTCTTGTCCTTTACCTCGATGCCGAAACCCTGTAGCAAAATAACCCAACTACAAAGGCGAGGCTTGAGATCCTTGTTCTGCATTAGATATTTGAGAGCATCATGATCATTATGAACAATAACTTCGCTTCCAACCAGGTAAGATCGAAATTTCTCAAAGAAAAAAACAACTGCAAGTAGTTCTTTCTCTGTGGTGCTGTAATTCCTATGAGCATCGTCCAAGGTCCTGTTGGCATAGTAGATAACGTGCAGCTTCATATCCTTTCTCTGACCCAGAACTGATCCAACAGCAAAATCACTAGTGTCGCACATGATCTCAAAAGGCAAAGTCCAATCAAGAGGTTGCACAATAGGACCACTCACCAAAGCCTTTTTAATCTCTTCAAAGGCTGCAAGACATTCAGGTGTGAAGTTGAATTTGATCTCCTTGCATAATAGAGCACTGAGTGGGCATGCTAGCTTGGAGAAATCCTTGATAAACCTCCTGTAAAACCCAGCATGACCAAGGAAGCTTCGAATATTCTTTACAGAATTCATGGTTGGAGGCTTGTCATGACTTGAATCTTGGCTTTGTCAACTTCGATCCCAGCTTCAGAAACCTTGTGCCCAAGTACGATGCCATCCTGAACCATAAAGTGAGACTTTTCCCAATTAAGGACCAAGTGCTTCTCTTCACACCTCTGTAGCACTTTGCACAAATTATCCAAACAGTCCTTGAACGATGATCCATACACTGAAAAACCATCCATGAACACCTCCATAAAGTTCTCAATCATGTATGTGAAGATAGACATCATACATCTCTGAAAAGTGGCCAGAGCGTTACACAATCCAAATGGCATTCTCCTGTATGCGAATGTTCCATAGGGACATGTAAAAGTTGTCTTCCCTTGGTCATCCGGATGAATAGGAATTTAGAAGAAACCTGAATATCCATCGAGAAAACAGTAGTAGGGATGACTAGCCAACCTTTCTAACATCTGGTCAATGAATGGCAATGAAAAATGATATTTCCGTGTAGCTGTGTTCAACTTCCTGTAGTCAATGCACATTCGATGCCCAGCGATAGTCCTAATAGGAATCATCTCATCCTTCTCATTCTTCACCACAGTTATTCCTCATTTCTTAGGAACAACGTGCACTGGGCTGACCCAAGAGCTATCTAAAATAGCATAGATGACACCAGCTTTCAAAACCTTCATCACCTCCTTTTTGACTACTTCCTTCATGTTCGGATTCAGCCTCCTCTAATGCTCAATTGAAGCCTTTGACTCATCCTCAAGATGAATCATATGCATGCACAAGTCTGGTGATATACCTGAAATGTCATCAAGAGAATAGCCAAGAGCTTTGCGATAATTGCGCAGCTTGCTCAGCTGTAAGGCAATCTCTGTGTTGTTCAAAGAGGCATTAACAATTACTGGGTATGTGGAATTAGGACCAAGAAAACTATACCTCATATTTGCTGGAAGTGGCTTGAGTTCCACCTTAGGAGCATTTTCTTCGCTCCAATCTCCGAGCCCATCACCTTGCTTAGAGCTTTCGGCCAACCCTCCTTTTGGTCGTAGGGTATCGACCGATACAAGGGGAGTATCGATCGATACTGGCGATGCTGAATCGAGCATCTTCGAGTATCCAGCAGTATCATCACACGAATAGACCTCTGAAGTGGCTGAACAGACCAATGCTCTCTCCTGTGGATCCTCAGGATGCATCTCCAGGAAGTACTCTTTAGCTATGTCACTGAAAGTTTCGACAAAGAAAGTCTGCTCATCGATGGTTGGTATCTTCATCATCTTATCCATATTGAAAGTCATGACCAAATCACCGATGTTGAGAGCGATCTTCCCATTCCTGCAATCAATCAAAGCACCAGTTGTTGCAAGGAATGTGATATATCATGGTATTTACCCCTTTTAAGCCATGATATAAGTTCGTTTTATAGAGTCTTTCTACTATTTTGTAGTGGTTTAGAGTCTTTTACAGGTTTTAGCACGTTTGGAGCATAATTAGAGATATTGGAGCTTTCTGGAGCATTTTGGATTAGCAGACGTTCGTGTAGCTGAGTACCCGATTTGAAGCCTCAGTGTCGATCGATACTTCCTAGTATCGGTCGATACTCACTACAGCAGACACGACCGCGACTTTAATGAAGAGTTGAAGAATTGCAAAATTTCCCAGAAGACTTTATTATTTACAAGAAGCCCCAAAACGTGATTTAAGTTACTTAATAGGATTTTACAGCCACTTTCATGGCTATGCTTTATTTTACTTTGGTTTTGTGAGAGAGCTTTTGAAGGGAGACAAGTCTGAAACTCTGTTCGTCCGAGAGAAGATTTCGAACCTTCTTGTTACTCTTTCTATTTTATTTGATGATTTATTCAAACATGTTTATTGCTTCCATTTCCATGTATGAGTAGATCTCTTGTTAGGTTTAGGGTTCTCATAAGGGTTTTCTCTGAATGCTAGGTTGATTAGTTATTAGGATTCACTATCTGAATTTGTTCTTTGCCATAGGTTGTTTTCAAATCTAACTCTAGATTGATCACCTAGAACTTAGATCTTAGGATAGTTGATTAGGCACGAGAGTGCGATTAATTATCTGACAGAACCTAGGGTGAGCAAAATAACTATTCGCAAAGAGATTTGGTTTAGTTATTTTGTGAACAAATCAAACTTGAACTAAAAGCTGGTTTAGACTTTAGGATTCGCAAAGAGATTTGATTTCGAACCTTCTTGTTACTCTTTCTATTTTATTTGATGATTTATTCAAACATGTTTATTGCTTCCATTTCCATGTCTGAGTAGATCTCTTGTTAGGTTTAGGATTCTCATAAGGGTTTTCTCTGAATGCTAGGTTGATTAGTTATTAGGATTCACTATCTGAATTCGTTTTTAGCCATAGGTTGTTTTCAAATCTAATTCTAGATTGATCACCTAGAACTTAGATCTTAGGATAATTGATTAGGCACGAGAGTGCGATTAATTACCTGACATAACCTAGGGTGAGCAAAATAACTATTCGCAAAGAGATTTGGTTTAGTTGTTTTGTGAACAAATCAAACTTGAACTAAAAGCTGGTTTAGACTTTAGGATTCGCAAAGAGATTTGGAATTCTAGGATTTAGACTTAAGATCGTTTTCGTAACGAGAGTTGGTTAATTCTACCTTAGTGATTTGAGTTCAAGAACCGTGCTAAATCTGAATCATGTTAGTTAGTTTATCTGCATTCATTGATTTCCTGAGAAATACCCTGAACCTATCTTTCTCCAATCGAATTTACAACCGTTTTTAATTTACGTTTTTGCTTTCAATACCATTGATCACTTAGCTTAATTCTCATATATATAATATATTGTGTGTTTCCGTGAGTCCTTGTGTTCGACCCCTACTTTACTACAATTACTGCTTTAGTACTTATAGGGTATTAATTTGAGCATATCAGATTGGTCTGCCTAGGATAAGAGGATCCTTAGGCTCAGCATCATACTCCAGGACGATGAAATCAGTTGGGATCAAGCAATTCCCAATCTTAATAGGAACATCTTTGAGTAAACCCTCTGGAAGTCTAACTGAGCGATCAGCAAGTATCAGGGAGATTCTTGGGGTTGTGAAGTCTGTCATCCCCATCCTTTTAGTAACTGAGTATGGTATAAGGTTGACACTTGAGCCAAGGTCACAAAGAGAACGCTCAAATCTATCTTTGAATATTGTACAATCCAACACAAAAATCCCTGGATCTGGTAGCTTCTTTGGGATCCTGTTGGTCAGGACTGCACTGCACTCATGAGTAATCATCAAGCATCCTTCTTCAAGGTTCACATTGCTAGACAAAATCCTCTTGACATATCTTCTGAAAGCTGGAGAAGTCTTGATAGCATCGATGAAAGGAAGTTCCAAAATCAATTTATCCATAATTGCCTTGAATCTAGAGTCTTCTACCTCCTTCTTAGTCTTCTCAGTAGCCCAGGGATAAGGTATCATCGGTGTGTAAACTCTATCTGCAACTACATTAGGTACTTCCTTCGAAACCTTAGGTGTTGAATCGATTTCATGATTACTATCGACCGATACAGGGGTGGTATGGATCGATACACGAGGCTTTGAGTTATCCCGTGAAAGTTTCTTGATCGGTGTTGATCGATGCTGGCTAGTGTAGATCGATACTGGGGCGATTTCAGAATCCTCATCGTCAAGATCAACGAAATTTCCTGCAATTTGACCAATTTTTACTCCTGGGTTGACCTTTTTTCCACTACTCAAGGTGATTGCATTGATGTGAGCCATTGGGTTCTATCCTTTCCCTGGAAGAAAACCTTCTTGCCTTTTCACAGCCTCTGAAGTCTGAGCAACCTGAAGTTCCAGCTTCTTCTGCTGAATATTAAGAGCGTCTATCCTTCCACTCAGATCATTGTACATGACATCAATCTTCCCATTGAAATCCATAGTGAGCTTCTGCTGTCCTTGAATAAGCTTTTCGAACATAGACTCGATCTTGCTATATGGGAGCTTAGTAGGTATATGTTAATAAAATGAATTCTCATAGTTCCTGGTATACCCACTGTTCTGAGATGGTTTCTGGACAAACTGATTCGAACATCCTTGCTGAGAATTGTTGTTGAAGTTTCGTTGTTGTTGAATTGACCTTGAAAACCAGAACCACCAATATAGTTAACATCCTCTACTTCATCCTCATTGAATACCTCAACATCTTCAGCAAAGTGAACAGCCAACTTGGCTTGAACCTCAGCAGATTGTTGTCTTGCCCATCAGAAAATTGTGCATCGAATCCAACTTGGCTTGAACCTCAGCAATCTGTGAACCGTCCATGCTACAAGCTTGCTTCTTGCGCTCAAAGTCTGCATTCTTGGTGCTATTGCTAGACGCCAAGTTCTCAATCAGCACATAAGCATCTTCAGGATACCTGGTGTTGAAGTTTCCATTGCTCGAAGCATCCAAAGCCATCTGATACCTCCAATTAATTCCTCTGAAGAAGAACCCCATTAGCTGAACATCAGAGTATTTGTGATGTGGACAATCTCTCTGATATGATCTGAATCTCGTCCAATCAGCCTTTAACGCCTCAGTAGGGCCTTGAGAAAGCTGGGAGATCTTGTTCCTAAGATCTTCGGATCGTGCATCATCATAAAAGTTATTCAGGAAAGCATTCTTAGTCTCTTCCCATGTAGTCAGTGATCCAGGAGGTAACTGCTTCAGCCAGTAAGTCGCATCTCCATCTAAAGAATAAGGGAAAAGCTTGCAGAAGAGGTAATCGTAGGACACTCCATTGCTCTTGATGCTAGTGACCAAATCCTCGAACCTCTTAATATGATCCATATGATGTTCATTGGAAAGACCATGAAAAGGGTGCTGACCCACAAGAGTGTAGTATGCAGGTTTGAGCTCAAAGTCATTCCTCTGAAATGCAGGAGGGCGAATCGCTGATCGATTGGCATAAAACTGATCAGGCCTGTTGTACTCACCTATTATTCTACCACGATTAGCTACAACATTCCCTGCATTCGCGTTCCCAGCGATATTCCCATCGACAACAGGAGCATGTAGGATGATGTTCCCCTCTCCATCCAATCGTTGCCCTCTCTCATTTCACAATTGACCCTCTTTGTCTCTGTAAGCACCAGCTTCATCTTGAACCAAATCCACTGGATTGTTGTTCATCTCTGCTGGCTTCTTTGCTCTTCTGTTTGTGGGTTCCAAAAGTGCTAGCTGCTCGTTTGACAGAACAACTAGCTGAGTGCTCTTGTTCCTTCTGGTTTCGCGAATAGGCATACACCTAAAAACAAAAGGCAAGGCACGTAAGTAACAAAAAATACGATTGATATCGACCGACACTGGGTGGTGTCGATCGATATCAACAAAAAAACGACGAGTATCGACCGACACTGAGTAGTATCGATCGATACCGACGAACTTAGTCGAAATTCTCAAACTAAAATCTAATGGCGAATTGAGTCCCCGGCAACGGCGCCAAATTTGATAAGCTCAAATTAATACCTTAAAAGTACTAAAACTTTGTCGATTGTAATACTTAGGGATCGAATCCACAGAGACTCAAGGAAACACACAATAGATTGTATAGATGAAAATCAAGCTAAGTGATCAATGTAATTGAAAGCAAATACGTAAATTAAACTGTTGTAAATTCGATGGGAGAAAGATAGGTTCAGGGTATTTCTCAGGAAATCGATGAATGCAGATAAACTAACTAATCAGGGTTCAGGTTATGCACGGTTCTTGAACTCAAATCACTGAAGTATAATTAACCAACTCTCGTTGTGAGAATTATCTAAGTCTAAATCCTAGAATACCAAATCTCTTTGCGAATCCTAAAGTCTAAACTAGCTTTTAGTTCAAGTTTGATTTGTTCACAAAACAACTAAACCAAATCTCTTTGCGAGTAGTTATTTTGCTCACCCTAAATTCTATCAGGTTTCTCAATTGCACTCTCGTGCCTAATCGATTAACCTAAGATCTATGTTCTAGGTGATCAATCCAGAATTAGCTTTGAGAACAACCTAAGGCAAAGAACTAATTCAGATTATGAACCCTAATCAACAATTCAACCTAGCATTCAAAGAAATCCCTTATGAGAACCCTAAACCTAACATGAGATCTACTCAGACATGGAGATTGCAGCAAATAACATGACTGAATAAATACTTGAATAGATAATAAGAAAGAGTAACAATAGGGTTCGAAATCTTCACTCGGACGAACAGAGTTTCAGACTTGTCTCCCTTCCAAAGATCTCTCACAAAACCAAAGTAAAATAAAGCATAGCCATCAAAGTGGCTGTAAAATCCTAATAAATAACATAAGTCACGTTTTGGGGCTTCTTGTAAATAATAAAGTCTTCTGGGCAATTTTACATTTCCTCAACTCTTCCTAAAAGTCGCGATTCGTGTCTTGATACAGTGAGTATCGACCGATACTAGTCAGTATCGATCGATACTGAAGCTTCAAATCGGGTACTCAGCTACACGGACTTCTGCTTTGCTCCAAAATGCTCCAGAAAGCTCCAATATCTCCAATTATGCTCCAAATGTGATAAAACCTGTAAAAGACTCTAAAACACTACAAAATAGTAGAAAGACTCTATAAAACGGACTTATATCATGGCTTAAAAGGGGTTAAAACCATGATATATCACTAGCTCTCTACATTCATTAAGTATACGCGTGGGTTTCTCAACTAAAGGATTAAACCAAGACAATCAATGCTAGGTATTTAAGGCATTTAGCGGTGAGGTTAAGAGTGTTTCGGGTTACCGTAATTTCGCCGGAGGGTGCGAGATATTATGCAAAACAACAAGAGAGGACGGACCTATTGATCACCACAACTTCCAGTCACTTCTTCTTGCGTAAAAATGTTGCACTTCCTCCTTTCTCTAAAAACAAAAGTTTTCTGTCATCCCCCCAGACTTAGAATTTTATGTGGGCTCGGAATGACAGACTTCTCACAAACGAACCATGGATACCTCATAAGTATTTTTACCAACCTAGACTCTTTTAAGGATCTTGTTTCCTTTCCCTTTCACTTATTTTCGATAGATATATATATATATATATATATATATATATATATATTCAAGGGGGGGGGAAACGCCTTTTATTGAAGTAGAGTCTTAGGGGCACGAAAATTTAACATGATTTTGAGGTTTTCCAAGGCATAACCAAGCTCGCATCTTTGTTGAATTCACCATCACCGATCGTGTATAGTCTTAGTCTTTAGTGACTGAAAGATGTGTCGTTCCTCCCTCTCCGGTGTTTTTGCACATATCTGCACATAAGAAACAAAGAGAGTTGCATGAGGTTTTAAAAATGGTTAAGTTTTGGGTGGGATACCAACTAAAGATGAGTTGGCCATTCATGTACGATAAATAGTGGTAAAAGGTAAAAGTACGTCATGAATGTATGGTACGTTATCTTTACATAAACTTTTGATGAGAAAATTAAGTCAAGACTAAGTCCAAATAAAATAGAGCTAGCACATTCCATCCTAGAAAATCTCTACGGTCTAAATTCCTCTTGGGAATTCGCATTAACAAAAAATCTAGCTACCGCCTAGTCTAGAACCAAATTACGAAAGACAATTTTACTAGGAGACCTCGTAGAAATACGCTGGTCGGTTATCGTCATGGATTTCTTTCATCATTCCCTCATAACGTATTCCTACGCTTTTCGAAAACCTTGAATTTTTTTTTAAGAAAAACGGCGAAAACTGCAAAATGCACAGACACATGAAAGAAGTGGTGGTTAGTAAGGGATGGAATCCTCTCCCTGACTTAAATCACACTATCCTCAGTGTGAAATAAATTGAGTAAGGAAGAATAATAGATGTAAGTAATAATTGAAAAAGTTTAAGGAAAAAGAAAACTTACATGGATGCGGTCGGGGAATGGATGTGGGGATGGAATGGTGGTGAATGGGGGATGGTATATGGTGATATGGTGATAGGAATGGATGTGGGGATGTTTGGGAATCTTTTGGAATCGATCGAGGAACGAAACAAATCGTTCGGGATCGGGATGGGGCTGGCCGCTGGTCGGACTTGTGTGGCCGTGGCCACTGGTAAGCCGGCCGCGGGTCGGTTGATCACGACCGCGGCCAAGGGCTGGTTTGCCGCGAGTCGGTGAGACTCACCCGCGATCGATCCTCTTTTGCGGTCATGTCCTTTCTCACAATTCGGGCTGGACCGAGCAGCTTCGAACCGTGTCTCCATCTTTTTGTCTTTTCGTGTTTTTTGATTTTTTTTTTGGGTTTTATGATTTTTGAATAGAGCTGAAACTAAGAAAAGAAAAAGTTAATAGAAAAAGAAAGAAAAACTGGAAAGAAAAATGTACCTAAAATGGGTTGCCATCCATTGAGCATTTTTGTTTAAAGTCGTTTAGCTCGACGTTGGTATCGAGGTGAGCTCAGTCGTAGAAAGACAGTTTCTTATGACAAGTCTTCTTTGATCTTCTTTTGGTTTCCTCGTCATGTGAATCATCGCTTGTTCGTGGATCGGGATCAAGTTCGGGATCCATCGTGCTAGAACGTCTTTCTTCTATTTTTTAAGTGGTACGGCAGTGTAGAACACGTCTTTGTCGATGTTAACGAATGAAACACGTTGATTTGGCCAATACATGATGGCTCCAACGGTTGATAAGAACGGCCATCCTAGAATTATCGGTGTTGCATCTTTCTTCGTTGTTTGGACGATGTAAAAATCAACGGGGGCTATGCAATATCCGATTCTTATTGGCATGTCTCGGGCAATCCCTTTTGGTGTGGCACAAGTCTCGTCGGCCATGCTAATTTTTGTCCGGCTATGGTGTATGTGCTTAATACCGATGCGTTTTGCGGTCGATTTTGACATGTTGCTCAAGCAAGCTCCGGAATCACAAAGAACGTTCTTAAATTCAACTCCACAGATTCTACAAGTGATAAGGAACGGACCTTGTTCTACTATTTTGTGGAGACTCCTAACGGGTTTTCCGTTCATGGCATTGTCGAAAAGATCTTCTATCTCCGTTATGGACTCCTTGCTTTCACAAAAGAAATGACCAATCATATGGTCCATGTAAGCTCTAGCAAAAGTAGTACCTCTAGGTAGATTATGGACCACGTTGTTGAATTCCTCTAACTTCTCTCGGCTTATCTTGTTCGGGTACCCTCGGTACTTCTCGGGATGGTAGATTCGGATAGCGTGAGAATCGGCATAAGACGTTACATGTTGAACGTCACGCTCTCATGAAATAGGCGTGAATGTCTTCCTTTCTCTCATTGTTGTAGCGGAAGAAAGCGTATATAGGTCATTTTTCCCAAACTTCTTCGAAAGGAGGTGTACATCGGGATTGATTTCACAAATCTATTAAACTCGATCAATCTCTCTCGGGTGATGCATTATGTCCTTCGATTTTCCGGTATTAGACTTGGTGGTGGTGTTGGTGCAAGGTCAGAGTCACTCAACGAGCTGAAATTGGATTCTCGAAAGAATAACCCCGAGTCTTCTTCTTTGGAGTATTGTTCTTCGACTTCCTCGGGTGGTTGGGTAGATAAAACCATGTTGCATGGTGCAATGAAGTCCTGTTCTAAGTTGCTTGTAGGCTCTGTTGTGGCTTGAGAATCAGTAGAGAGTGCAGCTTACTCGAAGAAGAGCGTTTAGGACTCGAACGGTTCGGAGGGAGATGAATACGAGCTGGCCGCGGGTCCAAGGAATGGAGGCGCAGTGGATTTTAGGCTGGAGAGCTCGCGCCAGTGGTGAGAGGAGTCTGTGGGGACTTGACCGGTTCGTCGTCTTCTTCACCGCCTTCGGTGTTTTCTTGTTCTTGGGAGTCATTTGGCTTCTCCTCCAGGTCAGGAATATGATCAATAAGTATTGGATCATGCTCCTCCTGATTTTTAGATAGTCTCTCCACTTTCTCTTCTACTTCGTCGATAGCATAAATAAGTCTGTCTGGTGTAAGATCGAGCTCTCTCGTTTTGTCCTCAACTTCTCATAATCCTTCCCACATCTCGAGGGTGTAGTTGTAGGTGGTGTTACTGTTGTCATTGACGGAGTTATCCAAATCATCAATCTTGTAGTTCAAAGTACGTACCCCATCATTAACTTTCTGGATATCGAACTTTTGTCTTCCTTGTTCTTCTTCAACAAGTTTCATCCTCTCGTTTAGTGTTGTAGCGTCTTTAAGAATCTGTTCTTCAAGGACTTTGTCGTGGGCAGTAAGGTCATCGAACTTCTTGTTGAATTCGACGGAGATGGAATCTATTCTCTCATTTAAAATGGCTTCGAACTTGGCTTGGGACTCGATGGTTTTGTTGATGACATCTTTTATTCGCTTCAAACGAGCGCTGAATTCCAAGCTTTCATCGTTCTGGTTCAAGATTTGGTGAGGAAGATGGTATGCTTGTTGTATAGAGTTGACAACAAGAGATGAATAAGTTTCGTCTCGGTAGTAAGGAGGCTCATGGCTTCCTTGAGAGTAGTTTGTCGGTGCCGGTTTCCGATCCATGTAGAACGAGTTACACACAGCATGTGAGTCGTGACAGTGGTGAGCGCAAGATGGGTCATAGTAACCCCGCTCGTAGTAGCAATCTCGCTCCAGAGGCGAGTTCATGTTTCAAAGCCTCAAACGAAGAAAACCAAAAATCAAATAGAAAAAGTTTGTTCTAGAGTCGTTCTACTAATCTCTAAGGTGTGATAGAAACTGTAGCGATCTCTCCCCGGAAACGGCGCCAAAAACTTGATGCGTATCAGATTCATGTCTGAAACTTCAGGTCTTAAATTTATAAACCTTAAAGCCTGTAAGTGCACATATGTGCATTGTAGTACTTGAGGTATCGATCCACAGGGAGAGGGTGCTGTTCTATGAGAGTTTAGACACTGTATAGTAAATAAACCTAAAACGAATATATTTTTATAGGGTTTTTGTAACTAGAATCGTAAAGAGCGAAAAACGGAAAATTTCTACTAAACTATTTCTAAGGAAATCGATGGCTACTTTAATCTAGGGGATTTAATTTCTAATCTAACACTAAGAGACTCTAAAGATAATCCTAAGAAATTCTAAGACTAACCTAATACCTAAGAAAATCGACTACTAACCTAAACATAATGAAATCGATAACTAAACTACTTCTACGGACTCTATTGCTAAACTACACTACTAGGGACGGTTGTAACTATTCTAAAATGGTTCTGGGTCGAGAGGAATATCTCGGGGTATGCTCGATTCAATCAAATGGCCTCTAGCTCATTAGTAACCAGTGTTTCTAGATTATAACTTCACGAACAGGACATAATAATGACGTAGTCTAGTCCCGTACAACCTACGTCCTACAATCTATTTACTCGACCAGTAGCTTTCGTCTCTGGCCGCGTGTAAGATTGTGATTTGCTAGTGGGTCCATAGGTTCACAGTACTTCGTAAGTATACTTTCGAAATCTTACGACGCGCACGCCTTGTGGATGAACTTTGTTGGTGATTAGATGCAACACTTTTGTGGTTCTAAACTCCCCTTATCAGCCTCTAGTTCATGACACTAGATTCATGCGTTAACAACTTTCCACAAGAAAGAGCTCTAGAAATCGGCTAGGGTTTACCGAGTGAAATCCTTATCGAACATAGAATTCCCCTCGATAATCATTTATACCCAACAATCTAAACTACTCACACCTACTGGAAAAAGAAATGATTAAATTAAACATGAGATTGGTGAAGCAGCCTCACGAATTCAAGGACTAAGTTCGGTGAGAAACCTCCTCACCAATCCCAAAAATCATGATGCAAAAGTACAAGAATGAAAGCAAAACTAATGTGTAGAAGTTTGTCCAAAATTCTCCTCGAAATTTCTGTCTAAAACAAGTATTTATAGGTCTTCAACATGCTTGGGTCGTTTTAGGGTTTGACGGGAAGAGACGGTTTTAGCCTCGGGTTAAGAAACGGATCATCTCGGGCGGAACTGGGCTTGGCCGAGGATGCGTAGCTCCTGGCCACGGCGAAATGGACCATGGCCATGGGTGGAGTGGCTCCAGGGGCGGTGAACTGATGCTTGGCCGCAGGTCCGGCTCCTTGACCCGCGGTGGACTGCTCCTACTGGCAGCTTCGTCGGTCTATAGTGCTTCTGTATAATTAACAATCCAACCATCGGATTGTCCCCAATCCAATTGCATTTGAAATCTGGTTGTCTCTACTTTGTTTTATCCAAATTTAGTGATGATCAGACGGTGAAAAAGTCTTCTTTGATTGGAAGAATTCTTGACGGTCCAAGTTTATCCAAAAACGTACTTTTGCTCTGAAATGCACTTTTTAATCCCGAGTTACCTGAAAAGAGTCTTAAAACAGCAAACATGCGAAACCCGTAATAAAAGCATAGAAAATCAAGTGGAACACTTATTAAAGTATTCTAAAATATATAGTTAAACGGGTAAAAATACGGTGTTATCATTGGGCAACGTGTAATCTCAAGGGTTCATGGCCGATTTTCACTAAGAATTTGCTAGGATTTCTAAAGCGACTTTTTGTCGTATTTGGATTCTTGAACTTGGAATGCGGATACTATGTGTAGTCTACTTTCGTACACCCTACACACCTAAATCTTTAGTACTCGACCGGTAGCTTTCGTCTCCGGCCGCGCAAAAAGTTATGATTATACTTAAGAGTCGTTAACGCTCACAATCTCTCCACAAGTATACTTTCGTATCTTGTGACGGTTTTCTCATCTACCCTAGGTCAAGTATATGGATCCAATACATTTGTAGTTCTAAAAATACCTAAGTTCAGTTGCAAGGAGATCAATCAAGCAAACATGCATTAAGAAAGAGGATAAAACGAAGAACCCTAATCGGTATCCTAGTCTAAAAACTCAATGATTAATCGAACCATGAGAGCCCCTTTCAAACCCTATACCCTACAAGAGAACTACTCAGCCATAGCTTAGATAAACATAATCAATATATTGAAAAGAAAACAGTAAAGAAAACAGGTGAACAAGGCTTCTATATCGAAGAACACCGATCTAGAATCCTTGCTCCACACCGAAGAACAAGAGTAACAATTACTATGGATTCGTCTCTGCCTTACAGCGTGAAAAGAATTATTTGTGTGTCTGTCTAAAAACCTAAAACAAGAATTAATAGTCTTCACTTCGTTTAGGGTTTGATGTGAAAAGACGGTTTTCACCTCGGGTGAAGAAATGAGCTCGTTTGGACGAATTGGGCGTTGCCGCGGCGAAATGAGGTTTGGCCATGGATCGAGCTGGGCTGGCCGCGTCGGAATGGTAGTTGGCCGCGGGTCGAGCTTGGCTTTCCGCGGTGAGCTTCTTCAGGGCAGTTTCATTTGCCTTCAGTGCTTCGGTGTATTTAAGGATCCAATCATTGGATCATCTCCAACCATTTGGATTTGAAAGCTGGTTGTATCTACTTTGTTGTGTCCAAATTCGGTGATGATCAGACGGTGAGAAGGTCTTCTTTGATTGCAAGAATTCTGACGGTCCGAGTTTATCCAAAAACGTAATTTTGTTCCGAAATTCACTCTTTTATCCCAAGTTACCTGAAATGTCTTTCAAAACTCTAAATCGTAGAAATCACTTGAAAACCATTGAAAACAGAGTTAAAACCATGTAAAAGATATTAAAGTTATCCATAAAAATGGTCAAAAACCGGTGTTACCAACTCCCCCAGACTTAGATCTTTGTTTGTCCTCAAACAAAACATAAATCTAAACTCGGAAAGAAGTTTTAAAAATGTAGGAACTAACAAAAATCTGAGTGACCGTCATTCTAAACCATAACACACGTAATGCATTAATTGGACTTAGTCTAGAAAATTCTCACTAAAGTACTGCAACGCTAATCCACGGTATCCGTCATTCGAAAATCTAACCACTTAAATCCTTACATTTAGTAAACTAGCTCTTAACATTCATTAAAAGGTTGTGTGATTCTCATCAAAAATCATAACCAAGACAATCGAGGATAGGTATTACACTACAAGAAAACTGCCCTTTTACAACTAACAGAATCGTCGTAAATTGGTCGTAAAACATGGTTTACGACGGATTAGCGACGAATAACAATTCGTCGTAATATGATCGTCGTTAATCGGAAATCGTCGTAAATTGGTCGTAACATTAAGGAGGACTAAAAATCGTCGTATATTATTCGTCGTAAAATCGAAGTAAATTTACATCGATTTTACGACGAATACATTACATCAATTTTACATCGAAACATTACATCGATTTTACATTGAATTATACAATTTTTTTTTCGAAAATCCATCGTCAATTCGTCGTAATAGGATGAAACATTACATCGATTTTACATCGAATTATACAATTTTTGTTTTGACAATACGTCGTAAATTCGTCGTAATAGGTATCTGTAAATGCGTTGGTAAATCGATGTAAAATATTCGATGTAAATTCGTCGTAAATTATTGAACTATGTAAAATCGATGTAAAATTATTGATGTAAAATCGATGTAAAATCGATGTATAATCGATGTAAAATCGATGTAAAATCGATGTAAAATCGATGTAAAAGCGATGTAAATTATGTAACGTTTTCGATGTAAAATCGTCGTAAATTAAATATAATTTTATATAAATTAAATAAATTAAATTAAATTAAAAAAAATAATTAATAAACTAAATTTATGAATTAAAATTTTATAAATAAATTCAAAATATAAAATAAAATTTAAAATACAAAATAAAATCCTTAATACAAACTATTGTCTAGCTGAAAACCGTAAATTATCATAACGCTCGTCGTCCGATCCATTCTGCTCCATATTCGCTCGTTCTTGCGCGAGCGGATCAGTCGGCTGGCCCGATGTCGATCCTTCCTGCTGCCTCAGTGCAGTCGCCAAAGTCGGGTTAGTCAGGGCAATAATATCGAAGAGAGTGTTGTATCCTACGATTGTTTTATCGTATCCTTGGATCTTCTCATCGTATACCACCTGCTTCGCCCGCAAAGTGTTGATCTCGGAGTAGGCGGTGTTTAACTCCGTCCGCAAAATAACCGGATCGTCGAAAAGCTGACGACGGGACCACGCGGCGGCACTATCTACGATCGATCCCATCCCTAAAACTCTGCCCTTTTTCTTCTGGGCAACCTTTAAAAAAGAAACGTAAAATTTAATAAATTATATAAAGAAACGTTAACTTTTGTAAAAAAATAACGTTAAATTACCTCTGCGTATATCTCGTCTATCTGGGCAACCGTCAAAGTCGCAGTGGATTGGACCGAACTACCGCCGGGTGATAGCTCCTGAGAAAGCTGAGTTTGACGCTCGTTGATCCTTGCATGCGCGTCATTGTAGATCGCCTCTGCTCGAGGATCTACAAAAGATCCGTCTTTCTTCTTGTGAGTTTCCGCAAAAACTCGGATCATTGGAGGAAGTTCGCCTCCATTTGCCTAACAAAAAAGACATTCAAAAAGAAATCAAACAGTTGATGGGTAATATAAATTAATAAAAAATTAAAATTACATAAATAAAATTATAACCGAAAAAATTGTTACCATTTGAAGGCGTCTTCCCGCAAAAGACGTTTGACCCGATGTATGAGGCATAAGCGCTGGAAGACCGTCTGGACCCATAGTGTTTCGAGAAGCTGAACACTTAGCGGCCACTTGCTGCGCATGCGGATCTCTCCAGTATGCCGTCAAGCCGTTCCAAACATCATAAGACATGTATGGCGGCTTCCCATGATCGCCTTTAACCTCCCACTTCCTCTTCCAATCGGAGACGGCATAGTTGAGCCGCAATTTTCCCTTCTTTTTGAATTCCGTCTTCACCGTCTCGTTGATCGCAACGTCCCAATGCCATTTTTGCTATACAAAAAAAAAAAAATTAGAAATGATATATTAACGATAAAGAATTGACCAAAATAATAATGAATATTAAAAAAAAAAATTTACCGCGAAACATTTAAACCATGTCTCGACAACGTCTTCCGGAACCGAAGACCAATTGCGGTGAGGCTCCATGAAATAGGCTTTAATGGTGTCAGCCACACTCCGTCCAACTTTGTTATCTTCCTTAAACCTGAGAAATAAAACAAAAATTATTAGTATAAAAAACAAATTCATAATGTTATTAAATAAAAAAATTGTAGTTACGTACCAAAAAGTATTCGGGAGCCGTCGCGGATCTAACCGGTCTAAAGAATCATGCCCCGGCGACTGTAAAATATCTTCGACCGTCAATCCCGCATACAACAACGGCGGTCGAGCATCTGCTTCCGGAGGCGGCGCTGGTAAGGGAAAAGAATCCGGAACAGTGGACTGTGTCGCAGAAGATGACGGGAGTTGCGAATTAGCACTCGGTCCCGTCTCGAGAAACTGCCGATAGTGTGATTTACGGGGCGCCATATCTAAAAAATATTTAAAATAACTCAAGTTTAGTATAATATAATTCCATTCCTAACTAATAATTCCAATCCTCACTAATAAATATTACAATCCTAACTAACAATTCAAAATCCTTACAACTATAATATAATTTAAAAATACAAAAAAAAAATGTTACCTTTTTTTAGGGAGAAGGCAGAGGTTTTTAGAGAGAGAGAGTGAGGAGAGAGAGAGAATTTTGAGATTGTGAGCGAGGAAAATTGTGGTCGCGTATATATAGATTTTGCTGTCGTCGAAAATTAAACGTATCGAAATTTTCCCCCACGCGGTAAATCAAATATTTTGGGTATTACAACGAAATTACGACGGATTCATCGTAATGTCGTTGTAAACTTACAACGATTTTGTTGACGGATTCGTCGTAATGTCGAAGTAAACTTACAACGATTTTACGACGAATCCGTCCTAATTTCGTTGTAATAAAATAAATCTATACCCTAAACCCTAAATCACAATACACATATCCTGGACGTAAAAACGAAGTATATTTGTACATCTAATAATTATAATATTTAACAATAGATTCAATAACGACGATTGAATCCGTCATTTTAGTTATTACAACGAAATTACGACGGATCCGTCGTAATTTCGTTGTACACTTACAACGAAGTTATGACTCATCCGTCGTAAAGTCGTTGTAATACCTAAAATCAATACACTAAACCCTAAATAACAATACACATATCCTGGACGTAAGAACGAAGTATATTTGTGGATCTAATACTTCTAATATTTAACAATAGATTCAATAACGACGATTGAATCTATATCGTCGTCGATTTCCTTATCTTACATAATAATGTATATCATTCGTTCTTATAAGTATATTCGTAACATGCATGACTTAAATAATGTAAATGATTTTGTAAAAACATACTATGATTAAAACTTACGTAAAACAAGATATAAGATAAAAAACCCAAACATGTAAATCAAACCCTAAACCCCAAATTTTAGAAATTACGATGAAATTACGACTAAATCGTCGTAATATCGTTGTAAAATTACAACGAGTTTACGACGAATCTATCGTAATGTAATAAACCTAAATCGTCGTAAGCGCGTCGTAAATTCACGACGATTTTACGACGCAATGAGTGACATCGGTATCACGAAGATTTCACGTCGACTTTGATAGTTTGGTAAAACACGGTTTTTATATAGGTCACCTAATTATTTACATCGCATTTTGTTGACGTAAATTCGTTGTAATGATATTCGATGTAAAATCGTTGTAAACTTACCCCAAATTTTAGAGCTTACGATGAAATTACGACTAACTCGTCGTAAAATCGTTGTAAAATTACAACGAGTTTACGACGATTCTATCGTAATGTAAATTAAACCTAAATCGTCGTAAACACATCGTACAATAACGACGATATTACGACGAAATTAGAGTTTGGTAAAACACGGTTTTTTATATGTCACCTAATTATTTACATCGCATTTTGTCGACGTAATTTCGTCGCATATTCGATGTAAAATCGTTGTAATGTTATTCGATGTAAAACCGTTGTAAATTTTCGTTGCAAATCCGTTGGTAATTTCTAAAATATTTCTATAAATACATTCCACACCTTCAATGCTAACTCAACAAAAAAATACACACCTTCAATGCTAAATCCGTTGGTAACTTTTCCTTGATTTTTTACGCTGATCATTGTGTTCCCACTTCTGGATGATCTGGCCAACAAATAATCCTTTAGTCTTCAACTACCATAGGTGAAAGATTCATAGAATTGGACATCTATGTAAATCCTTCGTGATATAAGGATGTCCAATTCTATATATCTTTCAGTTATGGTGGTTGGTTTTTATGAATCTAGAAAACTCGACCCCCAGAATTCTTTGTTGGCCAGATCATCAGAAGTGGGAATACAACGTTACGTTCTGCTCCTAATCCCAAGATGACATTACGACGATATTACTACGAATGTGGTCCTATGCGTCGTAATTTCGTCGTAAAATCATCGTTAAGTACCATCAGATTTACATTAAATAACTGTATATTTAGGGTTTAATTAGCATTATGTAATAAAGTTAAATTAACCCTAATCTACGTGTTTCATTCACAAAAACTGTTAATTCATCAATGTTTCGTCGAATTTTTATTAGTTTAATATATAATTTTACAACAAAAACTTAAACATTTAACAAACCGAAAATTACATATATATATAAGCTTTCAATCAGAATCATCATCTTCGTTGGGCTCATTATCTTCAGGTCCATCATCATCGTCAGTTTCTTCAAACTCGTCGGAATCGCCTTCTTCTTCTGTGTCGTCAGGTAGATATTCAAGTTGTCTGTTTCGTGGATCAATTAAAAGAACGTTCTCCGTAATCTCTGGTTCTGTAATATCAAGGCAAGAATCTTGTTGCATTGGAAGATCATCAACACCAACAATTTTACCCCTTGGAGCTATTTTAATAACCGATAACCATAACTCGCGGATATGGAACGAACGTTACTTGTTCTGCTTGTGATGCTAGGATGAATGGCTCAAACTTGTTGTAACGTCGTGATTTGTTGACGTCAACCACACCAAATTTGTTAATTCGCACCCCTCGACCGACTGTTGGATCGAACCAATCACATTTGAAGAGAACGCATTTCAACCTAACCAGTCCGGGGTACTCCACTTCAATTATTTCCTGCAAAACCCCATAAAAATCTATTTCACCCCTAACACATACTCCGTAGTTGGTAGTTGCCCGACGAACGCCATACTTGTATGTATGAAACACATAACCACGGGTAAAATACATGGGTGCGGTCGTTATCTTCCCGATGGGGCCTAGGAGTAACTCATGAAACCAAAATGGATATGCGGGATCGCCATGATCAACCTATGATAAATGTAAAAGTTAGATTGAAAGCCGATATAATTAAATGAAATATTTATAACTATATTAACTTACTTGCGTCTTCAACCACTCAACAAAGTGACGATCTTTACGTCGTTTATTTCATCATCTGAAACCCCTTCAATGCATTCTCGTACGTGGGTAACAAATAAGCTGCAAAATACTTATATAGACATAAAAATTAACACATTTAATTATAATTATATTAATTAATTATTAATGACTGATTAATTAAATAGTTTTGTTATTACCTTTTGTAAGGACTCACTTCATCACAGTTTAGGAGAATGTACATATGTGCGCTGTGCCTGTCATGCTCGTTATCCCACCAAACTTCCTTCAATTTTCCACTAAGACGACCAATTGGTGAGAATATATCTGGGACACCCTTTACTGCATAAATTCATCCCACACCGCCATCATCGTATCGTCGGGGAGCCCGTTTGCGTGTGCGGACTTTTGGAGCGAAATAATATGAAGTGAAGTGTGAAGTTTCTTCTGTCAAACTTCCCGCAACAATTGATCCTTCAACCCTTGCTAGATTTTTTGCCTTTCCCTTTAAATGTTTCATGAAGCGCTCAAATGGGTACATCCACCTAAACTGAACAGGGCCTCCTAGTTCTGCTTCGTGGGGGAGATGAATGGGAAGATGTTCCATAACATCAAAAAACACAGGGGGAAATATCTTCTCCAAATTGCACAACAAGATTGGAATATTAACAGCCAGTTGTGCAATTACATCTTCTGACAACGTCCGTGTACTAAGATCCCGGAAAAACGCTCTGATGCCTGCAAAGACAAAATTATATACATTGTAACATATATATATATATAATTAATCTCAATAATTTTATATGTGATGAAGTATCTTACCTTCGATTGCTTCATGAACATTTTCTGGAAGGAGTTCGGCAAATGCGAAAGGAAGTAAACGTTGCATAAACACGTGGCAGTCATGACTCTTCATCCCTGAAAACTTTTCTCCTTTCTCAACAGATTTAGCAAGATTGGATACATACCCATCAGGAAACTTCACGTCAGATGAAACCCAATTGAACAACGATGCCTTTTGTTCTGCACCCAACCAAAATATAGGAACTGGTGATTTTCCATTTCTCATTATATGCAACTCATTTCTGTTGCAAATATCTGGCAAGTCCAACCTTGACTTTCCGCTGTCTTTGGTTCTTCCTTTCACGTTTAACACTGTATGCATGATGTTATCAAAAAAGTTTTTCTCAATGTGCATGACATCAAGATTGTGTCTCAGTAGATGATTTTTCCAGTACGGAAGATCCCAAAAAATGCTTTTCTTGTGCCAATTGTGATTTACCCCGTATCCATCAGGCATATTAGCTGGAGTGTGCCAATTTCCCCCACGATTCACAGTTTCTAGTCCCCCAAAATGATCTATTTGCGCTTCAAGATCTTCCCCAGATACATACACTGGTGGGGGGACACGCACGATTTTGTTCTTCCTAAACAACCGCATGTTTCTCCTATATGGATGATTGATTGGTAAAACCGGCGGTGACAATCAAACCAGCATGTTTTTCGACCATGTTTTAGTTGAAACGCATCTGTCCGATCGAGGCAATAAGGACAAGATAACCTCCCATGCGTCGTCCAACCTGATAGCAATCCGTATGCAGGGAAGTCGCTTATTGTCCACATAAGCACCGCACGCATCGTAAAATTTTTTTTCCTCGAACAATCATATGTCCGCACTCCTGTATACCACAACTGTTTCAACTCATGAATGAGAGGCTGCAAAAACACATCAAGGGACCGCTTCGGATGATTGGGACCAGGGACTAAAATATTCAGGAAAAGAAATTCCCTTTGCATGCACATATCTGGGGGAAGGTTATTAGGAGTTACGATAACTGGCCACAAAGAATATTGCCTACCAGACATACCGAATGGACTAAATCCATCAGTGCAAAGACCAAGATACACATTTCGCTTAGAGTTAGCAAAATCAGGGTGTATCGTGTTAAAGTGTTTCCAAGCTTTTGCATCTGACGGGTGAGTCACTTCTCCTTCTCTGTGTGAATGTTCTGCACGTCACCTCATCGATGCAGCTGTCCTTTCAGATTGATACAATCGTTTCAACCTATCAGTTATAGGAAGATACCACATCTGTTGGTATGGTATCTTAGTACGCCCAGTTGTTTGGGGCCTAAATCTCGGTTTTTGGCAAAATTGACATTCCTGCAACTTATCATCATCTTTCCAAAAAAGCATACAATTGTCAACACATACATCTATCATCTCAGAAGGCAACCCAAGACTAAACACCAACTTATGTATCTCATAGTATGTTTCGGCAGCCAAATTATCCTCTGCCAAATACTCTTTAATAAGATCAGCCCAATCATCCATGCAAACCTCAGCTAAGTTATGATCAGTTTTAATTGTCATCATCCTAGCAGCTAACGACAATTTAGACTGACCTTCTCTACATCCATCGTAGAGTGGCTGGTTAGCAGCGTCTAGCATATCATAAAATTGCTTCGCATCTACGTACGGTTCCTCAACAGTACTATTATCAGCATTTGTTTCATGAAATGCATCATTAACCATTGCATGCATCCTATCATGATATGCACCCTGATCAAATTGATGTTGACCATGATCATAACTACCTTGATAATTTGATTCTACTTGACCTTGATAATTACTACTACTATTCGTTGCTTGAGTTCTTTCAAAACCCTCTCCATGTTGATACCAAACATAATATTGCGGCATAAACCCTCTATTTAGTAAATGCTTCCACACCGTCTCAATAAACATATATCTCGTATTCTTGCATTTACGACATCTTACCACTTTCCAGGGTTGTTTGCATATGTCCGGCCTGATAAATGAATATTTCAAGCCCTTCTTTGAATTCTTCCGTCAAATCTCCCTCTGAATCCTTTTGCGTATACATCCATTTTCGTAGTTCGTATATAGACATTTATATATATATATATATATATATATATATATATATATATATATATATATATTTTTATTCTGTTTGTTTTTTATTTTATTCTGTTTGTTTTTTTTTTATTCTTTCGTTTGAAGTTAGGCTGTATTTATAGAAATTTTTTCAGATTTACCAACGATTTTCCAACGGATTTACAACGAATTTTACGTTGTAAATTAGTTGTAAATTTAGTATGTGGACCTATTAAAAACGTGGTCTACCTAACTGGGAACATGTGACGTCAAATCGTCGTAATATCAACGTAATATACAGAAAACAAATTCGTCGTAATATCGATGTAAATTTACGACGACATTACGACGATTTATGTTGTCGTCGTAATGTCGTCGTAAACTAATCGTAAATTTACATCGATATTACGACGACACATATTTACGACGATTTTACATCGAACACATATTTCGTCGTAAAGTCTTCGTAATGTCGATGTAAAGTTACATCGATTTAAAACGGTCATAAATTTTCGTTGGAAATAGACAGTTTTCTTGTAGTGTTAAGGGTTTTTTAGAGGTGAGGTTAAAAGTGTTTTGGGTTACCGTAATTCCACCAGATGATGCTAGATATTATGCAAAATATCAAGAGAGGGTGGAGCTATTGATATCCACAGTTTCCAGTCACTTCTTACTCGCATAAGTGTAGTTGTGAATTCTTCCTTCTCGGGTACTTTTCTATCTTTTACATAACTTTTCTGCCATTCCCCCGGACTTAAATTTTTCTCAAGGAAATAATTCGAATGGCTTCTTACTACTCACATACGAAACATGGTTGCCTTGGTATAAAAATATCGACTACCCTAGGATTCTTAGACTTTTGTTTCCTTTCCTTTTGATTTTTTTCTTTTTTGAAAGGGGAAACGCCTTTAGAACGGGAGTCCTAGGGAGGACAAAAATTACTAGTGATAAAAGATTTACAAGGAAACTTTTAAGCTTGATTTGCTGATACCTCCACCACCGAATCCATCTCGTCTTCTGTCTTCTAGAGTGATTGAAAATTGTGTCGTTCCGCCCTCTCCGGCGTTTTTGCACATATCTGCACATAAGACAACAAGAGAAGAATGCATCGGTTTCAAAAATGAAATGGTTAAGGTTCATGGTAGGGTACAAACTAAAGGTGAACTGGCCATCTAGGACAACTAAGAATGGTAAAAATGAAAAAGATGTCATAGATGTATGATTCGTTGTCTCGCCTAAAACAATTGATGAGAAATATAAATATAAATTAAGTTCAAATAAAGTGAGCTAGTATATCCTATCGGAAAGAATCTCTATGGATCGAAATCCTCTGGAGATGTCACATTGCAAGCACTCTAGCTACCACCTAGTCTAGTACCAAACCACAAAAGAGCTGTTACGAGGAAATAGCGTAGAAGCACACATGTCAAAATCATCATAGATTTTGTTCTTGTGTTCCTGAAAAATACATAATAAAAATAAAAGAGATTACACAAATAGTTTAAAATGCAAAAGAAAAACAAGTAGATAAATTCAAAAGAAAAAACAAAATTAGTAACGGATAAACATCCTCCCCCAGACTTAAATCATAATGTCCCAAGTGTGAAAAAAGTTGGTGAAAGAATGGAAAAGACATGAAAATAAAATTGAAAATAAATAAAAGGTTCGAAAATAAAATATAAAGATAGAGGGAAGAAGATCGATTGAACCATGGTGGTGATGTACATGGCTAGGCATCGCCTGAGTCATCTGTCTCTGAGTCAGGCATGTTACCATCGAATTGGTGATGCTCTTCGAGAAAGCGTATTACACGCTTGTATCGCTTCTCTTGCCATGCCATCTTCTTCTCCATGGCTGCGTATTCTGGTCTGTGTGCGTGTGAGGAGCTCACGGGAGCGGATGGTGCACAGGAATGTGATTGTAGAAGTAGTCGAGTACGCTCTGCAGCTGCGTCTCGGTTGACCTTAGCCAGTAAGAATCCGCCGATAGTGTATTGAAGACGTGGGACAACAAGTATATAGTCCATCGTCTCCGGTATCCATCTAGGTGATGCTCCATCTCGGAGTCTAGGGTCAGACTCACCGACGTTAGTGCAATATTTGTAGCCAAATCTATCGAGGTCGAGTGAAGCGCGATAGATAGTGCGCTCTCGGGAGAACTGCATGAGATCGAACCAAGTTCCTTGAAGTGGAGTCTCGGTCGAGAAATCGAAGTAAACGGCTGATAATGGATATTTAGTATCTAATACCAATTACCCAAATGCTATCGTTGTAACACTTGAGGATCAATCCAAGGAAGCACAAAGAACAACACACTATGAATGCAAGAAATTACTTAAGCTAAGCAAACAAAGTTGGTTTTGATGTTTCTAGCAACCTATATGATTCAATTTAAACAAGAAACAAGGACTAACAATACTAAACGGGTTAAATGCAATAATAAAAGGTGAATCAAAAGATGAGGTTATGGAATCAAGGTGACCCTATAGCTAATTCATGATGCTCAATACACAAACAATGCTAATCCCTAGGTTAAGATCACTAATTATGAATAATCCTCTTTCAAGGCACTAATCACTTTGTTAATCACTAAATCAAGATCAAACTCTCATTTGTGATGAAATAATTAGCAAGCATTAAGATCAATGTTCAAATCAACCAATAAACACCCTAGACATCTAAGCTCTTTGAATATCTCTAACTAAGCTCTTTGGGGAATTTGATCAAACACCTTGTGGGTGTGAAATTCCCTAAAGACTATACTGATTATCTCTAACCTAATCTAGCATTAAGCACACTTAGATAGAAGGGGAATCTATAAACTAAAGCCCTAAGCTTCATAAATCAACCTAGAAATCACCCTAAATCTACCTCATCCCAAGATTCTAACTGACTACTCACTAATCATGATGGACCCAACAAATCCTATGAAGAACATGTTAAATCCCATGATTATGTGATGATTTGATTAAGAAAGAAGGAGTAGAAAGTAGAAATCAAGAAACTTAAACACAAATTGCATAAGAAACTAGGATATCTCTTACAAAATCACAAGAACCCTAAAAGGAAGTGTTTTCCTAAGAGAAAACAAGAGAGAAAATGAGATAGATCTTAAAATTAGGTTTTTGCAAGTATTTAAATGGTTTTTGGGCGAACCGGGTCAACCCGGAACAAACCGGGTATTGACCCGGTCGGATCTGTGTCTGAGTAGTCTGTACCGACCAGGTTTGGGTCGGTATTAATCTCTGAGCATATCTCGTTTGGGCACCAGACGGACATGTCCCTGCTAAATCTGATGTATCTTTCTAACCACCACCTCTAGACGACAGCTAATTGGATTATCAACAACTTCTATGAAGACTTCTGATGCTAAATCCGAACGTAAGTTGTTCATTTGGTCTGATCTTTCAGTCACTTAGGCTGGCTTCGATGAGGACGGATTTGGATTTGTACCTGATGGGCTTTGGTCGGTATGGGGAGTGAAACTGGGTTGGAGACACTACAAGAAAACATCGTTTTTGCGACTACATTTAGCGACTACATAATTAGTCGCTAAATTAGCGACTAATTAGCGACTTTTTGGCGACTATTCGGCGACTAAGATAAATTAGTCGTAATTGAGTCGCTATTTTACGACCAAAGAACATAGTCGCTAAAATAGTCGCTATTTTACGACTAATTTACGACTACATTTCAGACGGAAAGAAAACATCGCACAGTAGTCGGTAATCAGTCGCTAAATTAGCGACTAATTTGCGACTATTCGACACATCGTACATTAGTCGGTAATCAGTCGCTAATTTAGCGACTAATTTGCGACTATTTCTGCACATCGCACATTAGTCGGTAATTAGTCGCTAAATTAGCGACTATTATGCGACTACTGTGCAATATGCCGAAATAGTCGCATATTAGTCGCTAATCAGTCGTAAAATATATATATATATATGACTTATATATACATGATGATATTGCAAACAGCCTCGCAAGCGGATCAATTTCAGTGTAATTTTTCGTCTTCTGATGAAAAACTAGATGACGAAGAACTTACTAATTAAATATGTTATTTATGTCATAATGTTAATTATGTTATTTATGTCAAATTTAAAAACAATTTTTAAAAAAATTTGTCTTTTACATTATGGTCATAAATTAAAATATGTTTGTGGTGAATAAATTAAAATTTGTCTTCCTATTTCTCTTGAAAAGCCTAAATTAAAATTTGTTTGTGGTGAATAAATTTTAACAAATAATTGATCTATAAATGCATTATAATTTTACTCCCGCATAGGATCGAGATTTGCGAGACTCTGAAAAGGAAATCACTGAATATCACGATTCATAAGGATATCAAAAATTAGAAAAGGAAATAGATAATTACATACATATATTTCTTTCACAATTCGTTTAGATCTAGGATTTTTTTTTTTGGGGTCAAAATCTAGGATTTAATATTGAAAATATGTAAAGAAAAGAAAATACAACTAAATTACATCCTCTCTTCTCTCTCTCTCGTCGATTTTGGATCTAGATCTAGATCTACAAAAACTCTTTATCTTTCTTTCTTCTTCTCTGCGAGTTTATTCTTCTCTCTTGCCATACTCTCTTCTCTCTCTCTCTCGTCGATTTTCTTCTCCTCCACCATCGCGACCACACCACCATCACCTCCTCCCGGCCGCCGTTGTCTTTTTCCCCTTCTTCTCCCCTCCGCGATCCCTTCTTCCCTTCTCCTTCTCGGCCGAGACCACCACCTCGCTCTAAAACCCCAAAATCGGTCGTAACACCACCACCGTGAGCCACCACCAGCGGCCGATCTCTCTTCCCTCAGCTGTGACCGCAGCTCCACCTCACCAAGCGGACTAGTTTCTCACCCCCTCTTCTTCCTTCGATTTTGTTCTAACTTTTTTTTGTTTCCAGGTTTCTTCTTCTTCTTTTTCCAGATTCAGCCGCCGGCGAGGAGGTGCAGATTGGGATGCACCGCGAGGAGGAGCAGATCGGAATGCGCCGGCGAGGAGGAGCAGATCGGGATGCGCCGGCGAGAGCTAGGATGAGCAGATCGGTGGTGAAGGGTGAAGAAGAAATCGAAGATCTATTTTTTTTTTCTTTTTTTTTCTTTTTTCTGTAATTAAATATTTTAATAAAGAAAAATATTTTTTTTTGTTTTTTTTAATTATTTTTTTTAAAGTAGTCGCTAAATAGTCGGTAAATAATTACAAGTAGTCGCAAAATAGTCGGTAGATTTTACGACTACTTTATGACTAAATTTTACGACTATTGTTTGTAGTCGTAAAATAGTCGCTAAATAGCGACTACATTTACGACTACGCACTTTAGCGACTAAAGATTAGCGACTACCTGATTTAGTCGCTATTTAGTCGCAATTTGCGTTTTAGCGACTAAAAAGTGACTAATATTGTAGTCGCTAAAACGCTGTTTTCTTGTAGTGACTTGTGCCGCTAGGAGCAAGGGTCGGTGCTGGAACATGCGAGGGTGTTTGCCGGGTGGATATTGATCGGTGTGGGGAAGAGCTTGGTTTTGTACCTACCAGGAATGGGTCGGTGTTGAGAGGAGTTTCTGGCTGGTACTAGCCTCTGTTGTAATACCGTTCCACTTGTGCCGGTCCAATGCTGCTCGGCGTTGATATCTAGTCTCGCGGCCAGACGGATACACTTTCGGTAAACCCGCGATATATCCTGGAATACATGTTCGAATGACCTCAAACCACCTCCAGTAGGCATCTAACGGATCTGGCTACAACTTTCATGAAGCTCATTGAGGCTGAATCAGACCGGAACCCCTTCGTTCTGCCGGATTTATAAGACACTTAGGAATGATCCTTGCGTCCTCTTTTGCTCCATTACTCCAAATATCTCCAAAATGTCTCCAAACACCTAGAAAACACTCCAAATGAATGCAAGACTCACTAGGACCTAATGCAAACATCCTAGTCTCTAATTAAGACCAAAATGCTAAGAAAATTATGATTATGCATCCATGAAACTCAAAATATTAAGATAAATGCATGCTTAAAGGGGTAAAATAAGGGAACATCAACTCCCCAAACTTATTCTTTTGCTTGTCCTCAAGCAAAAAAACAAGAACAAGAAGAGAGAGAGGTTTGAAAGCGGGAGCTAGAATCCAAAAGTATCATTGAAAGAATTCAAAGCTCAACGTCCAAGTTGCTAGTTATAGGATGCAATCAAGCAAGTCTACTCAAAAGGAGTTAGCCATATCCTCCCCTACATGAATCAAACCCGATCCTCAACCTACACAAGCATTCCTATCATCCAACCCTTTGACATTCATTAATGGATCTATGTGAATCATGTTCATGCAAGACAAGTGAATTCATTTGGCTTTGGGATGATTTTGAGATAAAGGTGATCTCAATACAAGTAGTGGTTTCCAAGCAAGGGGATTTCTCAAAAAGAATCAACTAATGCAAAATGCTAAAAGTAAAGCCCAATAGATGTATAGAAGGATGACTTCCAGCTACCCAATGCCTCATATCGATCTTAACTCCTAATTTCTAAACCCCAATGATGATCCTTCCTAAGCTACCCTTTTTCACTAGGCCGTTTGCCTTCATAACCCATATTGTCTCACCATTTTTCTTTCACTTAAGCATTTAGGGGATTTCTTTCTTCACCGAATGGCTTGGCTTTCAACACTTTCTTTTACTTAGCTCTTCTTTTACTTTCTCTAGTCTCCCTTACTTCATTTTTTTGCACTTTAGCCATTTTTTGGCTCCTTTTCTTTCCTTTAAAAGCTAGAGACTACTTTTCCTTGTTACTTATAGCTATTAAAACACTTTTCTTGCCAACCATTTCAGGCATTTGCTTATCCCCTACTTCTTCTCCCGATCTCTTCCCATGTTCCACACTCTGTTTCTTTTCTTCATCCCCAAACTCTCATCCTATCTAGCCCTAACCTATGTCTAGCCCTTCGAATTTGAGCTAGCTCTACATGGAAGATTCTCATTGTCATTCTAAACTCAACACTTTTCGCCTAGTTGATTCGGAAAATGCCTCACGTCACTCACAAACGGTTTTGGCTTAAAGGACGGTTGGGTTATGGGAATGGTTAACCGTTCCAATGATGGGAACCGGCTATTTGTGCTAACAAAGAGTGGTAAAAGGACGAAGATAGCCCAAATAATTGTATCGGTATCCATGAATCCACTATGACATGCACAACCATGATAATTAAAGTGTCAAAATTAAGGTTCTCACTTAAGTAGGGTTGGCCTCAATTCACAACTTGCTTTAGCTAAGACTTTAGAATTAAAACACGAGATCTAAATAGGGTTCATCCTTGATTTCAAACTCAATTAAAAGCATCTAACAACTAACAACTAGAGCGTTGAACCAAACCCTTAAAATGATACTATACAAAGAAATTACATCATTGCTCCCAATGCACGTGAAATGCAACCTATATGAACACTAGACTCAATCCTACATATGAAATGCGACTAGACGATTTCTTTTGGTTTTCCAAAAAAATTTCAAATTTTTTTTTCAAATTTTGCGAATGCATGATATGCATGGGACTCAAGATGGAAAAATTCAAAATAATAACACAAAACACATGGTTAGATACTGGTCCATCCTCCAAACTTAAATCACACCATCCCGGTGTGAAATAATTTTATGGAAGAAACCCAAAACAAAAGATGAAATGCAAAGACTCAAAGGGAAAGAGCTACTTACAATGGAGGAGTGGTCCTATGTGAATGGAGAGAATGGAGAGGATGGAGAGTTTTTTAACACTAAACATCGTTATGCCTTGCCAAGACCTTGCTACCATCAAGAACCTTGCAACCACTAGACCAAAACATTAAAAAGCACTTAAAAAGATAGAAAGTATTTACAAAGATAGACATGGGAATGTCTCCCAAGTGCACTTTGTTTAAAGTCACTAAGTTTGACTTTGGTTACCCTTTTAGGCGGGTGTGAGAGGAGTGTTGGCACTCCTTGGTGGGTCTTTGAGCTCAACTTTGAGCACCGTTCTCATTATATCTTGAAGACCGGGTTTCCCTTTCTCCTTAAACAAGTAGATAAATTCAAAAGAAAAAACAAAATTAGTAACGGATAAACATCCTCCCCCAGACTTAAATCATAATGTCCCAAGTGTGAAAAAAGTTGGTGAAAGAATGGAAAAGACATGAAAATAAAATTGAAAATAAATAAAAGGTTCGAAAATAAAATATAAAGATAGAGGGAAGAAGATCGATTGAACCATGGTGGTGATGTACATGGCTAGGCATCGCCTGAGTCATCTGTCTCTGAGTCAGGCATGTTACCATCGAATTGGTGATGCTCTTCGAGAAAGCGTATTACACGCTTGTATCGCTTCTCTTGCCATGCCATCTTCTTCTCCATGGCTGCGTATTCTGGTATGTGTGCGTGTGAGGAGCTCATGGGAGCGGATGGTGCACAGGAATGTGATTGTAGAAGTAGTCGAGTACGCTCTGCAGCTGCGTCTCGGTTGACCTTAGCCAGTAAGAATCCGCCGATAGTGTATTGAAGACGTGGGACAACAAGTATATAGTCCATCGTCTCCGGTATCCATCTAGGTGATGCTCCATCTCGGAGTCTAGGGTCAGACTCACCGACGTTAGTGCAATATTTGTAGCCAAATCTATCGAGGTCGAGTGAAGCGCGATAGATAGTGCGCTCTCGGGAGAACTGCATGAGATCGAACCAAGTTCCTTGAAGTGGAGTCTCGGTCGAGAAATCGAAGTAAACGGCTGATAATGGATATTTAGTATCTAATACCAATTACCCAAATGCTATCGTTGTAACACTTGAGGATCAATCCAAGGAAGCACAAAGAACAACACACTATGAATGCAAGAAATTACTTAAGCTAAGCAAACAAAGTTGGTTTTGATGTTTCTAGCAACCTATATGATTCAATTTAAACAAGAAACAAGGACTAACAATACTAAACGGGTTAAATGCAATAATAAAAGGTGAATCAAAAGATGAGGTTATGGAATCAAGGTGACCCTATAGCTAATTCATGATGCTCAATACACAAACAATGCTAATCCCTAGGTTAAGATCACTAATTATGAATAATCCTCTTTCAAGGCACTAATCACTTTGTTAATCACTAAATCAAGATCAAACTCTCATTTGTGATGAAATAATTAGCAAGCATTAAGATCAATGTTCAAATCAACCAATAAACACCCTAGACATCTAAGCTCTTTGAATATCTCTAACTAAGCTCTTTGGGGAATTTGATCAAACACCTTGTGGGTGTGAAATTCCCTAAAGACTATACTGATTATCTCTAACCTAATCTAGCATTAAGCACACTTAGATAGAAGGGGAATCTATAAACTAAAGCCCTAAGCTTCATAAATCAACCTAGAAATCACCCTAAATCTACCTCATCCCAAGATTCTAACTGACAACTCACTAATCATGATGGACCCAACAAATCCTATGAAGAACATGTTAAATCCCATGGTTATGTGATGATTTGATTAAGAATGAAGGAGTAGAAAGTAGAAATCAAGAAACTTAAACACAAATTGCATAAGAAACTAGGATATCTCTTACAAAATCACAAGAACCCTAAAAGGAAGTGTTTTCCTAAGAGAAAACAAGAGAGAAAATGAGATAGATCTTAAAATTAGGTTTTTGCAAGTATTTAAATGGTTTTTGGGCGAACCGGGTCAACCCGGAACAAACCGGGTATTGACCCGGTCGGATCTGTGTCTGAGTAGTCTGTACCGACCAGGTTTGGGTCGGTATTAATCTCTGAGCATATCTCGTTTGGGCACCAGACGGACATGTCCCTGCTAAATCTGATGTATCTTTCTAACCACCACCTCTAGACGACAGCTAATTGGATTATCAACAACTTCTATGAAGACTTCTGATGCTAAATCCGAACGTAAGTTGTTCATTTGGTCTGATCTTTCAGTCACTTAGGCTGGCTTCGATGAGGACGGATTTGGATTTGTACCTGATGGGCTTTGGTCGGTATGGGGAGTGAAACTGGGTTGGAGACACTACAAGAAAACATCGTTTTTGCGACTACATTTAGCGACTACATAATTAGTCGCTAAATTAGCGACTAATTAGCGACTTTTTGGCGACTATTCGGCGACTAAGATAAATTAGTCGTAATTGAGTCGCTATTTTACGACCAAAGAACATAGTCGCTAAAATAGTCGCTATTTTACGACTAATTTACGACTACATTTCAGACGGAAAGAAAACATCGCACAGTAGTCGGTAATCAGTCGCTAAATTAGCGACTAATTTGCGACTATTCGACACATCGTACATTAGTCGGTAATCAGTCGCTAATTTAGCGACTAATTTGCGACTATTTCTGCACATCGCACATTAGTCGGTAATTAGTCGCTAAATTAGCGACTATTATGCGACTACTGTGCAATATGCCGAAATAGTCGCATATTAGTCGCTAATCAGTCGTAAAATATATATATATATATGACTTATATATACATGATGATATTGCAAACAGCCTCGCAAGCGGATCAATTTCAGTGTAATTTTTCGTCTTCTGATGAAAAACTAGATGACGAAGAACTTACTAATTAAATATGTTATTTATGTCATAATGTTAATTATGTTATTTATGTCAAATTTAAAAACAATTTTTAAAAAAATTTGTCTTTTACATTATGGTCATAAATTAAAATATGTTTGTGGTGAATAAATTAAAATTTGTCTTCCTATTTCTCTTGAAAAGCCTAAATTAAAATTTGTTTGTGGTGAATAAATTTTAACAAATAATTGATCTATAAATGCATTATAATTTTACTCCCGCATAGGATCGAGATTTGCGAGACTCTGAAAAGGAAATCACTGAATATCACGATTCATAAGGATATCAAAAATTAGAAAAGGAAATAGATAATTACATACATATATTTCTTTCACAATTCGTTTAGATCTAGGATTTTTTTTTTTGGGGTCAAAATCTAGGATTTAATATTGAAAATATGTAAAGAAAAGAAAATACAACTAAATTACATCCTCTCTTCTCTCTCTCTCGTCGATTTTGGATCTAGATCTAGATCTACAAAAACTCTTTATCTTTCTTTCTTCTTCTCTGCGAGTTTATTCTTCTCTCTTGCCATACTCTCTTCTCTCTCTCTCTCGTCGATTTTCTTCTCCTCCACCATCGCGACCACACCACCATCACCTCCTCCCGGCCGCCGTTGTCTTTTTCCCCTTCTTCTCCCCTCCGCGATCCCTTCTTCCCTTCTCCTTCTCGGCCGAGACCACCACCTCGCTCTAAAACCCCAAAATCGGTCGTAACACCACCACCGTGAGCCACCACCAGCGGCCGATCTCTCTTCCCTCAGCTGTGACCGCAGCTCCACCTCACCAAGCGGACTAGTTTCTCACCCCCTCTTCTTCCTTCGATTTTGTTCTAACTTTTTTTTGTTTCCAGGTTTCTTCTTCTTCTTTTTCCAGATTCAGCCGCCGGCGAGGAGGTGCAGATTGGGATGCACCGCGAGGAGGAGCAGATCGGAATGCGCCGGCGAGGAGGAGCAGATCGGGATGCGCCGGCGAGAGCTAGGATGAGCAGATCGGTGGTGAAGGGTGAAGAAGAAATCGAAGATCTATTTTTTTTTTCTTTTTTTTTCTTTTTTCTGTAATTAAATATTTTAATAAAGAAAAATATTTTTTTTTGTTTTTTTTAATTATTTTTTTTAAAGTAGTCGCTAAATAGTCGGTAAATAATTACAAGTAGTCGCAAAATAGTCGGTAGATTTTACGACTACTTTATGACTAAATTTTACGACTATTGTTTGTAGTCGTAAAATAGTCGCTAAATAGCGACTACATTTACGACTACGCACTTTAGCGACTAAAGATTAGCGACTACCTGATTTAGTCGCTATTTAGTCGCAATTTGCGTTTTAGCGACTAAAAAGTGACTAATATTGTAGTCGCTAAAACGCTGTTTTCTTGTAGTGACTTGTGCCGCTAGGAGCAAGGGTCGGTGCTGGAACATGCGAGGGTGTTTGCCGGGTGGATATTGATCGGTGTGGGGAAGAGCTTGGTTTTGTACCTACCAGGAATGGGTCGGTGTTGAGAGGAGTTTCTGGCTGGTACTAGCCTCTGTTGTAATACCGTTCCACTTGTGCCGGTCCAATGCTGCTCGGCGTTGATATCTAGTCTCGCGGCCAGACGGATACACTTTCGGTAAACCCGCGATATATCCTGGAATACATGTTCGAATGACCTCAAACCACCTCCAGTAGGCATCTAACGGATCTGGCTACAACTTTCATGAAGCTCATTGAGGCTGAATCAGACCGGAACCCCTTCGTTCTGCCGGATTTATAAGACACTTAGGAATGATCCTTGCGTCCTCTTTTGCTCCATTACTCCAAATATCTCCAAAATGTCTCCAAACACCTAGAAAACACTCCAAATGAATGCAAGACTCACTAGGACCTAATGCAAACATCCTAGTCTCTAATTAAGACCAAAATGCTAAGAAAATTATGATTATGCATCCATGAAACTCAAAATATTAAGATAAATGCATGCTTAAAGGGGTAAAATAAGGGAACATCAACTCCCCAAACTTATTCTTTTGCTTGTCCTCAAGCAAAAAAACAAGAACAAGAAGAGAGAGAGGTTTGAAAGCGGGAGCTAGAATCCAAAAGTATCATTGAAAGAATTCAAAGCTCAACGTCCAAGTTGCTAGTTATAGGATGCAATCAAGCAAGTCTACTCAAAAGGAGTTAGCCATATCCTCCCCTACATGAATCAAACCCGATCCTCAACCTACACAAGCATTCCTATCATCCAACCCTTTGATATTCATTAATGGATCTATGTGAATCATGTTCATGCAAGACAAGTGAATTCATTTGGCTTTGGGATGATTTTGAGATAAAGGTGATCTCAATACAAGTAGTGGTTTCCAAGCAAGGGGATTTCTCAAAAAGAATCAACTAATGCAAAATGCTAAAAGTAAAGCCCAATAGATGCATAGAAGGATGACTTCCAGCTACCCAATGCCTCATATCGATCTTAACTCCTAATTTCTAAACCCCAATGATGATCCTTCCTAAGCTACCCTTTTTCACTAGGCCGTTTGCCTTCATAACCCATATTGTCTCACCATTTTTCTTTCACTTAAGCATTTAGGGGATTTCTTTCTTCACCGAATGGCTTGGCTTTCAACACTTTCTTTTACTTAGCTCTTCTTTTACTTTCTCTAGTCTCCCTTACTTCATTTTTTTGCACTTTAGCCATTTTTTGGCTCCTTTTCTTTCCTTTAAAAGCTAGAGACTACTTTTCCTTGTTACTTATAGCTATTAAAACACTTTTCTTGCCAACCATTTCAGGCATTTGCTTATCCCCTACTTCTTCTCCCGATCTCTTCCCATGTTCCACACTCTGTTTCTTTTCTTCATCCCCAAACTCTCATCCTATCTAGCCCTAACCTATGTCTAGCCCTTCGAATTTGAGCTAGCTCTACATGGAAGATTCTCATTGTCATTCTAAATTCAACACTTTTCGCCTAGTTGATTCGGAAAATGCCTCACGTCACTCACAAACGGTTTTGGCTTAAAGGACGGTTGGGTTATGGGAATGGTTAACCGTTCTAATGATGGGAACCGGATATTTGTGCTAACAAAGAGTGGTAAAAGGACGAAGATAGCCCAAATAATTGTATCGGTATCCATGAATCCACTATGACATGCACAACCATGATAATTAAAGTGTCAAAATTAAGGTTCTCACTTAAGTAGGGTTGGCCTCAATTCACAACTTGCTTTAGCTAAGACTTTAGAATTAAAACACGAGATCTAAATAGGGTTCATCCTTGATTTCAAACTCAATTAAAAGCATCTAACAACTAACAACTAGAGCGTTGAACCAAACCCTTAAAATGATACTATACAAAGAAATTACATCATTGCTCCCAATGCACGTGAAATGCAACCTATATGAACACTAGACTCAATCCTACATATGAAATGCGACTAGACGATTTCTTTTGGTTTTCCAAAAAAATTTCAAATTTTTTTTTCAAATTTTGCGAATGCATGATATGCATGGGACTCAAGATGGAAAAATTCAAAATAATAACACAAAACACATGGTTAGATACTGGTCCATCCTCCAAACTTAAATCACACCATCCCGGTGTGAAATAATTTTATGGAAGAAACCCAAAACAAAAGATGAAATGCAAAGACTCAAAGGGAAAGAGCTACTTACAATGGAGGAGTGGTCCTATGTGAATGGAGAGAATGGAGAGGATGGAGAGTTTTTTAACACTAAACATCGTTATGCCTTGCCAAGACCTTGCTACCATCAAGAACCTTGCAACCACTAGACCAAAACATTAAAAAGCACTTAAAAAGATAGAAAGTATTTACAAAGATAGACATGGGAATGTCTCCCAAGTGCACTTTGTTTAAAGTCACTAAGTTTGACTTTGGTTACCCTTTTAGGCGGGTGTGAGAGGAGTGTTGGCACTCCTTGGTGGGTCTTTGAGCTCAACTTTGAGCACCGTTCTCATTATATCTTGAAGACCGGGTTTCCCTTTCTCCTTAAGCTCCTGTGTGAGGATGGCTCTGACCGAGGCAAAAGGCTTGGACCGGCCCTTGCAATTGATCTTGTATTCAATGAAATCATCACTCTTTCGTCTTCATAAGTAACGATCGGGTCCCCTATATGCCTGGGTGAGGGGCTGCGCTCGGATTTGCTCTAGCAGAGGATAGAGATGCGGTATTCTCATGCGGCGGAACCTCCACCCTGTAGGCCCAGCTGCCTCATAGACGGTTGCATTTATCGGAATCCCGAGTATGTGTGGTCCATCCATCCCCGTGATGTCGATAATCTTCCCCATCGGTAGCCAGTGATCGTGCCAAAAGGATACTGCTGTACCATTACCCACCTCCGCCATGATGAAAGGAGCCACAAGATTTTGAAGTTTGAGACGTTTTCTCCATATCTAAGACCCCACATATTTTTCCGGCGCCGTCCAGAAGTTTGAGTTTTTCATTAGGTTATGCTTTGTCCAAGCCACCCAAAGTGACCCCGACTTGGTAAATAATCGCCATATGAGAGTCATCGCAAACACTTTCGAGACATCTCGGAGTCATCTCAAACCAAGTCCCCCCCCCCCCCCTTCGATTTCGGTTTACATACCTCTTCCCATGATACTTTGTCCCCTGTAGGTGTGTTTGGGTTCCCCGACCATAAGAAAGCCCCACACATTCATTATATCTCATCAAAGCAACGAGAAGGTAGCCGAAACACCGAACACCAAAAATTTGAAATGCTCGATATTATTGAGACAATAAATTAAAGACGACCTGCGTATGAGAGTTTCTTACTTGTCCAGGAGAGCATTCGACTACGAATCTTATCAATGAGAGGAGCGTAGTCGTATGAGGTCATGGTCTTTGTTGTGAGAGGGAGTCCAAGATAGCGAATGGGTAAAGTGTCTATAGGGATACCAAGATCTGAAGCTGCATTTAGGAGCTCATGTCGGTCTCTTCCTCCCATGATGAGAGCCGATTTGGCAGCATTAATGTGAAGGCCAGATATACGTGAAAGCTCTTCAAAAACCTTAAACGTTTCCCTAAGAGAATATGCAGAGCCATCTGTAAAGACCAATATATCATCAGCAAAGCACAAGTGCCAAACTCGAACTTGTAACACTTCCACTTCACTGTTAACTGTCACAGAGAAGGAAGTTGTCGACATACACAAATAGATCCAGTTAGTGAAGATATCTAGGAATCCAAGAGCACAAAAAATTCCACAATAAAGGACCATTTCACCGTATCGAATGCTTTCGAGATGTCAAATTTGATAGTACTGCAGGTGCTATAGTTTCCTTGTGGTAATCTTTCACAAGCTCGGTGGCTAACAAGAAATTTTCAAGGAGGAGATGACCTTTGACGAACGCACTTTGGTTAGGCTCTATGAACCCCGTACGAGTGTGCTTAAGGCGGTTTGCGATAATCTTCAAAATAACCTTATACAACATGTTACAGCAAGCGATCGGGCGGTAGTATTTCATGGAGAGGGTTGTACCGTCCAACCGTTTCGGTATGAGAGCAAGGAGAGTAGCATTTACGGATTTAGACATAAACCCGTAGAGAAAAAAAGATTGAACTGCCACAATAAAATCAGGTCCAATAATGCTCCAAGCTCCAAAATAGAATTCCTTAGTAAAACCATCGGGCCCCGGGGCTTTGTCAGATGGCATAAAAAATAGAGGCTTACGAATTTCCGCACCTGTGACTGGGGAGACCAGAAGAGCACATCTTTCATCAGGGCAGCGATAATCAAAGAGATCATATATATATTCTGGCGAGATAACCTGGAGATCCGCGGGTCTGTGTTGGAGAAACTTTTGAAAGTGATTTGCCGCCTCGGCTTTGATTTCCTCAGGTTGTGTTAGAACTTCAGCAGAATCCATTAATAGCCGTCGGATGGAGTTTTACGATGCTCGAGCTTGAGCCACCTGGTGGTAAAAAGAAGTGTTTTGATCCCCACAACGTAACTATTGAACTCGAGACTTCTGCATAAAAAAATTGCTCCTCCAAAGCAGCCAATTTTTGCCAATGATCAGACGCTGCAGATACGGCCGCCAGATTTTCTGTAGATGGGTCAGAGAGAGTTCTATTTTGGAGTAAGCAGAGCAGAGCATAATCTTCAGATGTTTTGCGAGGAAGATCCCCAAATCTGGTGCGATTAAGCTCCCTTAATGGGTACTTCAGTGATTTGAGCTTTTTGTGGAAGAGAGAGAGCGCATCGCGAGAGTGGTAAAGAGGATCGTATTCTGACCATGTATTTGTCACAGTAGGTAAGAACAGAGGGTGACTCGCTAAGAAATTGAAGAATCAGAATGGCTTGCGGTGATTAGCGTTGATGCTAGACAGGTGTACTAGACTCCGCGAGTGATCGGAGATGACGCCGACTTCAAAAGTGGTGTGTGAATAGGGGAATGTACTTAACCAGTCTGAATTTATTAGGGCCCGATCTAGCTTCTTTCCAATAGGATTTGAGTCTTGAATGTTGATCCAAGTGAACCCAGCACCTGATGATGCAATATCCGTAATGCCGCAGTATGAGACAACATTATAAAAATCTCTCATTCCAGACATGTTAGGTATGTAGTCTATTGCCCGTGAGTGCTATGTTACTGATAAGATTTCATTGAAGTCACCAAATATTATCCATGATTCTGAATTCTGTAGCAAGGAGGCACGAGTATAGCATAGTTCGGACCATAGAGCTTGACGGTCAGCAACAAAGTTGAAAAACAAAAGAGCATAAGAACCGCACCCCTGAGCTTGTAATGGTGACCAAACAAGTGATCTGTTGTGCACTTTGCATTAAAAGAGTTACAGTTACATCGTTTAACCAGACAACCCAAATACGCCCCAAACGGTGATGGTCGTAGTTTGTGAGAGTCGACCAACCAGGGAAAACGTGTTCCAAAATGGCGCTTGAGTTAGACTCTTGCACCCGAGTTTCAAGTAAACAACCAAAGGATGGTTTCACCACTTGTATCCAATTACGAACCACATTGTGTTTGCGAGGCGTATTGAATCCCCGCGAATTCCATGAAAAAATGACGACATAACTTCCGAAAGGAAGCTTTTTTGTTGTTTTGAAGACCAAAATCTTTACGACTAGCAATCAGTTTCAGGATAGGCTTTGACCTATTTCGATGACCTCCTCCCTTTTGTTTGTTTTGTTGGTCCTTATTTGTACCAACATGAGTATTGTTATCAGAGTCCAACTCAGCAGACTCCTCATTATCCGATTCATTTATTTCGCCTTCCTCTCTGTCTTCCGATTTCCGATACAGATTTGGGTTTGTCCGTTGCTTATCCGCCTTCGTCAGTACTGCATCTCGGTCATCGGTATTCCCTTCTAATATCTCGAAGCCATTTGGAGATATAGAGCCATTTCTCTTGTCCGAAGGTTAACTCTTCTGTACAAGAGATGTGTACCGACTCTTGTTCGTAATAACAGTCCAAGCATTTACCGTCTCCGTCTCCTCTACCACCTGCTCAGCTGGTTTGTTTTTTGGAGGTCCACTCTCATTTCCCAAACCCGACTTTGCGTTTGATAGTTGAAAGGTGGGCGAACGCTCAAGATCTTGTAACAATTTATGTGCTATTTCCTGTATCGAACATGTCTACGTAATTGTCTCCAACTCTGCTTGATTGTTTGCGATCCCAATAGGGATTTCTGTACTCTGTTCCTTTGAGAGAATAGTGACTGATTTTCTCGACCTTCACTCTTTGTCCATGTGACCCCACTTGACATGAATCTCCATAGATCGCCACTCTAAGGCTGGAAACGTGAAGGATAATCTTTGCAAGCAGATGAGCTTCAAGGCATGTGGAGGTGAAGTGGTCGCACAGAGGGGATGGTGAACCTCTGATATACCTTTGTTCTCTTAAGATATGATACACTTAAGAAGAACAAGAAGCCTGGATATCACACACTAAGCAAGATCGAAGAGAAGAAGAAGATGAACTCGTCTCTCTTCAAAAGAAAAGCGGCTGCGCCGTTAAGATTAAAATCAAAGGTAGGGTATTCTTTTTGGTCGACAATACAAGTCCTTATAAAGCCAATATATCGACCAAATAAAGGAAAAAATAAAATAAAAGTAAAAATAAAAGAAAAGGGAAAAACACTTAAAACAGAAAAAGGATAAAACAGAAAAAAGGCCATGCTGGTCGAATTGGTGCATCTGGGCCTTGGCGTGGCTATTGAGTTAAGGTGTGGTGATCTATCCTTACCTCATTAAAAACCTATCTTTGCAAAACCCAAGTCGGACAAAAACAAAGATAGGGAAAAAGAGTACAAAGACATACCACAAGCTCACTAGCCATCTTGTACTTGGATTAGAACGAGTATTGGAGTTGATTCGTTGCTTTCTTGGTTCATCTAGCTTGGTTGCTTCTGAATGTGGTTAAGAATGCCAGCAACCGCTTCCTTGAGCTCCTTAGCCCTTGCTCGTGTCATTGGACCAGTCTGGATGGTCTTAGGCTCCTCGGCTACAAGCTCCTCAGCTACAAGGTCTTCTTGTATTGATTCAAGTTCTTCGGCTACGAGCTCTTCCTGTGTTGGTCTAATGCTGTCCATGATCACATCATCCCCCCCCCCCTTTCTTGAAAAGGATTTGACCTCAAATCTGGATCATCTTGAAGATCCAGCTGGTAGGCATTCTCATTGATCCTCCTTGTGATCTTGAATGGACCATCGACTCTAGGCATGAGTTTGGACTTCATCTTAACTGAAAATCGATCCTTCCTCAAGTGCACCCACACGAGGTCTCCTTCCTCAAAGATCATATGGCGTCTGCCCTTGTTCTGGTATTCAGCATACTTCTTCGTTTTTGCTTCTATGTTGGCTCGAGCGTCTTCATGAATCTGCTTAACCAGCTCAGCTTTCTGTTTTCCATATAAGCTTATTCTTTCACTCAAAGGCAGAGGGGTTAAATCCAAAGGAGATAGAGGACTAAAACAATAAACAATCTGAAATGGGGAATACTTAGAAGCAGAATGCACAGCTTGATTGTATGCAAACTCTATATGCGGTAGACAATCGTCCCAAGTCCTAATGTTCTTTTTAATTAGTGTACGCAGAAGAGTCCCTAGAGTCCTATTGACAACTTCTGTTTGGCCATCAGTTTGTGGGTGACATGTAGTAGAGAATAATAGTTTAGTACCAAGCTTAGACCATAATGTTTTCCAGAAAAAAAACTAAGAAACTTAGTATCTCTATCAGATACAATAGTCCTAGGCATGCTATGAAGATGCACAATTTCCCTAAAGAACAGACTCGCTACATGAGATGCATCATCTGTTTTGTGACAAGCAATGAATTGTGACATCTTAGAGAATCGATCTACTACTACAAAGATAGAGTCCTTCCCTGTTCTAGTCCTAGGCAGTCCTAAAACGAAATCCATAGATATGTCAGTCCAAGGATGAGTAGGTACATGGAGAAGGGTATATAAACCGTGTGGCATCATTTTAGACTTAGCCTGTTTGCACGTTGTGCACCTGTCACAGATTCTCTCAACGTCTCTCTTCATGTGAGGCCAATGGAAGTGATCTTGCATCACTTTCAGGGTCTTAACAATCCTGAAATGTCCCATCAAACCTCCTCCATGTGCTTCCCTAACAAGCAAGTCTCGAACAGAACAGTTAGGTATACACAAGCGATTATCATAGAAGAGGAATCCCTCACTTCTATAATAACGGCCAGCAGCAAACTTTTCACAAGATTTAAACACTTCTTGAAAATCAGAATCGGAAGAATATAAGTGCTTAAGCTGCTTAAAACCCCGCAGTTTTGCATCTAGAGTAGATAGTAACACGTACCTTCGGGACAATGCATCAGCGACTACATTTTCCTTACCTTTTTTGTACTTGATGGCATATGGGAATGTCTCAATGAACTCGACCCACCTTGCGTGTCTCTTATTGAGCTTGTGTTGTCCTTTTAGATGCTTTAGAGACTCGTGGTCAGTGTGTATGACAAACTCCTTAGGCCACATATAGTGCTGCCACGTTTGCAAAGCTCTCACTAATGCATACAGCTCCTTGTCGTAAGTGGGATAGTTCAAGGTGGCTCCTCCAAGCTTCTCACTAAAGAAGGCGATGGGCTACTTATCATGCATTAAGACAGCTCCAATTCCTACACCAGAAGCATCGCACTCAATTTCAAAAGTCTTAAGAAAATAAGGAAGAGCTAAGAGAGGGGCGTGAGTAAGCTTCTCTTTCAAGGCCTGGAAGGCCTCTTCTTGTGCTGCTTCCCATCTAAAGCCAACGTTTTTCTTGATCACTTCAGTGAGAGGTGCAGAAAGAGTGCTGAAGTCTCGAACAAAACGCCTATAGAACCCAACGAGGCCGTGGAAGCTCCGTACGTCACCTACCGTCTTTGGGCTAGGCCAGTCTCTAATGGCCTTAACCTTCTCCTCGTCGACCTTAATCCCATCTGCACTTACAACAAAACATAAAAAGACAAGGTTATCCGTACAAAAAGTGCATTTCTTGAGGTTGGCATAAAGATTCTCCTCTCTAAGCACGTTCAAGACATATTGCACATGACTAATATGATCTTCTAGGTGCTTGTTGTATATAAGAATGTCATAAAAGTATACTACAACAAAGTGACCTATGAATGCTCTCAAGACGTGATTCATTAACCTCATGAACGTACTAGATGCATTTGTCAGCCCAAATGGCATCACTAACCATTCATATAAGTCATGTTTCGTTTTGAATGCAGTCTTCCACTCATCTCTTTCTTTCATCCTAACCTGATGATAGCCACTTTTAAATCTATCTTAGAGAAAATGCAAGAACCATGCAACTCATCTAACATATCATCTAGCCTAGGAATGGGATGTCGATACTTCACCGTAATGTTGTTGATTGCTCTATAATCAACGCACATACGCCAGCTGTCATCTTTCTTTGGCACCAGCAGAACCGGTACAGCACAAGGACTCATTCTCTCTCTCTCTGATATGGCCTTTCTCCATGAGCTCATCGACTTGTTTTTGTAGCTCCTTCGTCTCCACAGGATTGGTCTGGTATGCTGGACGGTTTGGTAGGGAAGCACCAGGCACGAAGTCGATCTGGTGCTCAATGCCTCTAAGCGGTGGCAGTCCCGTTGGGTTATCTCCTGGGAATACGTCTTCATAGTCCTGCAAAAGAGTTTTTATTTCACTCGATAGCACCGGTGCAAGATTAGTCAAGCTCGTAAAAGCTCCTCTAAACATAAGTAAGATTAAAGGTTGCTTAGAAGAGATAGCTAGCTTGATATCACCTGACTTGGCAAGGAAGTGAGACTGCTTAGCAAAGGATCGATCGGTCGAGGCTGGGATCGATCGGTCGTTGCCTTTTGTTTCTGATCGAGGGTGAAGGATCGATCGGTCTTGGTACGGATCGATCGATCGAAATGTCTCATGTCCACCGGTGGCTTTTCGATCGATCGGTCTTGAAGGGGGTCGATCGATCCTTTTGTCTGGGCGTGGCTTAGGAGCTGCTTCTCCCTTCTTCTTGAGTTGCAACTGATCTTGGAGAACTTCCTTGGGTGTCAAGGGAACCAAGACGGTTTTCCGGCCATTAAACTCAAAAGAGTCACGGTTAGTGAACCCATCATGAGTTACCTTCCGATCGGATTGCCATGGCCTTCCAAGAAGGACGTGTCCAACCTCCATTGGCTAAGGGAACGATCACCTGATAGTTCACGGCCATCTCGCCTTCTTTATTCAGCCATTGAAGTCTATAAGGCCTTGGATGCTTCTTCACGTTCAACCCAAGTTTCTTAACCATCGTCTCACTGGCTACGTTGGTGCAGCTCCCTCCGTCGATGATAGGGCTACAGACTTTGCCTTGGAATAGGCATATTGTGTGGAACAGGTTCTCCCTCTGCTCTTGTTCATCCGTTCTGGTTTGCATACTCAAAGATCTCCGTGTTACTAAGAGCTGTCCTTGGGCAGGTTATTCTTCATACTCGGATGAGGAATCAGTATCCATCACTACTTCATCCTCAGACTCCATATCCCCCTTGTCTAGTAGAACCATGACTCTCTTGTTGATGCACTCGTTGGCATAATGGCCTCTGCCTTGGCACTTGAAACACTTGACATCTCGAGACCTTGAAGTGGTGACTTCTGCTTTGCCTTTGCCTTTGTTTTCTTGGTTGATTAAGTATGGTCTCATCTATGGCCTTGGCGTCACAACTTGCTTGCCTTCACGCTGTAACATATTAGACTTGTCGTCTCTTTGGTAACTTGGTCTAGCAACATCTGATCCACTTCCATAGCTAGATCGAGAGGGACCTTTGCGCTTGAGTTGTTGTTCGATCAGGATTGCCTTGTGGAGCATCTCTTCTATCTCTACATAGTGCTGCATCTCCAGACGGTCTTGTATCTCTCTGTTTAATCCACCCAGAAACCGTGACATAGTTGCTTCTCTATCCTCTGAAATATCAGCACGGATCACAAGCGTTTCCATCTCTTGATAGTAGTCCTCTACGCTGCGGATTCCTTGAGATAGTTTTCTCAGCTTGTTGTGCAACTCTCGGTGATGGTGGCTTGGAACAAACCTCTTCTTCATGACCCTCTTCATCTCGTTCCAAGTACTCACTGGTTCTTCACCATTACGCCTTCTAGAGGTGACTAGTTGATCCCACCAGCTGAGGGCATAGTCACTGAACTCAGTTGCAGCTATCTTTACCTTGTTGATCTCTGTATACTGTTGGCAGTTAAAGACCCTTTCAATCTTCTTCTCCCACTCCAAGTATGCATTAGGGTAACTCGTTCCATTAAAAGGTGGGATTCTGAGCTTGAGACCACTGAAACTGTGTATGCCTTCTCTATCACGCCTATGCCTTCTCTGGCTTCCTCGAGTTGATTCACTCTCTCCGCTGTAGTATCTTGCTGCGTCATCATTACCATGTTGTCGTGGTTGGTCTCTGGCTCTATGACCTCTTCCTGGTTGATTACCAGCTTGCTCTTGCTGCTGCTCTTGTTGATAGGCGTCGAACTTGTCATTTATGGCCGTTTTCAGCATTTGTTGCATTCGTGACATCATTGCATCCATCATCAGTTTGTTGTTCCTCATGGTGCTAGTCTCTTCCTCATCATGCGACATCTTGACCTGAAAAACAGAAACAGAAACTCACTAGTAACAAGTTCTTTTGCAAAGATGAATCACAAAACAAAGGGCACAAGTAAAAAGGAAAGACCAGGTTCGGTGATGAAGGTAAGAACTACTATGGTGAAGCTAAACTCGTTTTCTGGCTTTAGCAAGGAGTAACAACTAAGTCTCTTGGCTTAAACAACTCACTAGAAGCAATCCTAGCACACAAAAAAATCGACAGACCTAAGATCACAAAAAGGAAAGTTTGTTCTTCCCCCTCTAAGAAACCCCAAGCGCCGCGCACAGGTCTTCTTTCTCTAGCTATTATTTTTTTTTCTGAATGAGACTAACTACTAAAACAGGTTAGTAATGGCGAACTAACACATAAACTACAAGAAACAAGGCTTCCTAAACACAGAAAATCAGAGAAAACAAGGCTGCAAAATCGACAGGGTTGGAAAAGTTTAAGAACGAAAGTACCAGCTTGCTTAGAGCGTTGCTATGATACCACGTGACATGAATCTCTCTAGATCGCCACTCTAAGGCTGGAAACGTGAAGGATAATTCTTGCAAGCAGATGAGCTTCAAGGCGTGTGCAGGTGAAGTGGTCGCAGAGAGGGGATGGTGAACCTCTGATATACCTTTGTTCTCTTAAGATATGACACACTTAAGAAGAACAAGAAGTATGGATATCACACACCAAGCAAGATCAAAGAGAAGAAGAAGATGAACTCGTCTCTCTTCAAAAGAAAAGCGGTTGCGCCGTTAAGATTAAAATCAAAGGTAGGGTATTCTTTTTGGTCGACAATACAAGTCCTTATAAAGCCAATATGTCGACCAAATAAAGGAAAAAAAAAGTAAAAATAAAAGAAAAGGGAAAAACACTTAAAACAGAAAAAGGATACAGAAAAAAGGAAAAATGGTCATGCTGGTCGAATTGGTGCATCTGGGCCTTGGCGTGGCTAGTGAGCTAAGGTGTGGTGATCTATCCTTGCCTCATTAAAAACCTATCTTTGCAAAACCCAAGTGGAACAAAAACAAAGATAGGGAAAAGAGTACAAAGACATACCACAAGCTCACTAGCCATCTTGTACTTGGATTAGGACGAGTATTGGAGTTGATTCGTTGCTTTCTTGGTTCAGGTAGCTTGGTTGCTTCTGAATGTGGTTAAGAATGCCAGCAACCGCTTCCTTGAGCTCCTTAGCCCTTGCTCGTGTCATTGGACCAGTTGGGATGGTCTTAGGCTCCTCGGCTACAAGCTCCTCAGCTACAAGCTCTTCTTGTGTTGATTCAAGTTCCTCGGCTACGAGCTCTTCATGTGTTGGTCCAATGCTTTCCATGATCACATTACCACTTGAGGCATGAATTACAGTGAGGTGGGAGCCACGGGTAAGTAACACCCACCGTTACGGCTTGCCCCTGCCTATCTTTGAAGCAGATCTTCTCCACTAAAGGTTTCTGCAAATTGACTTCGACCAATACTCTCGCAACATCCAATCGCAAACATCGTTCTGTGTTGGAATGTAGCTTTACAAACGTACCCGCCGTGCTGGAGATGAAACTCAAGCCCGCATTCAAGTAGAGATAACCAAGCACATCTCGAAAATCGACCCAGAGAGCCATCGCCGACAGATCCGGGGGATTACTTGCAGTATCTGGGCTCCATACATTTACCACCAGGGGGATTTCTGCTATGTGCCAGTAGCGACGATTAAGAACCCGTTCGTGTATGCGAGAATTTTCAATCCTGAATAGTACTGTCTTTTTGTTGATGAATTGTACATCGCTTTTCCTATCTTTTTTCACACATGTCCAAATGTGATTCACAGTGGCGTGGATTGAACCGACATGTGGAGCATATCCCATGAAGTAACCCACAACAAAGCTCTTCCAGAGGGGGGGTCGCATCCACAAAATCTTCGTCAGGAATTGCGATTTCCGCAACTCCATTCGTAAGAACGAAATTTGGCTATATATGGGCAATTGTGTGTGAAGTTTCCTTAACAATAGAGGACCATGAATCTTTCTAAGTCAATTGAACTGTTGCTGGAGGCGGGGACTCCATACCGCCGGTGACTTTTCAACTTTTCGCTTTCCAGAGGGCGGCTAGGGCGACTTTTCGAATCTCTAATTACTCCACTTTCAAAATGTTTTGATGTAAACTCTTCGATATTTTTACTAAGGTATGTTTTGATCCACTTGAGAATCTTATCCTCCACGCCGATATGATTGAGAATTATAACAAATTGGTTGAAATCTGACCATTTGTGCTTATTAAAATGTCTTCGATGATGCACACAATCTCTAATTAATTGCGTATCACAGAGTATATTCTGTTGAAATCAAGATATCGAGATCGAATCTCTGTGTGTCTAAATCTTTTGGGCACTACACAACTTTGTAAAGAAGATCGGATGGGTAGAAAAATTGACATGATGTACTCCACCAAATCTTCAGGAAGATTTTCAGAGAATTTCATTTTCTTATGTGAGAATTCTAACATTTTTGCTATTTCTTTTCAGAGTAATAGATTTTTCACTTTCTTTACTAAAAATGATTTTTTTATATAGATTGTTTTATGTAAAAACAAAATGTGTTTTTCGCTATGCTTTTGTATTTTTTTTTTAAGAATGGAGTCGGTGATTTGTTAAGGTAATGTGGAGCCACTTATTATATGACACACTAAATTTATTTATTTTTATATTTTTAAGAAAATAAATTGTGTTACTTTTTATTGAATTTTTGGGATAATTCTGCTTTTTTACTTTTTGTAAAAATTTGACAGCATAATTATTAATGCTAATTAGTTATTTATCCTAAATACTATAAAATATATAAAAAAAATTAGAACATTTTCTAAGAAAATTGTCATATGAAAATTGTCCATAAAATTAGTAGATTTAATATTCTTTACCAATAAAATTAATTACTTTCTAAAGGAATTGCTCGCATTTTTCCAAATATAAATGTTTTCCATCATTCACAATGAATTTCTTCACTAAAATTATATTTAGGTCGAATTATAAAATAATTAGAAAAAAATCGTTAACATAAATAATTATGCTGTCAAGTTCTTACAAATGGTAAAAAAGGTATAATTATCCAAAAAATCAATTAAAAGTAACAAATTTATTTGTGTAAGAATATAAATAAATTAAATTTAGTGTTTCATAATAAGTTGTTCCACAATACCGAAAATTTATGGAAAAAGAAGGAATGTTTTTGGCTATGCTTTTGTTTTAAAGAATGTAGTCAACGATGTGCTTAGTTAATGTGGAGCCATTTAGTATGACACACTAAATTTAATTTCTTTGTATATTTACGAAATTTGATTTGTTACTTTTTAATGAACTATTGTGGGATAATTCTACTTTTTCACTTTTTGTAAAAAAATTGACAGCACACTTATTTATGGTAATTATTTTTTTCTAAGTGTTATAAAAAATATATAAACAATTAAAAAAACCAAACATTAAAAGATTTACTATTCTTTACCAATAAAATTAATTACTTCTAAAGAAATTGTTTGCATTTTTTCAAATATAAATGGTTTTACAGTTTATCATACAGAGTTGGACAAATTGTAGAGAAACACATGTCATTATTAGTACTTAATAGATTTAAAACAAAAAAAATAAGATTTTAATACGTGGTAAAAAAACCTAAAATTTAAAAAAAAGTTATATCAGAAATATAAAACAAAAATAAGTCATTTTGTTTTACAGATTTTTTTGACATCAACAAAATAAGTGATTATGAAAAATAATTTGAATAAAGGAATCCAGAATTAAACCTGGTTAAGTATTGTTTCGAAGAAACACTTCCATACTTTCTTCTTCCGAGATTTGGTTTCAATTAAAGTAACTTCTCTTATTATCTTCAATAAGCACCTTTGATACTTGTGAAGAATCTGAGAGTAAATTATTTAAACTGAAATTCAATCATATTCTCACTTACCACATTCGTAATTTTGAATAATAATAAAAAATTCCGCAACAACTCTTAAATACTTTAAAATCTATAACACTGATAAAAATTTCGACCAAAAAAATCAAATTAAATGAGAAGTTTTGATTCGGAGTCTATAAACTAAGAAATGGAGTTAATCGATAGATAGTACCTTTATTTTGACAGTATAAAAATTGATTAACGGCACAATAGCATCAAAATCTCTCAAAAAGTGAATTGTAATATTATCTTCATTAGCTCCTTTTCTCTGCATGTCGAGAAGTCCTATTTTTTTCTCTTCTCCTTTTTCTTCCACTAAAATATTTCTTACCTGTTTTTTATTTTATAAAAATTATCATTAAGAAAAAAAGTAAAGCAATATAAATTATAAATTACTTATATTCCGATACTGTACCTATTTAAAAAAATTTAGCTTCAGAATTTACATATATACTTTCAAAAATAACAAATATTAAAGATAGTGCTACTTAAATTTCTGGTTACAAAACTTTCATTTATACATATGCGCGTAAAAAACGTATCCAAATGAATTTTACATATGTTATAATATGAATGTTGTTTCCCTAGATAAAAAAAATCAGACTTAAACCACTAGCAACATTTGATCTATCATAATTTCATATAGTTCTCATCCGTATATCATTATATATTTCATTCTCAAAACATACAAATATACATTAAAAGTTAATTCTCATCCAGTGAATAGCACGAATCAAAATCTAGTTGCATAAAAAACAAGGGTTTTTTTTTTGCAACGCTTTTGTGTGTTTAACCTTTTTTTTTTTGATGGAGTCAATGAGTTGTTTAGGTAATGTACACTAAATTTAGTTTCTATTGATTTTTTTTTTTTGATAAAAATAGTTTAAATATTTTGCTTTTTACGTTTTATAGAAACTTGAAAGCACACTTATTTATGGTAATTAATTGTTTTCTAAGTATTACATAAAAATCTATAAAACCAGATAAGAAGATTTTTTAAAAGTTCTCATATTTCTTTTTACGGCAAAAAAAGTAGTCATATTTGTCCGCAACAAAATATTTTCATGTCATTATAATAAGGCAACTACAAATATTTGGGGTATTTTTTTTTTTTTTTGATAACTCAGGGTAAATCCTAGGTCTATGGAGGGGTCCAGACTAATCCTTGGAGGAAAGGCAACCCACGGATATGCCCATTCCCAGGTTTTCAAATGGGCCGTAAGTAATGGGCCCAAATCCGTGTGGTTGTCCAAGAGAAATGTGACTTAATTTTGCGCAACAGGTGGATCGAACCCGCAGTGTGGTAACACTCCAACCCCGTCCCCAACCATCCGACCACAAGGCCTCAGACAATATTTGGGGTATTTCTATTACAAGATCATGATATGTGGATTCATTCTGAATCCGCTTAAACTGTTTATTATATAGTAATCAAGGTAGGAGTACCTCAAAACTTTTATATGGTTTTTCTTATTAAAAATGTTTTATAAATATTATAATTTTAAATCATTTATATTATTATTTTGATATTTTCTTTTTGTGAACTTAGATCAGATCCGGATATACGCGAATATAAGTAAATCCAGATCTATACTCGGATATCCAGTATCCACTCCGATTTGGAGGTACGAATTTTATATAAAACAATACGGAGAGGAAGACATAAAAAATCATGTTAAACAAATTGTATATCAACATCAAATTATTTTTAAATTATCAATAGAGAATCTTTGCTTTAAAAAAATATATCGCAAGAAAAATAAAAAAAAAGTGAATAATGCTTCGAAACAAAAAAAAATTAACAGAAAGCTAATTCAGTCAGAATCTATAGAAAATCTAGATTAAAAAATACCAAACTAAAATGTGGGAATGAAATATTGCAAGAAGACTAAGAAAGAACAATGAATAGAAAAAATATATACCTTAATTGAAGAGCTAGATCCGTCAGAATTTATAGAAAATGTAAATCGAAAAAAGCGAAACTAGAACGGGAGAATATAAAAAAGAAATTGAGGCATAATGAAAAAGAGGCGTATGCATATTTATATACTGAAAAATGCTCGAAAACTCTAAAAGCGCATTGTAAATCACGCCGGTCAAAATTATCAAAATGAACTTATGGGCTTAATGTCTAGCCCACTTACAATTACTATACAAGAAGAATTTTCCATGATATTTTTATCCGGAAACTTTCTTTTAGTTTTTTTTACAGAAATTACTTTAGTTTTTTTTTCCAGTTTTCCTTTTTCTATTCGTATTTGATCATAATTAAAATTTTTAGTTGATACACAAGAGAAATAATTATCTCGTGAAACACTCTCTTACCCAATTTTTGTCATAGAAACAAAAATCAAAAGATAATTCTTTAAATCTAACTTTGATTTGAATATTTCAGTAGATACTACAAAAGCTAATTACGCAATTCATAGTGATAAAAAAATCTCTACAATTTACATGATATATTTTTACTTGTTACCTTTTAAAATTCTCTACAGTTTGTTTGTAACGACATCTTTTTGCTATTTATTCTAATAAATGTAATAGTTATTTGATAATTGAATTCCATGTATAAATTAGGTCATAAATATCCCATTCACCACCATACCATATATTTGTTAGCAAGTTCAAGAGTAATCTTTCACTTTACCCATATTAATTGTGTTGTTTATTGTGTATTTATGTATTGGTTCTTCACATTTACTCTCTCGGTGGATTGGGGTCGTGTGTTTTAAAAAAAATTAAAATGTGTGTATTTTTTTTGGGGAAAATTCCATAAAAATACCATAACTTTATTCTGATAAACTTTTTAATATCCGAACTATTTTTGTTTAAATGGTTAACGGATATTAAACATTTAAAATAGGCAAATATTCTAACATGGACACACGGTTCAAAGTTGGAGATTTAAAATGAATATCAAAAATACCAAATTATTTTTTTTTGCCCATTTTAAATCTCCAACTTTGAACCGTGTGTCCATTTTACAACAACTCCGTTAACAACTATATACAGACTTATACACGGTTTGAAATATAATTATATTTGATAATATAATATTTTAAAAATAAATATATTAAATTTTCAAAAAAAATAAAAACAAATCGAAAACAATTCTGAAAAAATCGAAAAAATTCCGAAAATTATAAAGTTAAGAAAAAATAATTTTAAATTTTAAACAAAAATATATTATATATTAGCTTTCGAATTTTGAACTAAAATTTTCTAAAAATACAGAAATCCAAACAAATTTTTAAAAATTTATAAAATTCAAAAATCCATGAATAACACATCACAATTAAAAAAAACCTTAATAAATATTATTGGTCTTCGTTATTTTTTACAAATAAATATTATTGGTTATTATTATTTTTGGTTGATCATATGTTTTATATTATTTTTATATTTGTGTTCGGATTATTATCAATAACAAATTTAATAATCTAACTAATATGATTATTTGATGAAATCTCTTGTGTGGACTAAACACCTAATATATATATATATATATATATATATATAAAAGAAAATGTTAGACTTTATTGTGCGGATTTTTGAATTTTTATAATTTTTTGAGAATTTGTTTGAATTTTTGTATTTTTTGAGATTTTAGAGATTTTCAGTTCAAAAGTTCAAAAGCTAAAATATAATATATTTTTATTTAAAATTTAAAATTATTTTTTCTTAGCTTTAGATTTTTTTGTAATTTTTTGATATTTTCGGATTATTTTCGATTTTTTTTGAAAATTTAATGTAATTTTTTATACTATTTTTTATTAAATATAATTATATTTCAAACCGTGTATAGGTCTGTATATATCTGTTAACGGAGATGTTGTAAAATGAACACACGGTTCACAGTTGAAGATTTAAAATGGGTAAAAATAATAATTTGGGTATTTTATTGGGTACCAAAATAGTTCAGGTATTAAAAAGTTTATCGGAATAAAGTTGAAGTATTTTTATGAAATTTTCCCTTTTAAAAAAAAAATCGTGTCTTACAGCGTGTCGTTGTATGTTGGATATATTAATGTCGGTTGCAAGAAACTTTTATCATTATAATATTCCTAAGTATCCCGGTGCATTTATATATATATTTTTTTATGGAATTTAACATGGTTTACTAATTTTTTTTGGATATTTGTTTAATTTTGGGTTAATTTGACCTATTCAATTTGTAGATATGGTTACCGGAAATATAAAAGTGGGTTTGGTTGCTGAAATTTGATTAGTACTATAGATGAGTACGTTATCCTTTTGGATGGTAATAATCTAAATATATGTTATTATTTACTATAAAAGTCTTCAATGATCATGTATTAGTGCATGCATTATGCACATCTATCGTTTAAGGTCATATGAATATATAAGTGAATTGTTTTTTATTTAAATTGAAACACACACACACATATATATATATATATATATATATATATATATATATATATATCTAATATATAAAATTTGGAGTGCTCATATCTTAGTTAATCATTGAACTATATAATAAGCAGCCCCGTCTCTATTTTTATATAAACCTTAGGCAAAAAAAAAAATTGAGGCCTTTTTTCAAATAATTTTTTTTGGACCTTTTTTCCTTAAAGAATTTTTTATAAAAAATTTGGATCTATGGCAAATGCCTATGTTGCCATGGGCCTGGGCACACAATGTGCACGGTGTGGCAAATATTGGGTACACAATGTGCACGGTGTGGAGCAGGAGAGGAAACGATAAATCACGTTCTTTTTTAATGTCCCCCCGGCGTTACAAACATGGGCACTCTCTCAGATACCATCGGCCTCGGGGTTTTTCCCAACGTCTTCGGTCTTCTATAATTTCGATCATCTTTTTTGGAGATTTCCAAAAGAAAATAAGAGCACAAGTTTCCCTTCGATTTTGTGCTATGTATTTGGAAAGCGGGGAATTATAAGGTATACTCAAATGTGGATAGAAATCCACAAGAAATACTAAGGCTTGCGGAAACTGACGCAACAACTTAGGAATCAGCACAACTTAGCGATCCAGACTTGATTTCTCAACAAATTGGCCATACTCCAGGCATGGCTCAATACATTGGATATGATGGATGGAGATGTTATATTGGCTCTTGGAAGGAAACTGACAACTTTTCTAGATTAGGATGGCACTGTCTTCAGGAGGGAGTCAAAGGCGTCATAATGGGAGAAAGAAATCTGCGAAGAAGTATCTCCCCCCCCTGCACGCTGAATTTGAAGCACTCATTTGGGCAATGCACTGTATGGTTGCAAATCAGAAGACGGTGATAGATTTTGTAACAGACTGCTCCGAGTTGGTGAAACTGGTGTTTACACCCGAGGAGTGACCGGCCTTTACATTACACTTGGAGGAGTTTCGTTTTTTCTCTATCTCACACATCCCATGCGCAAACAACAAAGTGGCAGACAAGTTAGCACGGGGTGCTCGTGTCTACCCATCAGATTTCATTTATGTAAACTCGGTACCCCCATATTGGTTTACTGAACCGATATAGGTACTTAGGTTGTTGACAAAAAAGAAACAAAACATAAGTTCTGATGGTAACACAACACAAATCAGTAAATATTATAACAAATAGAAATCAATTAGAAAAATATATATTGAAAATGAGTATTTGGGTCAAATAGTGAAATATATTTTAAAAAATTACATAATTGAAAAATATATTTTAAATTAATATATGTTTTGGGGGTTTTCCGTCCTCTGTGGAAGCATTTCTCCTACAAAATGTATCAACACGTTATAGTATAGAAAACACGATGAATGAGTATTTTCTGAAGACTCTTCGACGCTCAAATCAGTAAAGAAAATGAGAAAGGACCACGATTTATGGGCGTCGAGTCAACAAATAAATTAGAAAACGAGGTGAAACTGGGTTTAAATGACTTTGGGCCCGAAGAAAAATTGGATCCGCAAAGTATATTCTTAGTTTAGTGGGCCCTTTTTGAAATGAGAGTGATGAACAATAGAATAGCGGAAAGCCGACGATCGAAAAAGTGATCGGATGGATCTTTCAAACTTCGCTGAAAAGATTTGGAGGGATGTCTAGGGTTTTCGCTCCAGAGAGCTTTTTTAGAAGTGTGTAGTGTGTATTTTTAGGAAAAACTATTTCTTCCCTTACTATGTAGAGAGAAAATGCTATTTATAGAGAATACATGTACCGAGAAGTAGATCGGGTCGATATCCATGTGTCGGATAGGGCCTTGTATTTGATGCAGACATCCAACCAGCGTTACATCATGAAATTAAGGAGGTGTTCCATGTGTTTGAGAACTCATTTCCATGTCTAAAACCAAGAAATAATTAAGAAGAGTTCAAAGAAATCAAAGAGAAACTACTGAATCCACCTAGTGCAAGTATGGTTCAAAAGATGAAGTCCACAAGCCTAAGATGAATTGGCCCAGATACAAGCCCATTTATTTTATGAATTTGACCCATAGAGGAGTCCAGATCACCCATGACATGAGCCATAACAAGTCGGACCAGCTCAGAATCCAGCATCAAACCAGTTTGCTTACCGGTCCGCCCGATAAGGACATATGGGCCTTCTTTGGAGGATTGCGGCCCAAACAGGAGGATTTCAGCCAAATCTCGACTTTTTCCATAATCCTACCTCATCTAGATGCTCTTGAGAAGTCATCTAAGTGCACCAGCATACATGGGATCAAGTGTATCTCTTCACACCTCAACTTTCTTTATCCAGAGCCAATTACATTAAATCTAGTCGAACGATATATGTTCTTAATTTATTTAACACAGCTGGTTTGGAGACCATCCACATGGTCTAGAATGTCTTAAGACGTCACTAATTCATGCACAAGCTGTTCAGATACAAAGTATCTCAAATTTCACTTATTTGACCAAAAATCAAGCAATCAAAGCCATATAAATCAAAGCTTTGATTGATTTTTTTATTTATGTTAAATATTTGATTTAATTGATTTGTAAAAATGTGTATGAGCTTCATATAAGCTCACTCTCTTCCCTTGTAAAATATACACACATATTTGGAATATAAAAGAAAGAATTTTTGTTAAAGGTAGGCTTTGTTTTTGTTTATCTAATTTAGGTGGATTCTTTAATTAGTAAACGTTTGAATCTATGTCCTTTGTGTGGTTTCAATAAGGTCTAGATTTGTGATCTCGTCACAAAGAATTTCACACCTTAGAGTGGCGATTTTTGATCCAACTTCAAAACCATCAATCGATCCAACGAGAGAGAGCGACGGCCCGCTCGTTTTATTCCATGTCTGTCTCCGCATCCAACCATTGAACAACAAGGGAGAGCGACCGCCACCTTCTTGCTTCCCATCAGTCCACCCGTTTCAGCCTTGGCCTCAATCTTATATTAGTATTGTTGGGTCGCTTTTTGGGTAGTTGGGTCAGATCTTGTACAAGATACTTGTGTGCTTTTCTTGTCGCCTATGTCCAACTATCTAAATTGTTGATGACGCGTCGCTCGTATACCTCTCAGCTGGTTTCGCGATGCTGAATCCGGAGGCCCATGCCATGTCTCTACCTAGATCTTGTCGAGTGGTCGCTTTCAATGGTTCACATGTCAACATAATAAACAAAGTAAGTAAAGCAGGAACATTTCGAAAGAGTTTTCATACTACATGATGATATGCTCAAGTTTTATTCTGAATTAGAAAGAATTTCTTACTTTCCTGACTATATTATCTTTTTATTGTCAATCATTTTGTTTGTCCGTCTGTCCTCTTGTCCACTCACCAGGTTCTTTAAAAAAAATAGATCAATCTAAAATATCCCCAATCTGTATTCATAACTTTTCCATTAAACATTTTTCACAAGCCAACCTCTAAACTTTCAATTCTTAGTGTTTTTCTTAACTTCTTTTGGAGAGTGATGTACCTGAAAATTTAGTAGGTAATTTCTTACTTTTAGTCCAGTTTTGAGTTTTGTTCAGCTTGATATTTTCATCAGTACACAAGTGCCTGGTGAGTGGACAATATACCCCCGGATAGACAGCAACTTCAATTCTCTCTCAGGCAATGATCAACTACGCCATATTTCTATTCGTGATATTCATCATGTAAGGTATACCTTATCGAACCGCAGAGAGTACTGGCCTAACATGGTTTTGAAATATGTTGTTAGTTTTAGGTACAATGACTATCTGTTTTCCTCGTAGGAACTCAATTGAAAGTGTTCAAGCAACTTGCATTGGTGATTTCATGTAACTACAATCATTATGTCACTTTACTAAAAAGTCTATTGTAAACATTTTCTTTGAGCAGTGCAGGAATAACTGAAGGTTTCTATATGTGGGGGCTTTTGCATGTGTGGTCACTTATTTTAATTTTCATTAGCATATTAACATTTTTAGAAATTGTAGTAGAAAGTAGCACTTTTTGCTACTGTTCAACCCAAAAGTGCTACTGAACAGTACAGTGTGTACGATAATGGACGGTACACGATGTAGCAATAAGAGGTTATGTACGATAATGGACGGAACACGATTTTTTAAAAAGTGATGCTTTCTACTACACTTTCAAAATGTGCTAATATACTAATGAAAGTTAAAATAAGTGATATCCAATGCAAATATCTTCTATATGTGTGGTCGTGATTTTGTTGAAGTATACAATGAATCAAGTCATGCAGGTAAGAAACTGCGACGACTCGCTTGTTTAAGCCGAGATGCTATATGTTTCAAATCAAATGCACCGTTCATTTGTTTAAATGTAAACATTGAATTTTAGGAATGTGGGATGCATTTGTGACTTAAAGAATGGAGGAGTAAATTTGACTGTTAGGCCCTGTTCGTTTGTGTATATGGATGTCGCGTCTAGAAACTGCATCTGGGCGCAGTATTTGGACACAGCATTCAGATGCAGTTTGTTTCTATATTTGGTTTTTGCATCTAGAAATTACGTTCAAATGCAGTTATGTTTGTTTATGTGTTTGTATACATTATCTTGATGCACTTTAAAACCAAATGACTAAAAAATGACACGTTTTATGTTAATAACATTTTTTATAATTAAATTATATTTACAACTAAATACTTATCAAATTAATATTTAAATAATTTATAAAAAGCTAAATTAGATTATAACTTTTTGTATAATTTGAAGTGAAACAACTATTTTGCAGTTTTGACGGCAAAATAATTTTTTGATGTTTTCATGGACAATCGCCATTTTGCGGTTTATACGGAAAACCACTATTCTGCGATTTTGGTGGGAGATTATTGTTTTGCGGGTTTGACAGGAAATCGTAATTTCACGATTTTGGTAGAAAACCGCTATTTCACAATTTTGGCAGAAAATCGATATTTCGTGGTTTTGGCGAAATCTGCCATTTCGCAATTTTTACGAGAAACAGGGTTTTTACGGAAAACCGCTATTTAGCGATTTTGGTGGAAAACCGCTATTTAGCGATTTTGGTGGAAAACCGCTTTTTGCGGTTTTGGCGGGAAACCGCTATTTCGTGATTTGGCGAAAAACCGTTTTTGCGGTTTTGGCAGAAACATCTATTCTATGATTTTTACGGGAAACTGCTATTTTTGAAGTTTTTACGGGAAAACTCTATTTTGCGGTTTGGAGGGAAACCACTATTTTCGGTTTTAGCGAGAAACTGCTATTTTGCGGTTTTGGCAGAAACATCTATTCTATGATTTTTACGGGAAACTGCTATTTTGAAGTTTTTACGGGAAAACTCTATTTTGCGGTTTGGAGGGAAACCACTATTTTTGGTTTTAGCGAGAAACTGCTATTTTGCGGTTTTGGCAGAAAATTGCTATTTTGCGGTTTTTGTGGGAAACCTCTATTTTGCGATTTTGGCAGGAAAGCGCTGTTTTGTGGAAAACCGCTATTTTATTTTTTTTACGGGAAAGCTCTATTTTGCAGTTTTGACTGAAAACGATATTTTGTAGTTTTAGAAAAATTTTGCGATACCGTTATAATGACGTAAATATTTTTTTGAAAATAATAAATTTAAATAATTTAAGTTTTAATTTTTGGTGGGATAAATATTTTAGGTTTTGATTGTAAATGAGGGTATTTTAGACTTTTGTAATTTTGGATGCACTTTGGTGTATCCAAACTCTAGTTTCAAATGCATCCAAAATATCCAATTATTTTGGATGCATTTTATTTTGCATCCAGGTTTTACATGCATGTGCAATTCTTAATTTGACAAAAATGAATTGGATTTTATATATGTATCTAAACGCGGTTATTGGATTAATAAAAGAACAGACTGCCTAAATTAATTTTCCATCAGGTTTGGATTAACTTAGGACCTATGCTGTATCACTTTGCGGACACATAGCCATGAAAATGTAAGCATTGGAATTTGTCACACAATCTATGTATAACTCGGATATCACATTATATATATTATTTCTTTCTATTTTTTTTGAATTGAATGTAAAATTTATTCAAGATTAGAAAACCGTTTTTACATCAAGTGAATCCTTAAATCGAAAATTTGGGAGAATATGGCAAGTTTTTACAAGAGACCAATAGTCCTCTTCATGATCTTGTGGCGAACCATAGCTGAAGGGCATCCTCCAATTTACTATCCCCCAATTCGCGTATCGATATTAGTCGATTGCGAACTAACTGGTCGATGAACTTAACCAGCCTTTCCTGGCACAAAAAGGGTTCTCCATGACGTCGATTATTGTGTTCCTTCTAGATGCAATGAATAGTTGTCTGAAAGACATACCGCAGTAAGAACAATGAGGTTTTGTCTAGCCGAGTATATGTGATGAGGCCAACCAGTTGTGACCACTCCTTTAAGAAGTGATGCTTGAGTAGATTTTTTGTTAATCGGGTCCAGATTTCTTCCGAGAATCTACAAGAGAAAAACAAGTGCTCTCGAGTCTCCAAAGGGTCATGACAGAGAATACACGAAGAATTTGCTCCCACATTCCAATTCCTCATACGATCTACCGTAGATAATCGGTTTCGTATTGCTAGCCATTCAAACATAGAGTATTTTGGAGTAGAATGTTGAAACCACACACATTTGCACTAATCAACTTGGGGGTATGACACTCTTGTGAGCAACCATGTCTTTTTGGACCTCAAAATCGGTTTGAATTTATCCATCGAATGTTTCCAAAGTGGGACATCATCACCCTCAATCACTCGTCTGCCCCGTTGTGTAGCTAGGACGTCTTCTATTTGATTAAAGAGATCCGTTCAGTGTACCCTTCTTCTACGGTTCAGCACCGATGCGACCAAAGCATGAGCAAATATTCCCATATCAGTAATCCCTCTTAATCCCGTGATATCCATTAGACATCTCATATCCTACCAGGCATCGCTCCAAAAAGATGTGTTTTCCCCATTTCTGATGTCGACTTTGTGGAAATCCCTAGCTTGTACTCTATATTTCAACAGTTTTCTCCACATCCAAGACCCCGAATTGCTTTCTTTGACTGACCAGAAAGTTTCTTGACGAATCAGATAAGCTTTTATCCACTTGACCCATAGCGATGGGTGGGAAGATACAATTCTCCAAATCATTTTGAGGCAACATACGTTGTTCACTTCTTTAAGAGGTCGTAATCCAAGACCACCTTCATGTCTTGGTTTACATACTTCTTCCTATGCAATTTTTTCCTTTCGTGGGTTTAGAACCGGTCCTGACCAAAGAAAAGCAGAGCATAGCTTATCTATCTCTCGGATGCATTCTCGTGGGAGGCGAAAAGCAGAGAGCCAAAAATTTGAGAGACTAGATAACAGTGAGCTGATGAGTTGTAGCCGACCAGCAATAGAGAGAGATCTAGTCATCCATGAGCTTATTCGGGAACAAATCTTTTCCAACAGCAGGAGGTAATCATTTGCCGTTATTTGTTTAGTCACAAGTGGTAAGCCCAAATATCTTACCGGGAGCTGCCCCAAACCAAGCTGAAAATGGGTAGATATATCTTCTTTAATATTCTTTGATACCCCCGCAAGATATATCGTAGATTTCTTCAAACTGATTTTTAAACCCGAACATTTCTTCTAACGAAACCTCTTTGATTAGCTGGTGTGTCTCTGATTCCGAGCAACGAAACGGCAATAAATCTTCTAGCTGTTCCAGTGATATTTCCTCATAATCTGATGGGATTAACTGAAGAAAATCTCTTAAAAAAACCCTTTGCTTTAGCTTTAATATCCTTGATATATCATGGATTTTACCCATTTTAGACCATGATATAGGTCCTATTTATGGAGTCTCTATAGTATTTTGGAGTATTTTCGAGTCTTTTACAGGTTTAGGTACGTCTGGAGCATTTTGGAGCATATGGAGATGCAGAGTCATGCAGAGACGTCATAAGTTTGACATTCGTTGAAGAACTTCCCTCCGATGGATTGAGATCAACTTTGGACAAAACACAGATCAATGGATTAGCTTTCATTTGAAAGTGGTTTGAGGCCATTCCAACGGTGCGATCGAAAGTTATGACAGTTTTCGTGAAGACAGTCCAGTCTGGCGAGCACAGTGTACTGGTGTCGACCGACACTAGTCCAGTATCGACCGACACCAACTACAGACGAAAAAAAAACGTGATTTTACAAGTTTAAATACTCTGTAACTTGGTCCAGAAGACTTTAATAATTACCAGAAGCCCCAAAACGTGTTTTACCTTTATAATTAGGTTTTTCAGCCACTTTGGTGGCTATTCTTTGTTTCTGAGCTTTATTTTATTATGGTATTGTGAGAGAGCTTTTGAAGGGAGACAAATCTGAAACCCTGTTCGTCCGAGAGAAGATTTCGAACCCTTTTGTTACTTTTTCTATTTTATTTGATGATTTATTCAAACATGTTTATTACTTCAATTTCCATGTCTGAGTAGATCTCCTGTTAGGTTTAGGGTTCTCATAAGGGTTTTCTCTGAATGCTTGGTTGATTAGTTATTAGGATACACCATCTTAATTAGTTCTTCACCTTAGGTTGTGTTCAAGGCTAATTCTAGGTTGACGAATCTGGAACTTAGATCTTAGGATAATTGATTAGGCACGAGAGTGTGATTAATTACCTGATAGAACCTTAGGTGAGCAAAATAGCTATTCGCAAAGAGATTTGGTTTAGTTGTTTTGTGAACAAATCAAACCTGATCTAAAAGCTGATATAGACTTTAGGATTCGCAAAGAGATTTGGAATTCCTAGGATTTAGATTTAGATAGTTTTCGCAACGAGAGTTGGTTAGCTATACTTTAGTGATTTGAGTTCAAGAACCGCGCTAAATCTGAATCATGTTAGTTAGTTTACTTGCATTCATTGATTTCTAGAGAAAAACCCTGAACCTATCTTTCCCCAATTGAATTTACAACCGTTTAAATTTACGTTTAGTTTTCAATATTATTGATTATTTAGCTTGATTTTCATATTTATAATCTATTGTGTGTCTCTGTGAGTCCTTGTGTTCGACCCCTACTTTACAGCAACTACTGCTTGGTACTTTTAGGGTATTAATTTGAGCATATCAAATTTGGCGCCGTTGCCGGGGACTCAATTCGCCATTATATTTTAGTCTGAGAATTTTGACTAAGTTCGTCGATATCGATCGATACTCACTAGTATCGGTCGATACTCGTCGTTCTCTTTATGTTGATATCGATCGACACCACCCAGTGTCGGTCGATACTAAACATGTTTTTTTTGTTACTTACGTGCCTTGCCTAGTGTGTTTCAGGTGTGAATTTGGGACGTGCAAACTGGAAAGCAAAGAAACCAGCCGAGATGAACAATCCAATGATTTTGATTCAGGATGCTGCTGGAGCTTTGAGAGACCAAGAGGGTCAATTGTGCAATGAGAGAGGGCAACGACTTGATGAAGCTGGAGACATCATTGTCCCTTCAATTGCTGCGAATGCAGGGAATGATGTGGTTAATCGCGGAAGAACGATTGGTGAGTTCAACAGGCCTGATCAGTTTTATGCAAATCGATCAGCGATCCGTCCTCCACATTATCAGAGGAATGATTTTGAGCTGAAACCTGCATACTTCACTCTTGTGGGTCAGCATCATTTTCATGGTCTTTCTCATGAACACCCCATGGATCACATTGAGAGGTTTGAGGATTTGGTTACAAGCATCAAGTGCAATGGAGTGTCCTATGATTACCTCTTCTGCAAGTTTTTCCCATACTCTCTTGGTGGAGATGCAACTTACTGGCTGAAGTAGTTACCTACTGGGTCGCTGAATACCTGGGAAGAGACGAAGAAGGCATTCCTGAACAACTTCTATGATGATTCACGATCAGATGATCTGATGAACAAGATTTCTCAGTTTTCTCAGGGTCCGACAGAGGCACTCAAGGCTGCTTGGATTCGTTTCAGGTCATATCAGAGAGATTGTATGCACCATAGGTTCACTTAGGTTCAGCTGATGGGTACTTTCTACAGAGGGATCGATTGGAGGTATCAACTGGCTCTAGATGCTGCGAGAAATGGAAATTTTTACACGAGGTATCCTGACGATGCCTATGTGCTTATTGAGAACTTGGTTTCTAGCAATAGTACCAAGAATGCAGACATGGAGCGCAAGAAGCAAGCTGGTAATTTGGACTGCAGTAAGATTGCTGAGGTGAATGCTAAGTTAGATTCAATGCACAATTTGTTGATATGCAAGCAGCAGAAGGCTGTTCTTTTTGCTGAAAAAGATGGAGTGGAATATGTTAACTACATTGATGGAGTAGGATCTCAGGATCAAAGGTATCAACGCCCATCCACACCACCCAGAACTTCCGAGAGCAAGATTGAATCTATGTTTGAACAACTTCTTCAAGGGCAGCAGAAGCTAACTGTGGAATTCAATGGGAAGATCGATGTCATGTACAATGATTTGAGTGGAAGGATCGACGCTATTAATATTCAGCAAAAGATGCTGGAAACTCAGGTAGCTCAGACTGCAGCGGATGTCAAGGAATTGATGAGTCATTCACAGAACGAATACGTCACTACTATCCCCTCGAGGAGTGGAAGTGAGGTACACCCAGGAGTGCAGAGGAGCTCAACTGCAAAGATTTTGGTCAATCTTGCCCAGGATGACGAAGAGATTTCGGAAATCACCTCTGTGCCGACCGATACCCTCTTGTATCGATCGACACCCGTCCAAGAATCTGTCAAGGATGCCTCGAAGGAGCAAGCATCGACCGACACACTCCCTGTATCGATCGATACCCTCCCAGATACTGAAAATGAGCCGCGTATGAGTGTTGACAGACTTCACAGGCCCAAGAAGTTGATACCTATTCCTCAACACCTCCGAGCCGCCATCAATCCAAAGCAGCTGCTTGGCTTTGAGAAGATGGTACGAAGAATTCCACGCACACTGACTTTTGAAGAAGCTCTAGAGTACATGCCTTTGCTAAGTCACTTCCGCGATTGCAGAGAAACTGAGGACGAGATTAAGGCACTCTTCCTCAAAGCCAGTAGCAAGTCACTACCGCTGAGGCAGTTGACCAAGAGGGAAGACCCAGGAATATTCTATGTTCCATGCTCCATCTCTGGCGTTGAATTCAAAGAGTCTCTCGTTGACTCAGGGGCTAGCGTCAATGTCATGTCAAGGGCAATTGCAGAAAGATTGGGAGCTGATATTCAACCTCCAAAGGCATCTTGGAAGGAGATTGTTCCACCTCACTTCACTTCCCTATGGTACAATCCCTGATTTGCTGGTTAACGTAGGAGATTACCTGGTTCCTACTGATTTTCAGGTTGCGGAGATGAGTGCAAATTCTCGTACGCAGTTGATCCTTGGAAGACCGTTCATGGCTATGGTTGGTGCCATTATGTACACACCCAGAAAGCACATCTCGTTCTCATACATTGACAAGGAGGTGCACTACGAAGCAATTCCTACTAGAGGAACTCCCACACGTGTCTCTTGCATCGATGTTGTTACATGAGGGAAGTTGGTAGTTGATCTTTCGGAAGAGCCTCATGACGAGCCAACTGTCATAGACCTTCTCGATAGTCTTTCTGTCATCACCAAGAAAGACTTCAAAACAGCTAAGGCAAAGAAGAAGGTGAAGAGCAAAGGAGTACAAAGTGCTCCTTCTATGACCTTAATCCCTTTGAAGTGCGATGGAGATTCAATTGAATACAAGGTGAAATGCAAAGGGACCTCGCGACCATTTTCTAAAGCTAGAGTTCTTCTTACTCCAGAGCTGAAAGAGAAAGGACATGAGGTTGTGGAGCGCATGTTGCGCAGGACCCTGAAGTTGGAAATGTCAAGTTGTGGAGCCTGTTTTGTTGCAAGCTCTCATTCTTATCCTGACTGATCGTCCGCCAAGTCAAGCTACTGACTTAAAACGAGCGCTTGGTGGGAGGAAACCCACTGGTGTGTTTGTTTTTGAGTCTTTTTCTTTTTATTTTTCGTTTTTGTGTCAGGATACACAAGGAGCAAACACGAAATCGCCTGAGTGTCGATCGATACCCTCTTGGTATCGGTCGACACCCTAAGCGAATGCGGAGTTCATAATGTCGACTTAAGCCTGGTATCGCTCGATACCCAGCCGTGTGTCGGTCGATACTCGATTTTCCAGCACGGTAACTTTTTGTTTCTCATATTTCCATTTGATCCATTTGTTATGCCAGTTTTCGTGAAGACAGTCCAGTCTTGCGAGCACAGTGTACTGGTGTCGACCGACACCAGTCCAGTATCTACCGACACCAACTGCAGACGGAAAAAACGTGATTTTACAAGTTTAAATACTCTGCAACTTGGTCCAGAAGACTTTAATAATTACCAGAAGCCCCAAAACGTGTTTTACCTTTATAATTAGGTTTTTCAGCCACTTTGGTGGCTATGCTTTGTTTCTGAGCTTTATTTTATTCTGGTATTTTGAGAGAGCTTTTGAAGGGAGACAAGTCTGAAACTCTGTTCGTCCGAGAGAAGATTTCGAACCCTTTTGTTACTTTCTCTATTTTATTTGATGATTTATTCAAACATGTTTATTGCTTCAATTTCCATGTCTGAGTAGATCTCCTGTTAGGTTTAGGGTTCTCATAAGGGTTTTCTCTGGATGCTTGGTTGATTAGTTATTAGGATTCACCATCTTAATTAGTTCTTCACCTTAGGCTGTGTTCAAGGCTAATTATAGGTTGACGAATCTGGAACTTAGATCTTAGGATAATTGATTAGGCATGAGAGTGCGATTAATTACCTGATAGAACCTTAGGTGAGCAAAATAACTATTCGCAAAGAGATTTGGTTTAGTTGTTTTGTGAACAAATCAAACCGGATCTAAAAGCTGATTTAGACATTAGGAGTCGCAAAGAGATTTGGAATTCTTAGGATTTAGATTTAGATAGTTTTCGCAACGAGAGTTGGTTAGCTATAATTTAGTGATTTGAGTTCAAGAACCGCGCTAAATCTGAATCCTGTTAGTTAGTTTACCTGCATTCATTGATTTCCTGAGAAAAACCATGAACCTATCTTTCCCCAATTGAATTTACAACCGTTTAAATTTACGTTTAGTTTTCAATATTATTGATTGCTTAGCTTGATTCTCATATTTATAATCTATTGTGTGTCTCTGTGAGTCCTTGTGTTCGACCCCTACTTTACTGCAACTACTACTTAGTACTTTTAGGGTATTAATTTGAGCATATAAAATTTGGCGCCGTTGCCGGGGACTCAATTCGCCATTAGATTTTAGTCTGAGAATTTTGACTAAGTTCGTCGGTATCTATCGATACTCACTAGTTTCGGTCTATACTCGTCGTTCTCTTTTTGTTGATATCGATCGACACCACCCATTGTCGGTTGATACTAAACGTGTTTTTTTGTTACTTACGTGCCTTGTCTAGTGTGTTTCAGGTGTGAATTTGGGACGTGCAAACTGGAAAGCAAAGAAACCAGCAGAGATGAACAATCCAATGATTTTGATTCAGGATGCTGCTGGAGCTTTGAGAGACCAAGAGGGTCAATTGTGCAATGAGAGAGGGCAACGACTTGATGAAGCTGGAGACCTCATTGTCCCTGCAATTGCAGCGAATGATGTGGTTAATCGCGGAAGAACGATTGGTGAGTACAACAGGCCTGATCAGTCTTATGTAAATCGATCAGCGATCCGTCCTCCACCTTATCAGAAGAATGATTTTGAGCTGAAACCTGCATACTTCACTCTTGTGGTTCAGCATATTTTTCATGGTCTTTCTCATGAACACCCCATGGATCACATTGAGAGGTTTGAGGATTTGGTTACAAGCATCAAGTGCAATGGAGTGTCCTATGATTACCTCTTCTGCAAGCTTTTCCCATACTCTCTTGGTGGAGATGCAACTTACTGGCTGAAGCAGTTACCTACTGGGTCGTTGAATACCTGGGAAGAGACGAAGAAGACATTCCTGAACAACTTCTATGATGATTCACGATCAGATGATCTGAGGAACAAGATTTCTCAGTTTTCTCAGGGTCCGACAGAGGCACTCAAGGCTGCTTGGATTCGTTTCATGTCATATCAGAGAGATTGTCTATACCATGGGTTCACTCAGGTTCAGCTGTTGGGTACTTTTTACAGAGGGATCGATTGGAGGTATTAGATGGCTCTAGATGCTGCGAGCAATGGAAATTTTTACACGAGGTATCCTGACGATGCCTATGTGCTTATTGAGAACTTGGTTTCTAGCAATAGTACCAAGAATGCAGACATGGAGCGCAAGAAGCAAGCTTGTAATTTGGACTGCAGTAAGATTGGTGAGGTGAATGCTAAGCTAGATTCAATGCATAATTTGTTGATGGGCAAGCAGCATAAGGCTGTTCATTTTGCTGAAAAAGATGGAGTGGAATATGTTAACTACATTTATGGAGTAGGATCTCAAAATCAAAGGTATCAACGCCCATCCACACCACCCAGAACTTCTGAGAGCAAGATTGAATCTATGTTTGAACAACTTCTTCAAGGGCAGCAGAAGCTAACTGTGGAATTCATTGGGAAGATCGATGTCATGTACAATGATCTGAGTGGAAGGATCAACGCTATTAATATTCAGCAAAAGATGCTGGAAACTCAGGTAGCTCAGACTGCAGCGACTGTCAAGGAATTGATGGGTCATTCACAGAACGAATACGTCACTGCTATCCCCTCGAGGAATGGAAGTGAGGTACACCCAGGAGTGCAGAGAGCTCTACTGCAAAGATTTTGGTCAATCTTGCCCAGGATGACGAAGAGATTTCGGAAATCACCTCTGTGTCGACCGATACCCTCTTGTATCGATCGACACCCATCCAAGAATCTGTCAAGGATGCCACGAAGGAGCAAGCATCGACCGACACACTCCCTGTATCGATCGATACCCTCCCAGATACTGAAAAGGAGCCGCGTATGAGTGTTGACAGACTTCACAGGCCCAAGAAGCTGATACCTATTCCTCAACACCTCCGAGCCCCCATCACTCCAAAGCAGCTGCTTGGCTTTGAGAAGATGGTACGAAGAATTCCACGCACACTAAATTTTGAAAAAGCTCTAGAGTACATGCCTTTGCTAAGTCACTTCCGAGATTGCAGAGAAACTGTGGACGAGATTAAGGCACTCTTCCTCAAAGCCAGAAGCAAGTCACTACTGCTGATGCAGTTGAACAAGAGGGAAGACCCAGGAATATTCTCTGTTCAATGCTCCATCCCTGGCGTTGAATTCAAAGAATCTCTCGTTGACTCAGGGGCTAACGTCAATGTCATGTCAAGGGCAATTGCAGAAAGATTGGGAGCTGATATTCGACCTCCAAAGGCATCTATCACATACGCAGACTGTTCCACCTCACTTCCCTATGGTACAATCCCTGATTTGCTGGTTAACGTAGGAGATTGCCTGGTTCCTACTGATTTTCAGGTTGTGGAGATGAGTGCAAATTTTCGTACGCAGTTGATCCTTGGAAGACCGTTCATGACTACGGTTGGTGCCATTATGGACACACCCAGCAAGCACATCTCGTTCTCATACATTGACAAGGAGGTGCACTACGAAGCAATTCCTACTAGAGGAACTCCCACACGTGTCTCTTGCATCGATGTTGTTACAGGAGGGACGTTGGTAGTTGATCTTTCGGAAGAGCCTCCTGACGAGCCAACTGTCATAGACCTTCTCGATAGTCTTTCTGTCATTACCAAGAAAGACGTCAAAACAGCTAAGGCAAAGAAGAATGTGAAGAGCAAAGGAGTACAAAGTGCTCCTTCTATGACCTTAATCCCTTTGAAGTGCGATGGAGATTCAATTGAATACAAGGTGAAATGCAAAGGGACCTCGCGACCATTTTCTAAAGTTAGAGTTCTTCTTACTCCAGAGCTGAAAGAGAAAGGACATGAGGTTGTGGAGCGCATGTTGCGCAGGACCCTGAAGTTGGAAATGTCAAGTTGTGGAGCCTGTTTTGCTGCAAGATCTCATTCTTATCCTGACTGATCATCCGCCAAGTCAAGCTACTGACTTAAAACGAGCGCTTGGTGGGAGGCAACCCACTGGTGAGTTTGTTTTTGAGTCTTTTTCTTTTTATTTTTCGTTTTTGTGTCTGTGTCAGGATAAACAAGGAGCAAGCACAAAATCGCCTGAGTGTCGATCGATACCCTCTTGGTATCGGTCAACACCCTACGCGAATGAGGAGTTCATAATGTCGACTTAAGCCTGGTATCGCTCGATACCAAGCCGTGTGTCGGTCGATACTCGATGTTCCAGCACGGTAACTTCTTGTTTCTCATATTTCCATTTGATCCATTTGTTATGCCAGTTTTCGTGAAGACAGTCCAGTCTGGTGAGCACAGTGTACTGGTGTCGACCGACACCAGTCCAGTATCGACCGACACCAACTGCAGACGGAAAAAACGTGATTTTACACGTTTAAATACTCTGCAACTTGGTCCAGAAGACTTTAATAATTACCAGTAGCCCCAAAACGTGTTTTACCTTTATAATTAGGTCTTTCAGCCACTTTGGTGGCTATGCTATGTTTCTGAGCTTTATTTTATTCTGGTATTGTGAGAGAGCTTTTGAAGGGAGACAAGTCTGAAACTCTATTCGTCCGAGAGAAGATTTCGAACACTTTTGTTATTTTCTCTATTTTATTAGATGATTTATTCAAACATGTTTATTGCTTCAATTTCCATGTCTGAGTAGATCTCCTGTTAGGTTTAGGGTTCTCATAAGTTTTTCTCTGAATGCTTGGTTGATTAGTTATTAGGATTCACCATCTTAATTAGTTCTTCACCTTAGGTTGTGTTCAAGGCTAATTCTAGGTTGACGAATCTGGAACTTAGATCTTAGGATAATTGATTAGGCACGAGAGTGCGATTAATAACCTGATAGAACCTTAGGTGAGAAAAATAACTATTCGCAAAGAGATTTGGTTTAGTTGTTTTGTGAACAAATCAAACATGATCTAAAAGCTGATTTAGACTTTAAGATTCGCAAAGAGATTTGGAATTCCTAGGATTTATATTTAGATTGTTTTCGCAACGAGAGTTGGTTAGCTATACTTTAGTGATTTGAGTTCAAGAACCGCACTAAATCTGAATCCTGTTAGTTAGTTTACCTGCATTCATTGATTTCCTGAGAAAAACCATGAACCTATCTTTCTCCAATTGAATTTACAACCGTTTAAATTTACGTTTAGTTTTCAATATTATTGATTGCTTAGCTTTATTCTCATATTTATAATCTATTGTGTGTCTCTGTGAGTCCTTGTGTTCGGCCCCTACTTTACTGCAAATACTGCTTAGTACTTTTAGGGTATTAATTTGAGCATATCAATCCTCCTCTTTTGAAGCCGCAGACCCATCTCGACAAGAGATCTCCCGAATCGTGTTTTTTGCTTCTCTAGCCGTCACCACTTTGTGATAAGTTATATTGTTTCCGTCTCCAATTTTTAACCAATGAAGTTTTGATCTCTGTTTCAGAAAACTTTCCTCTAACTGCGATACGAAATCCTATCTTTTATAAGCCGAATTTTCCGTCTCCATCCTCTCCGTAAATGGGTCAAGTAAATTTGCTTCTTGTGCTTCACACAGATTTTTAAAATCCTCAGATGCTTTCTTTGATAGATGTCCAGGCTTCTCCTTCGCTAGCTTCCTTGTCAATGGTTTTAGAGATTTAAGTTTATTTCAGAACCGAAACATTGATGAAGTAGATAAGAATATGGGCTCTGTTTGACTCCAGAAATTCTCCACCATTGGTGTGAATGCTTCCAACTCAGCAACGGCATTCACAAATTTGAATGGTTTTCTTGGTTTTATAGGATCAACAACCAAATGAAATCGACATAAAAGATGGTCCGAGCAACCACCAGCTTCAAATAGGCTATATGAATTAGGAAAAATTTGGTTCCACTTATCATTCATAAGAACCCGATCTAGCTTCTTCTGAATTGGACTCCTTTCTCTTTTATTACACCAGGTGAAAACTAAACATGAAAGGCCATATCTTCAAGAGAACAGTCACGAACCAAGCTCTGAAAATCACTCATACCTTGCGGAATACTGGGATTTCTGTCATGATTCGAGTGTTCCTTCAAATCCAGTATCTCATTATAGTCCCCAAAGCAAATCTACGGTTTACTTCGAATTATAGGTGAGTGATGATGATCTCGCAAGTCATTCCATAATTCCTTCCGCTCGTCAACAAAATTCAAAGCATTGATGAAAGAGCAAAAAAATTCCTCATATCTACCTTTTAACTTCACCGAACACGTGATCATCTAACCACTTTTAAAAAATGGAGTGAGTCGCACACTTTGTCTCCACACCACCCAAATACGCCCCAACCGATTGAATTCGTAGATTGTGATGGTCGACCAATCTCTGAAAATAGATGAGCAGATTCGATTAGATTTACCTTCTTTGACTCTAGTCTCAAGTAGACATCCAAACTGAAAATCTTTGCTATTTACCCAGCTCTTGATTATGGAATGTTTAGAATATTTGTTTAAGCCGCACAAATTCCAAAAGAACCCCGACATAATTAATTTTTTTTCCTTGGAGCCCTTGTACTCGACACACCAGGGAGATTTTCCTTAGTGTTTTGAGTATTAGAGTCTGGTAAGGGACGATTAGGAAACTTCGATGCTCTAGGAAGACGAAGACGAGTTGAGACACCCTAATCCAACAAAACTTAACATAACTTGAATCACACTCACTTAACAGCTTTTTAAAATATAACGAACTCTCTAAATACGTAATTAATGTCTGAAAATCTTTTATTAAAAATAAAACCAGGGACTCAAACGACTTAGCGAGTAAAACCAACTCTAGATCGGAAAAGAAGAATCAAGTTTTTATTAAAAGATAAATAAAATAAAAGAAGCGTCCTTGGTCCCCGGAAAATAACACCACAACGACCGCCACAAGTATTACTCTTCGGTCTCACCAAAAAGGAAGAGAGGGGTGAGTATTTTGGGAAATACTCAGCGAGGGTGTGCTTTTGGGGCACACAAGATTCTTAGATACATCATTTGAATATAGCAATAATGAATATATATGTCTTTAGTAACATTACTACAAGCCATGAAACAATCATTTCTATATGCAATAATTCACATCACATCAATCATCCTAATAAGTATGCATCACATTTCCAAGGGTCGCAACCCAATGGTACTCAATCTCTTTCACATTCTGGACTCGTCAGCCCCATTTTACATGGGTCCGCAACCTTAAACATTATCATTAACATTCTTATCATTCTCATTCTTTCGTTGCGGCCCAGCAAAGAAATACCGCTTCATGGGTCACGACCATGACCCCGGCGACAAGAAATCGTGTATTAACACGCCTAACAAACAACTACTTCACATAAATATTCATCAATCATCTTTCACATGCAACAACCAACAATCATATCTAATACTTTTATTAAACATATACATTTTCATATTTCAACTAACGCATATTGGAAATCCACATCTAGTCCTCACCTTTAAATCACGACGAAAAAAACTCTGGAGATTAGCGATTGAAGGTCCAACTCTGCGTTACACGCAAAAATAATCAACTACGGTTTTCCAGATTTTACAATTTAGACAGTTTCTTGTCCAAGAAGATACAACTGTAACTTTCGGGTCATACCTTAGAAATGAAAACGAGAAGTAGATCTGGAAAGAGGAAAGTAAGATCTTCACAACGGTATGTAGATCGCAATCTGGGTCCTTCGGGTTCAACAGAAAAATGGATCTCAATACAGCTCTAGAAACTGTGAAGAATCTGAAAATCAGTGACTCTGCCTCAACTTTAAGATCGATTTACGGATGGATCTTACCTCAGATTCGGGATACGAAGCTTGATATGGGAAGGTGGCTGCGAGATTTTAAAATGGTAGGTAGGTCGTGATCTGGTTCGTTCTGTATCAACGGGAAAATCGCTATCACGATGCTTCTGTGAAACTGGGAAAAGTCAGATCTGGGTTTGACAGAAAACAGTGGTTCCGCCCCAAATTGCATATCGAATAACGAACGGAGTTTACCTCGTAATGGAGATCGGCCAATTGCTATGGCTTTCTTGCAAGTAGATCTTTTCAACCGTGTGCGAATTAAAACCTAAATCCTTCTGATCTGTTCGCAGGCGGCTCCACAAAACACTCGCTTGGAACTGTTTCTCCTTCGATGGCTGACGGCTGTGAAGAGATTTTGGCAGAGCTTTGCTGTGATTTCTCTTTGTGTCTAATAGAAAAACTTGTCTCATCATTATATAGGGCATGGGGCGAGCTGCTTAGGTCTAGGGTTGGAGGACAAATGACCATTTTGCCCTTAATGAGGCTTAGGGTTTCAATTGTTTGGGCTTGTTTTGGGATGTCACAATTCTCCCCTATTACACAGGAATTCGTCTCCGAATTCAGTTCCATTAACTGCACTCCTCCCTCGTTATTAAAGAGCTCGGTGTAATCTTTCCCCATTTTCCGTTCCGACTCTCATGTTTCCTCTTGTATACCGCCCTTCTCCCAGTGTACGAGCACTTCTTGTATGGTCCTCCCTTTTTTCACTGTTTCTCTCCTGCCTAGAATTTCTATAGGATTGATCCGAACGGAGACATTCTTTTCTAAACCCTCTGGCAGATGGGAGATAATCACCTCTGGTTCTCTAACTGCCTTCCGTAATACCGATATGTGGAACACGTCATGGAGCGGTTTCAAATCGTCGGGTAGGTCCAAACGGTAAGCCACATTTCCTATCCTCTCCACGATTTGATACGGTCCAAGGTATCTTGGCTTAAACTTTTTCAACTTTCAGTTCTTATCTGTATTTCCTCGAAATGTTCTCATCTTTAGGTATACCGCATCGCCAACTGCAAATTCCAGGTCTCTCCTCCTTTTATTCGCCCATTTCTTCTGACGATTGTGAGCCTCTTTTAATATTTCTTTCAATAGCTCCACTTGCTCTACCGTTTCCTAAACAATTTCCGGCTCTAAGTCCTGACTCTCCCCTACTTCGTTCCAACACAAGGGGGTACGACATGGCCGTCCATATAGAGCCTCATATGGTGCCATACCAATGCTCGCATGATAACTATTGTTGTAGGCGAATTCTGCCAACGGCAAATAAAGTACCCAGCTCAGTTCCCAGTCTAATACGCATGCTCGCAACATATCTTCTAGTGTCTGGATGGTGCGTTCCGATTGCCCATATGTCTGTGGGTGATAAGCTGTACTCAAATGAACCTTAGTCCCTAGCGCCTTCTGAAACGCTTGCCAAAACTTCGATGTAAATCTTGGATCCCGATCTGAAACAATGCTCATAGGTACCCCGTGCAACTTCACGATCTCTTCTAGGTATATCTCCACCAAACGATCCACACCAAATGTCATTTTAATGGCCAGAAAGTGAGCTGATTTCGTCAGTCTGTCCACAATTAACCAAACTGCCTCCAAGTCTCCAGTCGTCTTCGGCAACCCGCAGACAAAATCCATAGTTATCATATCCCATTTCCATTGGGGTAGAGGTAGCCCTTGCAACAACCCACCTGGCAATTTGCGCTCTGCTTTAACCAGTTGACATATCTCACACTTGGCTACATAAATTTCCACTTCCATTTTCATATAACTCCAATGATAGTACCGTTTCAAGTCTCGGTACATCTTGGTGCACCCCGGATGTATAGAGAAACGTGACTGGTGAGCTTGTTCTAAGATCTCGTCTTTTAGGCCTCTGACATCGGGAACGCATACCCGATTACGGTATAAGATGGTTCCGTTAATCGCTCTACGGTACCCAACAATCTCATTGTCTACTGATTTTTGAAGAACAACATCATCTTTTTGTGCCTCGCGTATCCTCCACAACAAATCCGCTCTACCCACCACTTCCAACCCGCTGTTTTCTTTGTTCTCGACGGTAATGGCGTTCAAACTAAGATAAGCCAGCTCGGGGATCAATTCATGAACATCTCTAATAAAAGATACATCGTTCCTCCTTCTACTTAAGGCGTCAGCTACTTGATTAGCCTTTCTGGGATTATAAGCGATGTCCACATCGTAATCTGCTAGCAAATTCACCCATATTCTTTGTCTTAAGTTCAACTCTCCTTGCGTGAAAATATATTTTAAGCTTTTGTGGTCTGTAAATATCTGGATCTTTTCCCCATGCAGATATGAACGCCATATCTTAAGTGAAAAACCATTGCTGCTAATTCCAAATCATGAGTGGGATAATTAGTCTCGTGGTTCCTCAACTGCCTCGAAACACATGCAATCACATGATCCCCTTGCATGAGCACACAACCTAAACCTGTTCCTGACGCATCCGTGTACACAACATATGGCACCCCTGACCTTGGCAGTACCAATATCGGCGTTTCCGTCAAGCGTTCCTTTAACTTTTGGAAACTCTTCTCACACTCCTCCGTCCATTCGAACTTAACATCATTTCCCGTGAGTTGCGTCATTGGTTTGGATACGCTTGCAAACCCTTACACAAACTTCCTATAGTACCCGGCCAGACCAAGGAAACTACGAATCTTAGTGGCACTCTTAGGTCTCGGCCAATCGGTAATCGCTAAAATTATCTCGGGATCCACAGCCACTTCGGCTTCCGAAACAATATGACCAAGAAAACCGATCTTCCTCTGCCAAAAACTACACTTACTCAACTTCGCATACAACTTCTGCTCTCGCAACTTGCCAAACATGGCCCTGAGGTGTTCAGCATGCGTTTCATGATCCTTTGAATATATCAGAATATCGTCGATGAATATGATCACAAACTTGTCCAAGTTTTCCCGAAATACGTTATTCATCAACTTCATGAATGATGCGGGTGCGTTAGTCAGTCCGAAGGGCATCACCACAAACTCATAGTGCCCATAATGCGTTCTGAAGGCTGTTTTCCTTATGTCCTCATCAGATATCGCAATCTGGTGGTAACCGGACGCCAAGTCTATCTTAGAAAACCACGAAGCTCCTTGTAGCTGGTCCAATAGCTCATCGATTCATGGAAGCGGGTACTTATTCTTGATCGTCACTTTATTCAGGCCTCGGTAGTCAATGCATAGTCTAAAACTTCCGTCCTTCTTCTTGACAAACAATATTGGCTCTCCCCATGGCGAGTTGCTATGTCTAACGAATCCTTTGTCCATGAGATCTTCCAACTGTTTTTAAGCTCTGCCATCTCTGCAGGTGCTAATCGATAAGGAGCTCTTGACATAGGCGTTGTCCCGGGTTCCAACTCAATAGTGAAAGCATCTCCTCGTGTTGGTGGTGGTCCTCGTACACTACACCAAAACAGGGTTTTTGCTACTGATTAGGCAGTCGGTAAATTTACCGACTGTTTCGCTACTGATTTCTGACTGATTTGCGACTATTTTCAAACAATCGCAAATCAGTAGGTATTTAGTGACTAAAAATTCCAGTCGTTAATTAGTAGCAGTTTTACGACTGATTAGTGACTAAATTGTAGTCGGAAAACATGCAGTAGCTATTCAGTAGTAATTTTAGCGACTAATGTGCTACTGAATTCGGTGGGTCGTAGAACAGTAGCAAATCAGTAACAAAACAGTAGCAAAAAGTAGTTATAATTATCGGATCTTCTTTCCCTCCTCTTAAATAAAACGGTTCTTATTCTTCAACTACTTTTTTTTTTAATTGGTTTTTCTTCTTCTTTTTTTTAATTGATTCTTCTTCTTTCTTTTACAGGGACGACGACGGATTCATACCGCAAAACTCTAGAATTGTCCCTTCATCTCATATTCTATCTATAGATCGATTCCTTTTTTATTTTTAATTCCTGTGTACATTGTTTATAAAATATCAAAATATAGACAAAAAGATTATTTTTAATTCATATTGCAAAACTCTAGAATTGTCCCTTAAAATAGCATTTAAAACCCTCAAAGTTGAACTTACTAACACTTTAAATCCTGAGACTTTACCACTCTCACTCTAAACCTTGAAGGTAACATAACTTATACTTTAAACACTCAAAGTAGGGTTTTGTTTTGCTCCATCGAAATGTTAAACGGAATGTTTAACACCGTTAACGGAACAGTGGATTCCGGTGAAACGTAGTTATTTTTTTAATATTTAATATATAATTTTTTTAAAATGAATTAAATTGAACCAGACTTTATTTGGTTTTGTCTCAAAGACAAGGAAACAAAAAATCCCGTCGACCAAAAAAATCAAAAACCAAAATCGATTTAGGGTTTAAACACAGAAAGTGAGATTGAGGAAGAAGAATCGAGAAGATAATAGTCGAGATGGGGTAAGAGTCAACTTAATCTTTCAATTATACATGTTTTGCTTGTTTCCTTGTTCGATTTCTGGGTTTTAGAAGCTTTGCGATTTCTTTCCTGGGTCTGGGTTTGCGATTTCGATGAGGATTTCTCTTTCGAATTTCAAGTTCGATTCGATGAAGCTTGTGATTTAGTGAGATCCATGAGCTGTTGTGATTTCATGGTCTACGACATTCTAATTCGTGGATTCTTGGATATAGGGATATTCGCAAAGGCTAGCCAAATCTTTGAGGAATTGAAAGGACCGAGTAGCAAACTTCCATGGAGAGAATATCACAAGGCAATTGCAATCTTTAAAGATTCGTTTATGAAGTATTTGTTCAAGCAAGGCAAAGATGATGAAGCTATGGAGATTTTTGCAACTCTGGAAGAGGTTCAAGTGTTGAAAACCCATGATCGGAAACATGGTTTTGGAAGTTATGGAATGTATTTAATATATAATTTTAAATTTTAAAAAAATAATAAATATTAAAAAAATAATTTTTTCGAAGTGTGTATGAGAACTAAATCCTCCGCCAAACCAAATATTTGGTGCCAAAAACCAAAATGAGTAAATCGTGGGCAATATTGGGTGGCAATAGGTTTGGTCTAATTCAAACCCAAACGGTTTGGTTTTAAAATTCCAATTTTTAATCATAAATTATTTGGTTTAAATTAATATAATTTTTTAATTTTTTTTGCTAATGTTCATTTAAACCCAATTGATAATGTTTTATCAAAATAAGATTAATCTAAATTTTAATTCTCAAACCCAATTGACTTGTCATTTGGTTAGATTTGGGGTATATTATAGTAATTAATTATAAGTTTATGTTTAACGTTTAGGGTACGGGGTTTGAGGTTTAGGTTTAGGGTTTAGGGTATATGAGTATAAAGTTTAGGTTTATGGTATATGGTTTGGGGTTTATGGTTCAGGGTTTAGGGTTTAAGGTTTCGGGTTTAGTGTTTGATTACTTGTATATTATTTATGGTTTGCTTAGTCAATAGGGTTAAGAGTTTGAAATAATGTAATTATAATTTCCCAATTAGGGTTTGGAGTTTATGTTTAAGGTTTAGGGTATAGGATTTTGAGGTTTGTGGTTCAGGTTATGTGAAATATAATTTTTTGTAATTAGCCAATTAACAATAAATTGATCTCTTTATGTGTAAATAAAAAATTAAAAAACTATACATAAAAGAAGAATTAAGTCTTGAATATTTGATTTAGGATTTAGGTTATGTTGGTTTATGGTTTAAGTTATGCTGTCGATTAATAATTAAAATGATTACCAATGATTGGAAATCACTAAAAATGATTGCAAGATTTGGTGCAAAAATTATTACAAACATATATACAAACCTACAAACTAATGATAAGTTAGTAAGTATTTCATCTATAACTTAGTGTCACACAACATTTGTTATATAGTTTTTGCTCTAAATTTTTTTGTAAATTCCAAAAGTATATATCATGATGAAAGTATATAATTTATCATACCTCATTGATATAAAATATTTTTCAAAATTAAATGTAAATAAAACATATTAAAAATTGTTTTATTTAGGTTATAAAAAATTAACATACAATAGAAGAGAACCTATGAGATTATATCACTTGGATCAATTACCTGGCACAATATAACACGTTGGATATTCTTTAAGCTTTTCTTTCTCCCATATCTCACACCGTTGGATCTTTCTTATTCTTTCCTTTCTCTCAGTTCTCTTTCTCTTCCTCGTCTCACTTCTCTTTCGAATCGACAACAGATCTGAACTTAGGTTAATCGAGTGAGTGAGTGAGTGAGATGAAGGGGGAAGGTAAAGTTCTTGTAGTCGCGTATGAAATGTATTAGTCTTCTCGGTCTTGTATTGTCTGCTCTCTCTTCTCGTCCACTTTCGTCTCGCCGGATTCACCGACGACTCTATCTCCGACGACACTATCTTCTCCTGGAGACCCGTCTTCGACAATCCCGCCGGACAAGCGAGGATGATTCACTTCGACAATCCCGTCTTCGACAATCCTGTCGCAGCACCTAAGCGGAAGCCTAAGCTCTTCTGCTGTCGGCTACGGTGGTGAACCGTCGGATCAATCCGATATCGGCGGTGCGAAGATGAAGGGGCTTTTCAAGTCCAAGCCTCGAACTCCGGCCGACCTCGTCCGACAGACGCGCGATCTCATTCTCTACGCCGATCGATCCAACTCTTTGCTTGACCTTTGAGAATCCAAGCGCGAGGAAAAGGTTTCGACTTTCGGATTCCTTCCCTAAATTGCTGAGATCTTCTTTTTTCTTCATGAATCTATTGCATTCAGAAAATTAAATGCAATCCGCTTCAATGTTAATTTTGTTTCTTTCTTCCAATAATGTTGTTCCTTTCTATAGCATTTGTGCAATTTCTTCAACGGATTGTTGGAATTTTTGTTGCCTGGATTCGTCTTGTTATTGGGATGCTAGAGAGAGGCTGATGATATTTGCTTGCAGATGGCGGAACTAAGCCGGAATTTCCGTGATATGAAGTCGATCCTCTACGGAAACAGCGAGGCCGAGCCTGTCACTGAAGCTTGTGCACAATTGACTCAAGAATTCTTTAAAGACGATACTCTACGCCTCTTGATTACATGTCTCCCCAAACTCAACTTGGAGGTAAACAATTCACTCTCCATATTTCCCAATTTAAAGACAGCATTTTTAAGATAAAGGTCGAGGATTTCCTATGGTTGAATTTGGAAATCTGTCTTTTTATTTATTATTAGACCAGGAAAGATGCTACACAAGTTGTTGCAAATCTACAGAGGCAGCAAATCAATTCACGGTTGATTGCTTCTGATTACCTAGAAGCCAACATCGATCTCATGGATGTTCTGATAGAAGGGTAATTGTCTGAATCATATCATTCAAGTTACATAAAGCAATCCGTCGGTAGTTTCCAAATTAAGAGATTCCACATATTACCATCTATATAGCTTTCCATGTTTCATGTCAGCTTCGAGAACACAGACATGGCTTTACACTATGGTGCTGCGGGATGATTCACCGCTCTAGTTAGGCAGGGTCAAGAATTGAGAATTCGCTCCTCTTGTATATATGCTGTAGTTTTGTGGGGTTGTGACCTCATAGTTTTGTGGTGTTGTAAAAGGAGAGAACTTGGAGAAGGAGCAACAGATAATGGAGCTCAGAAACCAAGTGAGTATCAAGAACATGCGAGATGAAGCAACCACATCCAATGAACACTGAGACAAACCGACAAGGGATTCCTCGCCACTGGTTTCGCTCACTTATTTCTCTCTTCTGATGATCCATCCTCTCCACTGGTTTAGCTCACTTGTTTCTCACTTGATGTTATGTTTTGCAAATGGGAACAACTCCTTATTAGTTGGAGTTGCCTTTCCATTTTGATTTAGAACTTGAAACTTATGTTACTTTTGTTTAACTGTAATTTTGGGTTTTTGGTGTATGAATTTGTGTTCTTCATTTGTTTTACTTTACTTTTGTAAACTTGAATGTTTTATATGTAATTAGTTTATATTTATATTAATAAATTGATTTTTTTTAATTTAAACAATATATCAGTCGCTAATCAGTAGCTATATTTTGCTACTGAATAGCTAAAATCAGTCGTAAAAAAATCACAAACCAGTAGCAAATCAGTCGTTAAAAAAATCACAAACCAGTAGCAAATCAGTAGCTAAAGTAGTAGGTAATCAGTCGCAATTCAGTAGCTAAATTTTACGACTGATTACCGACTACGGCTGTAGTAGCAAAATTCAGTCACTAATCAGTCGTAAAATTTTGCTACTGATTAGCGACTGAATAGTGACCGCCTAATATCAGTCGTAAATCAATAGCAATTTTGCTACTGGTTTTTTTAGCGACGAGACCTTTACCTACTGCAGAAATCAGTCGGTAATCAGTCGTAACATGGTGTTTTGCTACTGATTTCCGACTATTTTTGCAGTAGTAAAAAACCTGTTTTCTTGTAGTGGTAGTGCCTCAAATACATCCACGTACTCTGCTGCTATTGGAATAGCATCCAATGCTACCTCTGTAATCTCCTTCTCCATAGAGATCGTTGCTAAGAACGCCTCACAACCTTTGCTAATTAGCTCTTCCGCCTTAATCATTGAAACCATAGGAACCCCACTTTTCTTCTTGACTCCTTGGTAAACCAGCTTTCCTTCAGCCCGTGTGAAGCTAACTTGAGCTCGACGACAATCCAACACAGCCTGATGGCGTTTCAGTCATGTCATGCCCAATATGACCTCGTATCGATTGAGTGGCATCTCAATTAAATCTGCGAATAGCTCAACGCCTTCAATTATCACCGGAACATCCTTAAGGATTCCTTCGGATCTGATGGCCTTCGGTCCGGCGGTCTTGACTTTCCTTGCTTTCTTGACGAACTTGTCTTTGAATTCCCAACACTTTGTCAATTTAGGGCTCACAAATCTGTGCGTAGCTCCCGTATCAAATAAAGTGTTAGCTGCAATCCCTCCCACCAAAACCGATCCTACATAGTTTTCTAACTATAGGCGACTCGACGCCAAGAAGGACTTGCAGAAAATAATTAAGCATTTATTTGAGTAACACCAATTGTCAAAAGTTTGGAAATGACTTACCAGCGATCGGTTCTGCATCCTCGCCGTCCACAGTCGCATACTCATAATCTCCCACATACTCATCTTCAGCAGGGTCCTCGACTTCCGCAACATACACTCGCGGTGCTAGAGCGGGTCGCCTCGGTGGTGGTGGTTGTTGGTCCCTAATCTGATTCCCTTGTTGTTGACCTGCAGTCCTTACCCTACAATCCTTTGATATGTGACCTAAGCGCCCGCAATTTTTGCAAGAGGTCCTCGCACGAGGACAGTACAGCTTCGTGTGTCCCGGTTCCCCACATCCAAATCATCGCCCCGAATCTGCCAAACAAGCTCCCTCATGAACCTTTCCACACTCCTTCAACCTCCCCGTCCCCTGGACGACACCACGGTTAACGTGGAACTGACGCGGAGCGTCCACTACTCTGGTTACCCTGGACTGAGCACCCCTTACCAACCTCGCTTCATCCTCAATTTCTTTCTCCATTAGTGCCGCTTTCTCGACCAGGTCAATCACTGATGCATAGCTCAGCAACTGGCAACGGTTACAGATGTCCTCTCTCAATCCACCCATGACTTTTTAACAAGACGTTGTTCATGCATTTCTCTCCCAGCAAACCTCTTGAGGCGATTGAACTCTTGGGCGTAGCCTCTCACATTGTGGTTCCCCTGCTCCAGCTTCAGAAACGCCGCCTCTAGTCTGTCCTCAGCCTCTTGAGGAAAATACTTACGATTGAACTCATACGTAAAATCATCCCAATGCATCATGTACCCTTATGGTAATCCTGAAGTCACTCCTTCCCACCATTTGTAAGCCTCATCCCTCAAGTACTGGACTGCCAGCTCAACCATGTACCCGACGGAGCATCTGATCGACCCAAAGTTGCGTTCCATCAGCTTCCTCCAATGGTCTGCTTTCACAGGATCATTTCCACCACTGTAAGTCTCCATGCTAAAATCTCTCAAAAGCCTAAGCATATCCTGGTAGGTGGGCATATGCGGTTCATACCCATGTACTGGTGGTTGCATCCACATTGGAGGTGGAGGAGGCAAGTCTGGCACACCAGTCCCTTGTACTGGTTGCTGACCTGCGGCTACACCATGAGCCACTCCCTGAGCTACACCAGCCACTAGGATACGCTCTAACAATGGTCCTAGAAGCTGTTGAAGTCCCTGCAGCACAGCCGCACTCACAGCTGCATCTATGGCCGCTGGATCCACTGCATGAACCACACCTGCTGCCCCTTGTCCTTCTGCAGCAACATTCTCATGCACAACATGTGGTACTTTTCCCACTGGTTCAACTGCATTCCTGTTATGGTTCCCGTTTTCATTGCGCTGAGGTCTTGCCATCTGAAAAAAATAACGCTCGGATCAGATCTTTCAACTTAGAGAACCAAAGAAAAATACAACCGGAAATATTAGAAAAATAAAATTTCAAAACATTTGAAAACCAATGTAAAATTTTTTTTTTTTAGCAAAGTCCCAGAACGCCGCCCGGGTTGAGACCGGTTTGTCTAATTTTACGCTCTGATACCAAATTGAGACACTCTAATCCCACAAAACTTAACCTAACTTGAATCACACTCACTTAACAGCTTTTTAAAATATAACGAACTCTTTAAATATGTAATTAATGTCTGAAAATCTTTTATTAAAAATAAAACTAGGAACTCAAACCTCTTAGCGAGTAAAACCAACTCTAGATCGGAAAATAAGAATCAAGTTTTTATTAAAAGATAAATAAAATAAAAGAAGCGTCCTTGGTCCCTGGAAAATAACACCACAAAGACCACCACAAGTATTACTCTTCGGTCTCACCGAAAAGGAAGAGAGGGGTGAGTATTTTGGGAAATACTCAGCGAGGGTGTGCTTTTGGGGCACACAAGATTCTTAATTGCATCGTTTGAATATAGCAATAATGAATATGCACAATATAAGCAATAGACACACACAACCTATATGTCTTTAGTAACATTACTACAAGCCATGAAACAATCATTTCTATATGCAATAATTCACATCACATCAATCATCCTAACAAGTATGCATCACATTCCCAAGGGTCGCAGCCCAATGGTACTCAATCTCTTTCACATTCTGGACTCGTCAGCTCCATTTTACATGGGTCTGCAACCCTATACATTCTAATTAACATTCTTATCATTCTCATTCTTTGGTTGCGGCCCAGCAAAGAAATACCGCTTCATGGCTCACGACCATGACCCCGGCGACAAGAAATCGTGTACTAACACGCCTAGCAAACAGCTACCTCACATAAATATGCATCAATCATCTTTCACATGCAACAACCAACAATCATATCTAATACTTTTATTAAACATATACATTTTCATATTGCAACTAACGCATTTTGGGAATCCACATCTAGTCATCACCTTTAAATCATGACGAAAACAACTCTGGAGATTAGCGATTGAAGGTCCAACTCTGCGTTACACGCAAAAATAATCAACTAGGGTTTTCCAGATTTTAAAGTTTAGACAGTTTCTTGTCCAAGAAGATACAACTGTAACTTTCGTGTCATACCTTAGAAACGAAAACAAGAAGTAGATCTGGAAAGAGGGAAGTAAGATCTTCACAACGGTATGTAGATCGCAATCTGGGTCCTTCTGGTTCAACAGAAAAACGGATCTCCATATGGCTCTAGAAACTGTGAAGAATCAGATTTTGGGTTCCGTAGAAAAACAGTGACTCTGCCTCAACTTTGAGATCGATTGACGGATGGATCTTACCTCTGATTCGGGATACGAAACTTGATATGGGAAGGTGGCTGTGAGATATTCAAAATGGTAGGTAGGTCGTGATCTGGTTCGTTCTGTATCGACGGGAAAATCGCTCTCAAGATGCCTCTGTGAAACTGGGAAAAGTCAGATCTGGGTTTGACAGAAAAACAGTTGTTCCGTTGCAAATTGCAGATCGAATAACGAACGGAGTTTACCTCGTAATGGAGATCGGCCAACTGCTATGGTTTCCTTGCAACTAGATCTTTCCAACCGTGTGCGGATTGAAACCTAAATCCTTCTGATCTGTTTGCAGGCGGCTCTACAAAACACTCGTTTGGAACTGTTTCTCCTTCGGTGGCTGACGGTTGTGAAGAGATTTCGGCAGAACTACGCTGTGATTTCTCGTTGTGTCTCATAGAAAAACGTGTCTCATCATTATATAGGGCATGGGGTGAGCTGCTTAGGTCTAGGGTTGGAGGACAAATGACCATTTTGCCCTTAATGAGACTTAGGGTTTCAATTGCTTGGGCTTTACGGGTTTGGGCTTGTTTTGGGATGTCACACGAGTGATAACTCCTGGTTTTTCATTCTTTTTTGGTAAGATATTCTGATCAAGGAACTTGTCTTCTTCTACCTCTGCCGATGTAACTCCACTAACAGATTGATCATATTCCTTCTGAATATCTCGTTCTAGGTCCTCATCCTTTTCTTCTGTACTCATTCGCGCCAGGATCGAGAAACGAGACGGTGAAACTGAGATGTTTTCTTTTGTTTCTCCTTGATTTTCTAGATGTCTACCTGCTTTTGATGGAGATACTGAGCACCACTCCCCTCCTTCCTTCTCTGATTTGTCTTCCTCAATGACAACAGTGTGTGATTCAACCTCCCCCTCGACGTCAATGGGAAATTTAGCAAGACCCGCAGCAACGTCACTCTGTTCTCCCGCTTTCTCATCCACTGGGTGAAGAAAACTGGATGATATTTCCTCCTCCACAGCAACTTTCTCTGGTCTCTAGCTTTCTACCTCAATTCAACAAAGCCCAAAGCATTTTCCTTACTCCCTGTCGCTATGATCGACAGCAGTTCTGTTCTCTCGTGTAAGCCATTTACCTCTGATGCAGATTTTTTTTGTAGAATTTTATATATTATTTCTCCTTAGGAAATGTCGATCGAGCTTAGTTTGGAGGATGTAGAGAGAGTTGCTTCACATTATGTTAGACATTTTCCTGTAGAAATGAAAACATCTCGTGTTCTTCCACGCTATTGCTTGTCCTAACATTTGCAGAAAGAAAGAACGATTGAAATAACGTACACTACAAGTCTACAAAACCCCAATCTATGATGCATGTCAGATATTTCTTGCCCCTCTCGATTTGATTATTTTTAATCTCTAAGCTCAATTTTAGTAACTGTTTCTATATTTGGCTGATTGATTTTGGATCTAAAGGTGGATTTATTTGTGTTGTTGTGTGTTGCAGAACCGATACTATGCTGCCTGCTGGACAATGAGGAAGAAATGTGCAATAACAAGTTAACCAAAAATCCCTAAAACAATATTCATTCTGGAATTTTTTGTTGCATCTGGATTTCTTTGTTTTTTTTTTGATAAAGAAACTCACTATTTGTTTTGTTGTTATAAACTAGCATACTATTTTTGATGGAAATAAGTTAATTGTAATATTAAGCTGTTGACTGGTTTTCTCGCTACCATCCGCAAACGCTATGTGTGCATACAGTTGCGTTTTTAGCGTTTAACAACAATCACAAAAACCGTTTATATCATTTTGTACCGTTTTGTGCCGCTTAAAATCGCTCTAAATCTAAAGTTCCTTGTCGTCTGAGTTTGCGGTGGCAGGCGTGTAACGCCCGTGTTCCGCAATTCTGCCAAACGAGGGAATTTTGGCTAAGGCAGAATTGAGTTTAGCCTAGAAGAATTGGAAAGAAGGCAAGTGTTCGTGGGAAATTGAGTTTAGCCGAGGAAATTCGATCAGATCGGGTGATTTCTGAACTGATTAAGTTTTAGCCGAGCTAAAAACCAGCTGGCCGTAAATTTCGGGAGTTTAGCCGAGCAAAATTCAGCTGGCCGAATTTTTCGGGACTTGGTCGGGATTCAGACAGCATGTGTCGGCTTCAGACAGGATTGTTAAGCAGTTGTGTATAAGACCGAGAAAATGTGTATAAAAATGTAACCGTTTACATTTAGCCGAGCAAGCGTGTATAAAATGTAACCGTTTACATTTTAGCCGACCAAATGTGTATAAAATGTAACCGTTTACATTTAGCCGAGCAAGCGTGTATAAAATGTAAACCGTGTACATTTTATTCGACCAAATGTGTATAAAAATGTAACCGTTTACATTTTAGCCGAGTAAAGCGTATCAAAGGTGAAAACCGTCGGCAGTTTCTCGGGAAAAAGGCACGTGTGAGAGCAGTTCGGTTTTTTAGCCAATCAAAATAACCGTGGGAACAGTTATTCGCGAGGGAATCGGACCTTGGTTTATTTTATTAAGTCTTTGGCTTAATTCTTCTCCTCTGCGCGACCAAAAGAACTCTGAAAGTATAAGGGAGAAATTGTGAGAAGTTACTCGAGAGAAAGTTCCGATTATCCGTGATAATCTGATTTTAGCCGAACGAGAATTCAGATTATCCGAGGAAAATCAATCGCGAGGAGTTTTAGCCGAACGAGAATTCATTCCTGGTCCGAGGAAGGAATTCTAGCCGAGAGAAGGGATTTTTCTGTTCGATCCGAATCCGAAGGAAACGAAGGTGAGTTCGTGACCGTGGCCTTAAGTCTGATCGTTTCTTGAGTAGATGGTGTTCTGTTTGTCTGATGAATTCGATGTTTATCGTTATTCATGTTCTGTTGGCTATCCGTGGGATTATGTACATTATTGGCGATCTAGACTGAGATTTAGCCGGTAATGGTATATAATCACTCGGCTAGTTCTGGTTCTGATATGCATCTGATTGATTCTGGTTTATTCTTGTTGCGATTCATGCTTTGGCTAAGTGAGACGGGATGACCGTTCTCACTAAGCATTTCTGTTGCTTATGCCTCCTTTTGGATGCAGGTTCTGATTTTAGCCGAGATGTTACATATGATGGTTGATCAGTTCGCGGGACAAAGGCTGGAACGGATGGATGGTTGTGTTGGGTAGATTCGGTCTAGTTTACATTTTGTAGTAGCTTATATGCAAACTTAACAAATGTGCTAGAACCTCGTGTGTATTAATTCAAGTAATCTGTTTTAATTCAAGTTTTCTGTATTAATCTATTTATGCTCGAAAATGACTAAGTCTGAATGAACTAGAACGTGCAAAAATTAAAAATCTGGTATATTCTAATCCGGCTAAAAGTGTTAAGTGTTGGCTAAATTTATAAAATTCGGATTAGGGTCTTACAAGTTGGTATCAGAGCGCGGTCGGTTCTAGGACAGAGTCTAGCATAAGTGGGTTAGTGGGAATACCATCCTTCCAGCGCCTTGTCTCGCGGTAAGTCTGATTGTTCTGTATGGTTGGCTAAGTTAGTTTGCCGACTAACTTAGAATTTTCTGTTTTCGGTATTGCAGATGGAAAGAGGTAACCGTAAGAGGCGTGTTGATGATGAGTCTGGTGTGAATAATGAGGGGGAACATCCTGTTGAGGAGATGGCCGAGAATACGGCAAACGTTGCTGCCGCTCCGGTTGGTTTGGAAGGGGTGTTGGGTCTACTGACCCAAGTGTTGGCGAGACTGCCTGTTGTTGCGGCTGCCCCTGTGGCACCACCGCCTGTCGTGAATCCACCTGTCGTAGAGGTCGAAGAAGTTGTGAATGCGAGAGTTCCATCTTACCTGAAGATGATGGAACACATGTAGAAGTTGGGAACAAAGTTTTTCTCCGGTGGAACGAAGCCCATTGAGGCGGATGGCTGGATTGAACGATTGGAGAGAAACTTTGAGTCCATACGTTGTCCTGATCAATACAAGAAGGACCTTGCTGTGCACTACCTGGAAGGTGACGCGCATACCTGGTGGCGTAGTGCGCAACCGAGGGACGCAATGAGCACGTGGGCTGATTTCTGTGATCTGTTCCGTGCTAAGTACTTCCCACCGGAAGCTCGTGATCGTTTGGAAGGGGCCTTCCTTGATCTTCGTCAAGGGGCAAAATCAGTGAGGGAATACGAGGCGGAGTTTAATAATCTGAAGAAGTATGCTGGCCGTGAAATGGGAAGCGAGGGGAATCAGATTAAGCGGTTCATGCGTGGGTTAAGGATTGATGTCCGTAAGCATTGTCAAATCCGTGACTATGGCACCTTTCAGGAGCTGGTGGAAAAAGCGGCTCAGTTAGAGTCTACTTCGGCTGAGGAAGCCAGACTTGTCAGTATTGCTGCTGGGCAAAGGAAGAGTGTTCCTTCGGGAAAACCACCTGTGAGTCGCAACGCAGGAATGGCTGTCGTGAAGGGGAATTCTGGTACTAGTTGGCGTGCGACGGGTGCTTGTCTCCGCTGTGGAAGCTTGGACCACAAGGTCCGTGATTGTCCTGAGGAGGATCGTAGAGGAGTAAGAGTCTGTTATCAGTGTGGAGAAGCTGGACACTTCAGGCCGAATTGTCCACAGCTAGCACGGACGGTGCATCAATCTGAGAAGAGGCCAAGTGAGGGACTACCATTGCCGCCACCGCCAAAGAGACAGGCTGTGATGCCGCAGCTCTATGCTATGACTGAGGAGACCGTGTCTGATCCGAGTTGCTCACGTCCGATCACTGGTAAGTCCTATCACTTGCCTTAATAAAATTTGTGTATGAAATTCTGTTGCGTGTTGCATTAGTCTTAGCATTCTAGATGAATGTGTAGAGACCCTTGCCATGGGTGGTGTGGCAACCCATGTTCTGTTTGATTCTGGAGCAACGAATTGCTTTGTGAATCCGGATATGATTGGGAAGGGCGAGTTCCGCAAGGAACCAAGAAGTAATTTTGGCTTAGTTAAAGCGGCCGGTGGACAGGTCATGCGTACTCTTGGGAAGGTCCGTAATGTCTCTGTCGTGATTGGTTCGGTGAACATGCCAGCTGATCTGGAAATCTGCGAGGTGAAGTCTTACGATGTGATCCTTGGTATGGATTGGCTCGGAAAATACAAGGCACACTTGGATTGTCACCGCGGGAGAGTTCGGTTTGAAACTGACAAAGGGATTCTGGAATATCAAGGCATTAAACCGACCTCGGGAAGTCTGATTGTCTCGGCGGTTCAGGCTGAACAGATGATTGAGAAGGGTTGTGAAGCGTATTTGGCAACAATCACCACTACCGAAGTTGGGCCGGATGCGGAGCTAAGTAGTATTCCGGTTGTAAGGGAGTTCGAAGATGTGTTTGCGGCGCTGAGTGGTTTACCACCAACACGTTATGATCCGTTCACCATTGAGCTCGAGCCTGGAACGGCTCCGATTTCTAAAGCTCCATATCGGATGGCACCTGCCGAGATGGCCGAGCTAAAGAAACAGTTGAGCGAGCTGATGGAGAAAGGGTTCGTAAGAGCAAGCAGTTCACCGTGGGGCGCACCGGTATTGTTTGTTAAGAAAAAGGATGGGAGTTTCCGGCTTTGTATCGACTACCGCGGGTTGAACAGAGTTACTGTGAAGAACAAGTACCCTCTTCCGAGGATAGATGAGTTACTGGATCAACTCCGAGGTGCTACTTGTTTCTCTAAGATCGATTTGGCTTCAGGTTATCATCAGATTCCGATAGACGAGTCGGATGTAAGGAAGACTGCCTTTAGGACAAGGTATGGTCACTTTGAGTTCGTAGTCATGCCGTTTGGACTGACGAACGCACCTGCAGCTTTCATGAAACTCATGAATAACGTTTCCAGAGATTGCTTGGATGAGTTCGTGATCATCTTCATAGATGACATTCTGGTCTACTCAAAGAACCGGGAAGATCACGTGGATCACCTCAGGACGGTGATGAATAGACTAAGGGAACATAAGTTGTTTGCTAAGCTTAGCAAGTGCAGTTTCTGGCAAAGGGAGATTGGATTTTTGGGTCATGTGGTTTCGGATAAGGGAGTGTCCGTAGATCCAGAAAAGATTAAGGCAATCGCAGATTGGCCTAGACCTGTGAATGCCTCGGAAATAAGAAGTTTCCTTGGGTTAGCTGGATATTACCGGCGGTTTGTTAAGGGATTTGCGAGTATGGCTCAGCCAATGACACGGCTAACTGGAAAGGATGTACCGTTTGTGTGGTCGGCTGATTGTGAGAAGTGTTTCGCTAAGTTGAAGGAAATGCTTACGAGTACGCCGGTTTTAACTTTGCCTGAACCGGATCAGCCTTATGTGGTTTACACAGATGCTTCACGGATGGGATTGGGATGCGTTCTGATGCAGCAAGGGAAAGTAATAGCTTACGCTTCAAGACAATTGAGAAAGCATGAGCAGAATTACCCTACTCACGATCTGGAGATGGCCGCGGTAGTGTTTGCGTTGAAGATTTGGCGATCTTACTTATACGGTGGGAAAGTTCAAGTTTTCACGGACCACAAGAGCCTGAAGTATATATTCACTCAGCCGGAGTTGAACATGAGGCAGCGTAGGTGGATGGAGTTTGTGGCCGATTATGATCTGGATATTGCCTACCATCCGGGAAAGGCAAATCTCGTTGCGGATGCACTTAGCCGAAAGAGAGTGGCCGCATCCACCGAAAAAGATATGGAAGGATTGGTCAGTATGGTGGGGACTTTACGTTTGGCAGCTTTGACTAACGAGGTGGAACCATTGGGTTTGGGTGCAGCAGATCAGGCGGATTTGCTAAGCCGGGTACGGTTGGCTCAGCAGAAAGATGAGATTCTCATGAAGTCGGCGAAGAATGATAATACGGAGTATCAGACCTCAAACAATGGGACGATTTTGGTTAATGGCCGTGTGTGTGTTCCAAATGACAAGGAACTCAGGGAAGAAATTCTTAAGGAAGCTCACCATTCTAAGTTTGCGATTCACCCGGGATCGACCAAGATGTATCGAGATCTGAAACGGTACTACCATTGGGTTGGGCTGAAACGAGATGTGGCTAAGTGGGTTGCTGGTTGTCAGACTTGCCAGATGGTGAAGATTGAACATCAGGTTCCGAGTGGGCTGTTGCAAAGTTTACCGATTCCAGAATGGAAATGGGACATGATCACAATGGATTTTGTGACCGGATTGCCAAAGTGTGGCAACATGGATTCGATTTGGGTCATAGTCGATAGATTGACTAAGTCAGCTCATTTCCTTGCAATCAACAAGCAAGACAAGGCTGAGGGATTAGCAAAGTTATATGTGGAGCAGATCGTTAAGTTGCATGGAGTGCCGGCAAGTATAGTGTCTGATCGTGACTCGCGTTTTGCATCGGCTTTCTGGAAAGAACTTCAGAAACGTTTTGGGACAAGAGTTCACATGAGTACAGCCTATCATCCGCAGACAGATGGACAGTCCGAGAGGACAATCAGGACACTTGAGGATTTGTTACGAGCTTGTGTTCTGGATTGGGGCGGTAGATGGAAGGATTACTTGCCTTTGGCAGAGTTTTCCTATAATAATAGCTACCACGCAAGTATTGGGATGTCACCGTTCGAAGCGTTGTATGGGCGGCCGTGTCGTACACCGCTATGTTGGACCCAAGTGGGGGAGCGCAGTATTTTTGGTCGAGACTTTGTGGAAGAAACGACCGAGAGAATCCGAGTATTGAAGCTTAAGATGAAAGAAGCTCAGAACCGGCAAAAGAGTTATGCTGATAAGCGCCGAAAAGAATTGGAATTCCAAGTGGATGATCTGGTTTACGTCAAGATGGTGATCAACAAGGGTAAAGACCGAGCTGCGTTATCTGGGAAACTGAAACCTAGGTACATGGGACCGTACAAGATTCTGGAAAGGATCGGAGCAGTGGCTTATAAGTTGGAATTGCCACAAGTGTTGGAAGCATTTCATAATGTTTTCCACGTTTCCTTGCTAAGGAAGTGCGTGACTCATGGGGAACGAGTTACCGCGGATCCACCACCGGACTTGCAAGAAAATTGGACTATTGAGGGAAGGCCAGTTCGGATTGTGGGAAAAAGAGTGAAACAGGCTGGTCGAAAGAAGATTAAAATGATCCAAGTGGTTTGGGATTGCGAAGGGGAAGAAGATATGACTTGGGAACCAGAAGAACGGATGAAGGAAAAGTTTCCTAAGTGGTTTGAGAAGCAACCAAAGTTATCAGAAAAGCCGAAGAAGAAGAAAGATTCGAGGACGAATCTTCACATAAGTGGGGGAGAGTTGTAACGCCCGTGTTCCGCAATTCTGCCAAACGAGGGAATTTTGGCTAAGGCAGAATTGAGTTTAGCCTAGAAGAATTGGAAAGAAGGCAAGTGTTCGTGGGAAATTGAGTTTAGCCGAGGAAATTCGATCAGATCGGGTGATTTCTGAACTGATTAAGTTTTAGCCGAGCTAAAAACCAGCTGGCCGTAAATTTCGGGAGTTTAGCCGAGCAAAATTCAGCTGGCCGAATTTTTCGGGACTTGGTCGGGATTCAGACAGCATGTGTCGGCTTCAGACAGGATTGTTAAGCAGTTGTGTATAAGACCGAGAAAATGTGTATAAAAATGTAACCGTTTACATTTAGCCGAGCAAGCGTGTATAAAATGTAACCGTTTACATTTTAGCCGACCAAATGTGTATAAAATGTAACCGTTTACATTTAGCCGAGCAAGCGTGTATAAAATGTAAACCGTGTACATTTTATTCGACCAAATGTGTATAAAAATGTAACCGTTTACATTTTAGCCGAGTAAAGCGTATCAAAGGTGAAAACCGTCGGCAGTTTCTCGGGAAAAAGGCACGTGTGAGAGCAGTTCGGTTTTTTAGCCAATCAAAATAACCGTGGGAACAGTTATTCGCGAGGGAATCGGACCTTGGTTTATTTTATTAAGTCTTTGGCTTAATTCTTCTCCTCTGCGCGACCAAAAGAACTCTGAAAGTATAAGGGAGAAATTGTGAGAAGTTACTCGAGAGAAAGTTCCGATTATCCGTGATAATCTGATTTTAGCCGAACGAGAATTCAGATTATCCGAGGAAAATCAATCGCGAGGAGTTTTAGCCGAACGAGAATTCATTCCTGGTCCGAGGAAGGAATTCTAGCCGAGAGAAGGGATTTTTCTGTTCGATCTGAATCCGAAGGAAACGAAGGTGAGTTCGTGACCGTGGCCTTAAGTCTGATCGTTTCTTGAGTAGATGGTGTTCTGTTTGTCTGATGAATTCGATGTTTATCGTTATTCATGTTCTGTTGGCTATCCGTGGGATTATGTACATTATTGGCGATCTAGACTGAGATTTAGCCGGTAATGGTATATAATCACTCGGCTAGTTCTGGTTCTGATATGCATCTGATTGATTCTGGTTTATTCTTGTTACGATTCATGCTTTGGCTAAGTGAGACGGGATGACCGTTCTCACTAAGCATTTCTGTTGCTTATGCCTCCTTTTGGATGCAGGTTCTGATTTTAGCCGAGATGTTACATATGATGGTTGATCAGTTCGCGGGACAAAGGCTGGAACGGATGGATGGTTGTGTTGGGTAGATTCGGTCTAGTTTACATTTTGTAGTAGCTTATATGCAAACTTAACAAATGTGCTAGAACCTCGTGTGTATTAATTCAAGTAATCTGTTTTAATTCAAGTTTTCTGTATTAATCTATTTATGCTCGAAAATGACTAAGTCTGAATGAACTAGAACGTGCAAAAATTAAAAATCTGGTATATTCTAATCCGGCTAAAAGTGTTAAGTGTTGGCTAAATTTATAAAATTCGGATTAGGGTCTTACAAGGCGGTTTCGAATGATTACAAATATTAGTTTTATTTTCTTTAATTTGTTTTCAAACTAACTGTTCTTATTTTCTTATATATATATATAATTATAAATTTATGTATATATCATACAAATTTATCTAGGTTTATTGATACAACTTACTTGTTCTTGAAATCAAGGGCTTCTCTAATAGGTGGATCAAACATAAAAACAGAATAGTTAGAAACTGCTTTAATCAACATTTTACATGCAATGAGATTTGTTTTAGTTAAAAATATTATTCACTGTAAAACAAAAAAGGAGTCCAATTATTCAAATATAATATTCTGGTACATCCGCCAAAAATTTTGTTGAACACCTTCAACTTGTCCTAAGAACGGTTAAGTGGTTTCTCCGCACACATGATATAAAAAACACACATTAGAATTTATAAAATCGGGTAGATTCATTAGTAAATAAGATAGCAATAAGAACATATTTACACAACTTTCATCATTTATAAGTAGTTGTTTGCATAAATACATACATTCACACGTGGACGAATTACATGGTAACATGTGTCGTCCATGACTTTTATGTAGATACAACCCTCGTGGATCAAATTGGGCCTTGCTTTGAGCCTACGGCCCAAGTACCCTAGGCTTTTGCACTAGGCTCTTGGATCATGCAAAACCAAGACACCCGACATAGGTCACCTGCCCTTGGGTTCCCCGTATCTGACAGTGCAAGCCATTATGTCATGTACGAGGAGGTTAGGGACTGAGTGGCCAGGAGGAGAGGTCATCCTTCCCAACCTCGCAGATATGCCAGTGATCTGGACTTCGCGAGACCTGGGAAGAATGATCTACACATGTACTGGGAGCAATTAAGCATCAGGATAACCCGACAACACAATCCCTAGTATCAGGTGATTAAGGCCAAGTACGCAAATCAATTAGGCGGGAATAGATAGTTCAACACTTGAATATTTTCCATCCAATATGTAATAAGAATATATTCAAACATACGCTCATAATTCTGGCAACCTACTGATCCTGTAATTAATGCCTTTTGATCACATATGACAGGTGTAAATGACAACACTTCAAGCATAGGGAAGAACAACGGTATGGAAGATGCTCATATCACGCCTAATATGTTGCTTCCAAATCGTACACTGAAAGAGATAGAGACACGGCAAGTCGTGTTCGAGCAGTAGACAAATACAGCCAAGGAAAGTAGGGGACATTATCTCTAAAACGAAAAGACACACGATAAAGGAAAGGCCAGCATGGCAAGAACCGATGAAGATACCACCCAAGGGGATGACACATCTCGAAGGGGAGCCAGCAAAAGCCTTAGGAAGGTTGAGGGAAACACTACTCTCTAATCTCAATGCCCCGAAAGGGGAGATCACTCTGGAGCGCTCCTGCACCCTTCAAACATCCACACCGAATTCATGGAAGAAAACGTTCGCCTAAAGGACAGGGCCGAGCAACTCTCTAGGTAGCTAGTCCATGCGGAGTCTCAACAAAGAATACTGTCGAGTCCGGGTGTTCAGCAGCCGTAGTGCATCAACAAAGACCTGAACCATGAGGGCTTTCCTTGAACAGTTGCTGCCTGATACAGGCCATGATCCCACTAGTATCACGGGAGCTCCACCGAATGAGGCAGCCGATGTTCGACACGGAAGGAACCCGACACGAAAGGCCAACAAAACTTGTTGACGGAGAGGGAGGTGGAGGATTTGACGAGGCAAACTCGAACCTCGGCTGGGGCAATCTATGACCGGTACACTGTCAGGAAATTGGGGGAGGTGCGAACATGGTTAGGTTGGCTGACAACCAACTGGAAGAGAGGCTAAAAGAGATGGAGAAAATGCTGCGAAGGATTATAACTAGAAAATTCCGGTTTTGGTTCAATTAATTTTTATCTAAACTACCCGAATAAACTAAAAAATAGTTCAATTTTAATACAATTTGGTTAAATTTTGCAAAAATATTGTTAAATTTTTTAAAAAAGAATAACTAAGGATTTTCGGATATTTCGAGTATTCCGTTTATTTTGGTTTAAACATAACTAATATATTCGGCTTATAATTATAATTAATTTTTGGTATTTCAATTATTTCAAATCTAAATATAACTAATATTTTTGGGTATATAATTGTAATATCGGTTCGTTTCCGGTTGTTCGGATATAGGAGTATAGGATCCATTCGAATATTTATGTCGGTATTGATTCGGTTCGGTGTCTTCCAATTCAATTCGATTCGATGCGGTTATTCGGTTCCGGGTAATTTGCCCAGGCATTTTGTTCCATGTTCGAGAAAACTTTGTATTTTTTTCAATTCAATTGCTTAAATTGATGATACTTTGTCTCAATTCTTTTCAACACCATGTGGATGCAATATGTCTTGTAAAAACGTTGTATTTCCGGGATCGTAACGTATAGTGAACTTGGATAATAATTGAATCGTACTCAAAATCACTTTCCTGAAAGAGTATTTCGACCCTTCTCAAGGCTTGGGTTACACGAAATCCCTTCTATGATACGACAATCAAAGTTCTCTCTTGTTCTAGGCTAAGGTCCAAGAGAAACAAATAGAGATTTTGTGTTTTGTTTTGTGTTTTCACCAAATATTTTATCAATCTTTTGTCTTGTGAATATATTTTCTTTCTCTCGTTCTATTATCCTTTTTTGAGGCAAAGGAACATAGTATTTATAAAGTCCAACGGTTGTCACGTACGTTTGCAACCGTACGTGTAACATTTTAACCGTAATTAACCATAAACCAATAGTTACAATGGTTCATAATATTACGTTGATACACTTTAAACTCCAACATTCCTCCCCCATTTAAGTGTACACTTTTGATTTACGAAATCAAAAACACAAAAACCAAACTCATGCATAAATGTAAATGTCCTAAGGATTGAATTTACATATTAGTGATATTACACATTCCAAATGCCCGAGAATCAGGATGTCCTACGGATTGAATCCTTTCAACTCATTTGGGTACATGAAGATAATACACACACGAATTTACACACTACTCTAAGCGTTTATCCTTGACACTATTATAAGCCATGTGTCCTTATCCTTTCATGAGCATATACAAAGCTATGTCCAAGCTTCTTGAAGCAGCTACACTTCACACCCATATAGGTATATACTTTTCATCTTTCACCTGCAAAATGCAATTTTTCAAAAGATCTATTAAAATGAAAACTTTAGCCTAACCCTCTCTTGCAGGTCTAAGCACTTACTTTGGGATGATATAAACAAGTGCTTCAATCTCTAAGTGTGATCTTTCCACATTGAATACAACCTCTAAAGTCGTATTAGAGGGGAATTGGGTATCCCACCATTAAAGATTTAACTGAACTTTAATCCCATCCCCTTAGCCGACTTGGTCACCAAGTCCCTAGCTAGTCCTTTTGTCAAGTGATCTGCTAGATTTTGTTGAGACCGAACAAACTCTATGGTAATCACCCCATGAGTGATCAACTCACGTACCGCGCTATGTCTAACATCCAGGTGTCGCGACTTACCATTATACATTTGGCTATAAGCCTTAGCCAAAGTAGCTTGACTATCACAATGGATAGAAATCGGTGATACCGGTTTCAGCCACAATGGAATCTCGGAGACTAAGTTTCTTAACCACTCCGCCTCTCTCCCCGCAGCCGCTAACGCTAAAAATTCTGATTCCATAGTCGGACTTGTAATACAAGTTTGTTTTTTTGATGCCCATGAAATGGCACCTCCCCCAAGTAAGAACACCCAACCACTTGTAGAAGAATGATCTTCCACGTTGGTAATCCAACTTGCATCCGAATATCCTTCTAAGACTGAAGTAAATCCGACATATGACAAACCATAATTTATCGTTCCTTTCAAGTACTTGAACACCCTCCTTATAGCTTGCCAATAATGAGTGCTAGTATTACTAGTGTATCTACTCAACCTTCCTACCGCATAAGCTATATCTGGTCTAGTGCTCGTCATGGAATACATTAAGCAACCAATTACTCGTGAGTACTCGAGTTGTGATACTGCTTGTCCCATATTAGGCATAAGCTTCACACTCGGGTCCATGGGAGTTCTCACGGGAGAACAATTCTCATAATTAAACTTTTTAAGCATTTTTCAATGTAATGTGATTGTGTTAAAGATAGTCCTTTGTTCTCACGCTTGATTCAAATTTCAAGAATCACGTCCGCCTCCCCCATGTCTTTCATGGCAAACTTTGATGACAAAAACGCTTTTGTAAGTTCTACTTGTCTAAGGTTTGTGCCAAAGATCAACATGTCATCAACATATAAACAAATGATCACTCCGTAACCAAAATCATCAAATTTGCTATATAAACACTTGTCCGACTGATTTAATTTGAATCCACTTGATACGACAGCTTCATCAAACCTTTGATGTCATTGCTTAGGTGCTTGCTTTAGCCCATACAATGACTTTATCAACTTACACACCTTATGCTCTTGACCAGGCATAACAAACCCTTCGAGTTGTTTCATATACACCTCTTCTTCTAAGACACCATTCAAGAACGCCGTCTTAACATCCATTTGGTGGATCACAAGATTGTGAATGGCTGCTAAACCAATTAATAATCTAATAGAAGAGATTCTAACAACAGGAGCATACGTATCGAAGTAGTCAATGCCTTCCCTTTGTCTAAAGCCTTGAATAACCAATCGAGCCTTAAACTTGTCGATTGTTCCATCGACTTTCATCTTCTTCTTGAAGATCCACTTGCAGCCTAAAGGCTTGCAACAAAGTGGGAGATCCGTTAAGACCCAAGTATTATTTTCTACAATAGAATCCATCTCATCATTTACCACTTCTTTCCAAAACGCAACATCTTGTGGTTTCATGGCCTCATCAAAAGTTCTAGGGTCCTCATCAACAAGATAACAATATGATTATTGGAAACCGACCTCATCTCTTGACCCTTCAACTAAATAAAGCTGGAAATCAGGACCGAATGATTTTTCAATTCTCCCTTGTTTGCTTTTACAAAGCGTCGGTGACTCGTTAGGAGGAACGAACGTGTCGTCTCCTTTATTTGTTTCACTTGAACTTGGAACTAAGTCCTTTGGCCTATGTATAGAAGAGAAACGACTCTCATCAAATATTGCATCTCTTGACTCAATTATTGTGTAAACCGGTATAGAATCATTATGTTCTATGACATAAAATCTATAAGCCTTGGAATGCAAGGCATATCCAATAAATATGCAATCAACTCCTCTTTCTCCCAAAGTTTTAATATTTGGTTGAGGTAGTCTCACGACCGCCCTACAGCCCCAAACTCGAAGGTAGTTCAAGTTTGGTTTCTTTTTGTGCCAAAGTTCATATGGGGTAACCTTGTTCCTTTTGTTAGGAATTCTATTTAGTAAATAACAAGCTGTTAACATGGCTTTACCCCAAAATCCGTCACTCAGTCCCGAGTAAGATAACATAGAATTAACCATTTCTTTTAGGACTCTATTTTTTCTCTCGGACACACCATTTTGTTGTGATGTATACGAAGCCGTAGTCTCATGTATAATGCCTACAGACTGAAAATATGTTGGATCATAATACTCCCCACCTCTATCGGTGCGTAACTTCTTAATCAAGTCATTATGTTGCAATTCAACCTCAGTTTTATAAACCTTAAATTTATTAAGGGCCTCATCTTTAGCATGTAATAAATATACACAGCAATAGCGAGAATAATCATCTATGAACGTGATGAAATATTTCTTATTCCCTAAAAATGGAGCCGAATGCAAATCACATAGATCACTATGTATAAGTCCAAGCATCCTAGCGTTTCTTTCTATGCTCTTAAACGGTTGTCTAACTATTTTAGTCAACATGCATGTTCCACACTTATCTATATTCACATCAAAAGTAGGAATTAATCTTTCCTTAGACATATCAATCATACGTTTATAATGTACATGACCTAATCTTGCATGTCATAGAGAAGTATTATTTTTGCTAGAACATGTCATATAAATATAATCAATAACTTTATTAATATTAAGCATAAACATGCCATTACAAAAATATCCAAAGCCAACAAAGACACCACACTTAGATAAGACATACTTATCTGACTCATACACTTGTTTAAATCCACACTTATTTAAAACACTACCGGAGACTAAGTTTTCTCTAATTCCGGGTACATGAATTACATCATTAAGGTTAAGAGTTTTCCCGGAACTAAATTCTAACACCACTTTTCCACGACCTAGGATAGGAGCGGTTGACTTATTGCCCATATGAAGTACGGACCCATCTGGAGCTGGCTCGTATGTCTTGAACCAGCCACGATCCTTGCAAACATGTGTTGTTGCACCCGAGTCAATCCACCACGTCACCTCATCATCCTGCACATAAAATGCCTCAGCAATTTTTGACACATAATTCACTTTCGAATATGAATCAAAAACAGAAATCTGACATTGAAGAGATGATGGGCCTTATTCCTTAGAACCTTGCCCAAAACGGTTATGATGCGTTTTATTCTTTTCCTTTGCTGCCCGACAATCACGTTTGAAGTGACCCGGCTTGTTACAAATCCAACAAACGCTCTTAAGCCTTTTGTTAGATCCATCGTTAGTGTTGTTATTAAAGGGGCGTTTCTTCCCTTTATTCTTCATCTTAGAACTCCCACTTTCCTCCATCATATTGATCGAGGAAGTTTCAGCCTTCTTATTTTTTTGGTTTTCCTCCCTCTTGCACCCTTAGAGATTCCTCTATGCGCAAATGGCTGCCAAGTTGTACAAGAGACAACTCTTCTTTTTGTGTTTTAACATGTGCCTAAAATCCTTCCATGAAGGTGGTAACTTGTCGATAATGCTCGACACCAAAATGGATTCATCCATATTCATGTTGTGTTGAGTGTATTGGCCTAGGATGCAAAATAATTCATTGTATTGATCCATAACCGGCCTTGAATCGCACATCTTGTAATTATTAAAATTACTCACAAGGAACTTCTTACTAGAAGCATCCTCGGCCATGTACTTCGACTCCAACGCATCCCATAATTCTTTTGCGGATTCGACATTTTCATAGACATCAAAGAGAGGATCGGACATACCGTTGAGAATGTGGCCACGACATATGTAGTCATCGTTCTCCCATTCAAGTTGCTTCCTTGTCTCCTCCACGGACTCATTTTCGGCATTCTCTGACACGGTGGGCATTGGCATACTTAGAACGTACACCACATTGAGTGTTGTGAGGAGAAAGTGCATCTTCTTTTGCCATCTTCGAAAATCAACTCCTTCAAACTTATCTAATTTGCCAAACTTTGACGTCGTCTCACGCACCGAAACATTAGCCATTGTTCACGGAAAATACTCTTTAAGAATGTTGTAAAAACGTTGTATTTCCGGGATCGTAACGTATAGTGAACTTGGATAATGATTGAATCGTACTCAAAATCACTTTCCTTAAAGAGTATTTCGACCCTTCTCAAGCCTTGGGTTACACGAAATCCCTTCTAGGATACGACAATCAAAGTTCTCTCTTGTTCTAGGCTAAGATCCAAGAGAAACAAATAGAGATTTTGTGTTTTGTTTTGTGTTTTCACCAAAGATTTTATCAATCTTTTGTCTTGTGAATATGTTATCCTTTTTTGAGACAAAGAAACATAGTATTTATAAAGTCCAACGGTTGTCACATACGTTTGCAACTGTACGTGTAACATTGTAACCGTAATTAACCATAAACTAATAGTTACAAGGGTTCATAATATTACGTTGATACACTTAAAACTCCAACAATATGATCTCGAGATCAACAACAAGGTTTTGTTTTGCAGAGAATAAGTGATACCCCTTCCTCATTTGTTCCTCATCCTTTCTTATAACATTTACATGATTATTGTCTTGATTTTAGACAACAAATTCATACTAATTTATTAGATTCGTCCATTTCAGTGAGCTACTTTGAAAATTAATGGGCTTTGCGAGGTGACGGACTCACTACGGAACGGGCTTTTCGTGATGTGAACTTCCAAGGTGATGGGCCAGAAGATGGGCTTCTTTAGGCCAACTCGAGTGAGATTGATCCTATTATTCAATTGATCTTTATGAGCCTGAACTTTTTTGTGCGAGATCGAACACCAACACACCCAAAAGAGAATAACACAACTTTGAGATCACTTGTAATATTAACAATATCTCTCTCTCTCTACAAACCAATCCATTTTCTGTTAGAATGTCACACGATTTGAACACCAATCATGTTTATAAGTTCTCCGATCTTTTAAGGAGCAATCTTGGTGGGATCTCTTGCCCACAATTTTTACTATAAGATTGAAGTAGTTAAAAGAGTTTTATCGAAGATTCAAAATGTGTTCCGCTTTATAACGGTTTCGGTATGCTTCAACAGCAAAATAGACGAATGGTTTTGGGCATGATGCTTCTAATTTCGGCTTATCCTCAGAAAACAGATCAAACTACTCAAACCAGTTCACAGTTATACCAAACCGACGATTGAACCGAGTAAGTCCCTTTACCACACATCTACCTGAAGGTTTTGTTTTGTTTTGTATTGATTCAACATTTTCTACATCTATTTTATTTATTTTTTCTTGAAATTCCACGCCTTAAACAGTTTCCAAGTTTCTAATCTACAAGGATTTAGCGTCAGATTCGATTCTAAGATTTAAATGTTATAACCAAAAACAAATTTTAACCGTATACAAATTTTAAACATAAGATTTTGATCAATCGTCACATTTTGCTAAACCATTTAAACTAATAATTTATGAAAAAAATTGGCCTTTATAGTAGTATGATATTTTGTTTCAAATCGAAGTTACCATAAACTTCTGCTTTTTTTCTTATCATAATCTTTTTTCTCAAACCATAATTAATCTAATCTTATAACAAAAAAACAATTAACCAACTAAAGCAAGTAGTATGAACACAAATCCACATTCACAAAGTCTGTTACCCAATTGTGTCTACAGTTTCTCAGAATTATGCTGACTTTTGAATTGGTCGACATAATTCTGGATTTTCGTATCAATCACGATACCACCAAGATTGGAGTCTTTAGAGATGACCCTAACGTCTCGAGCTCTCTTGACGTAATACTTCCATTCATTCATTTTGAACGTCGGAGGAGGTAGCGGCGATTCTTGAGACAGTGGAGACATATGGTAAGAAGATTCCGAATGAGATCCATGCAAGTAAGAAGATTTCGACTGAGATCCACGCAAGTAAAAAGATTTCGACAGAGACCAATGCGAGTAAGAAGATTTTTCAATAGATTTTAACGGAGAATCATTCGAGTGAGAATATTCCAACGGAAACCCATGCAAGTGAGAAGATTTCAACTGAGACTCATGCGAGTGAGAGGATCCTTCGAAAGATACCAACAGAGAACAATCCAAATGAAAAAAAAAAAACAAAATCGCTCTCAAGTCACATTATGAGTTCTTTAACCAAATCCTCATTCACGTTATGAGTAACTCTATCATTGATCTATGTAGAGCCAAGATCGCTCTCAAGTCATTCAACGAGATTTCACAAGATGATCAATTTTATAAAGGCGTTGATCTTATCTTCATGGAAAAAGAACCCGAGATGGCAGCATTCAAGCTCACTTGCTACGAATACGGCAATCCCAATGCAGTTTTTTTAAATATTATGTATTGTTATATTGTTTGGTATAGTTAATAGTTAATAGTTAATAGTTAATAATAAACTATTTTTGTTTTACTGACTCAAATTTGAACATTTAATTTTTACTTTTTCATTTGTTTCTGATTTCTTTTTGCTTATGTTTTTTGCTTATATTTTACTTACGTTTTTTTTTAATTATTTTATTTTCTACGCACTAAACATTTTCGAAGTTTCGAATCAATTAATTTATATATGATTCTCGAAATAAGTGGGAAAGTTTTCTATGATCAACTAGCTGCAACAACTCGAAAAAATATTAATTATATAGTATTCCCAAATAATAACCCAATAGCCATGATCTTAAACTACGAGAATGAGAACATGTTGACATATCTAGAAGCAATTTGATTTCACATAAGTTCAAATATGAGAGAAAAACCAAAAACAAATAGACTTCAAATCTAGAAAAAAATCAAAAAAGAAAACATAAATTTATTTTGTTTCAAATACATCAAGAGAGCTATTAATTATAGTCGGGCATGTTTGGATACAACCTGACTGTTAGTGGTGAGTTTAGCACTCTCCGATTTAACCCGGTTTGAAATTAAGATCAGCGCAACTATCAGCCTCAAGCCCATCAAGGCCGACTTACAAAATAAAAGAAAGATCTTCTTTTATTTGATAAAAGCAAATCCCGAGAAAATAAGAAATTATCTTTATCGACTCCGGATAATAAGGATAATCGCCAATAACAATTCAAGAAGAAAAAAAAAATCGACCAACCTGAGACTTATAAATAGGAGAGCTCCTCAATCATCAAAAAATCACATCTAATATTTCTCTGTAACAAGAGCTACATTCGGCTTGATCCCAATTTTTAGTGTACGTAGGCAGTATTCACAGGTACAACTATTATTCTAGTAAAAATAATTTTTCTAAACTTTAAACTGATTTCACCGATATACGATATGTGTAAAATTTGGTCCCAACAATTGGCGCTAGAAAGAGAGGCAAAAAAAATTTGGGTTTTATGGAGAATTATTAAAAGGAATTTGAAATTCGACGAGCTCGTCGTCAGAAAAAAAAAAAAAAGGGCTCGACGCCATCTCCGTTTTCCCGAGAAGCTATCTCTGTTGCGAAAACCGCTCATTTTCTCCGACCTGAAAAACCACGAACTCCGTCAGCAATCTGGCACCACGTCGAGCCTCCCGGAGCTCCGCCATCGCCGTCGCCACGCATACCCAACGCCGAACTCCATCTCGATCCACCGCACGTATCCAACGCCGAACTCCATCACAATCCGCCGTCGCCAAGCTCTCCGGAGCTCCGCCATCGCTGCCATCACTGGATACACGCATATCTGACGCCGACCTTCAACGATCCAAGCCAACGGGAGAAGAAAATAAGATTTTCTTTGTATTGGGCTTGCATCGATTTTCGGCCCATCTGCTGATATGATATTAAGCCCAATCGAAGCCCAATCACCGAACTGCAATCTCCTCCTTCCTCGCGACCAGATCTCGACGATGAATCACCGACGAAACATGCAGCTTCCGACCTGCAGCCTCCAACGTTTCCTCCTCCGTCTCTTCCTCTGGTGATGAGGACGACTCAGAAACCCGATTTCGAGGAAGAAAAAAAACAAAATCCCATATCAATTGACCCTAAGTTGTGCTCGTCTCGGCATAGATCCATGGAGACACAAAAAAAAAACAACAGGAAAGGAAGCTGGGCCTAAAGCCCATTAGGAAATAGAAGCGAACAAAAGAGGAGGAGAAAAGTCAAAGCTCGTTAAAAAAAACTGATTATCTCGGTTAATCAAAACCGACAATCGGCTCAACGCATAACTAACCTCCGAGCTCGTAACATGACATCCGGACTCGTCGCCAAAAAAAAAAAAAAACGAAACTATAACCAAAGCTCATCAACCGAGCTTCCCAAAAATTCAGGTATCACTTATCAAAAAATTCAATTCATTATTCGAATATATTTTCTTTTCAGATTATATCACAGGGTCTATCCCTCTAAAAGCCAAACCACGGACAATACAAAAAAGAGAGAGACGCCCACCTACCTCTCAATCAGACATATCGCATACTGCGCAGTTAGGCAGTTCGCGGTCGGAATTCGGCGACCACGCAATTAGGAAGCTCGCATTCGGAGTTCGTCGACCTCGCAGTTAGATAGATCTCAGTCGCAGCTATCGCAGTTCGCCGACCTCGCAGCTCACCGACCTCGCAGTCACAGCTCGCCAATCTCGCAGTCACAACTCTCCGACCTCGCAGTTCGCCGACTTCGCAATATGGCAAGTCGCAATCACAGCTTGCCGACTTCGCAGACTCGCACGAATTATCAAAAACGAGCTTAAAACTTTGCTCGTAGGATAAGTCGAGTCCGACCTCGCACCTAACTAACAACGCCGAGCTCAGTTTCGAGTTCAATCTATCATTTGCAGGATCAAAAGCCGAGTTCAATCTCGCATATCTAGTCATTTTTGCAGTAACAATGTCGAGTCAGAGCTCAAGACAAGATGTTGATCTTAATTCAAACCGAGCTAAAGAATTATCCATAAACTTCGCCGAACTCAAGGAACTCCTTCGCGGAACTGAGGGGGGGGGGACTTATTGTTAGTGGTGAGTTTAGCACTCCCCGGTTTAACCCAGTTTGAATTAAGATCAGCCCAACTATCAGCCTCAAGCCCATCAATGCCGACTTACGAAATAAAAGGAAAATCTCCTTTTATTTGATAAAGGCAAATTCCGAGAAAATAGGAAGTTATCCTTATCGACTCCGGGAAATAAAGATAATCGCCAATATCAATTCAAAAAGAAAAAGGAAAATCGACCGACCTCGAGACTTATAAATAGGAGAGCTCCTCATTCATCAAAAAATCACATCCAATATTTCTCTATAACAAGAACTACATTCGGCTTGATCCCTATTTTTAGGGTACGTAGGCAGTTTTCACAGGCACATATATGATTCTAATAAAAATAATTCTCCTAAACACTAAACTGATATCACCGATCTACGATATGTGTGAAATCTGGTCCCAACACTGACCTTAACCTTTGACAAATTCAATCAGATCTTTCTTTGGAGATATGCTTTTTATGTTGGTGATCCTTTCATAATCGGGTTCGAATAGTGTGATCTTTGGGTTTCTATTCTCCATCAGCATCAACTTCTCTAGGGATTTTACGTTTCTGACAAAGAACTCATGCCAGTGGGTTATATAGCATGTGAGAGCAGAATCTCACAACCTTAATTCTTGGTTTGCAGGTTGTATGTTCTTGAGAATTACTTAGAAGATTTTGAGAGAAAAGTTATATATTATTATCTTTGCCAAGAATTCGGTCCATTTACAATGTGGATGGTGTTTCAAACTTATACCAGCTGAAAACGTAACTGCCTAATTATTATACACATTAACTACATAATCAAACTCGTAATCTTTTGTCTTTAATGTGACATAGGTGTGTTTGACCAGGTTTGAAATTGGTCAAGTGCATGCTCCTGTCTTCCTGCGAACTTGCTTCCTTCCCTCGTGCTCGGTTCTTCCAGCTTGTTGATTTGCTCTATCTCGCGACCTTGCTTGCTTCAGCTTGTAAAAGGTCTCATGAGACCTTTCTCGTGGGCCGAGCCTTCTTTGTCTAGCCTGTTTATTCGTTATGGGCCGTGAGTGCGGAATCTGGGCCCAACAGTTGCCTCCCAGCATCCTTATTGAATTATCATTGAGGATGCGGTGCTGCAATCTCGGGTCCTGATTGGTCTCTTAGTTATTATGATTTCGCAATCTCGTTCCCTGATTGGTCCTTCGCTTGCTCGATACCGAGATCGCAGGGATCTTGTATTAAATGTGCGATATCTAAGGGAAGTGACAGGGCGAGTGGGCGGCTTGTATAAATGAACGGTTCATGCTGCTTCAGCTTCCCACGTCGCCTCAACTTCCCATTCCCCAAGGTAATGATGTCCTTTCTATTTTTAATCGATTGGTCTTTATTTAAATCGTATTCACGATTTATCCTTCATCACTTATCTTTTTCTGCAAAAAGTTCTTCCCTCGTTAATTCCGACAAACTCGCTTCTTCATCTTAGAATTTTTTTTTGCTTTTCTACTATGGCCTCCCCCTCACAGCCGAGTGCTCCGCTCACTCTCGCTGATCAGTTCGGGCCTCACTCGGGGAGCACGGTCTCGTCTGAGGAGCTCAAGAATATTTCTTTCTTATGCGGACTCGATTTCTGTGATTTCCTTATTCCTTCGGATGGTGATTCTCCGGAAATTCCTCTGGAGGGTTACACATGTGGCTATGCTGTGTTTTTTTTGAAGTGCCACCTCACCTTTCCTATCCCGGCGGCCATCTCTGACATTGTCGGCGACCTCGGGCTCGCCCTTTCCCAGCTCATGCCCAGCGCGATGAGAAACTTAGTCGCACTCTGGGTGAGATCTAAAGAAACTGGAGTTGTGTTTGACGCCGAGGAGTTCCGCCAGCTCTTCAATGTCAAAGCAAACTCGAATCTTCGCGAGACTTATTACTTTCCGGCAAAGGTTAATCGATCTGTCTTCAGATTCAATGCAAGGGAGGATAAATGGTAGGAGCAATGGTTCTATTTCAGAATCTCTGGGAGGTCTATCGAGGGCGAGTCGATAGTTCGGCGTTCCTGGGCTCAAATTACCAGTCAGCATGAACCCTAGGAAGCCGGCTCGTGTGCCCTTTTCAGGAATTCCTTAATTGCTTTGTCTTCTGCTCTGATTTGACTTTTCTTTTGCAGAGTCTCTTGATTCCTCGAAGATTGTGACGGCTGAGGTTCGACAGCTTATCGATCTTCTTAAAGAAGAGAACTCCGACTGGAAGCAGTTTACTCTTACCAGGATTCTACAGGCTCGCGATCGTCCAGCTCACAGGCTGTCCGTTGCGGCTGCTCTCCGGCTCGCAGGTTCGTATCCTTTTTTCCCTTTCCTTTCTCTCTCCTTTTTTTTAACAAAAGAGATTATAGGCATTTTTTAAAAATCGACGTCACCTGGCTTTGCAGGTCCTCCCTCTCCCACGACTCAAGCTCAGGTCCCAACTCACGCTGACGATAGCTCCACCGAATCCAACAAGATGGTCCCTCATAGGAAACCAGAGCGTCTTTCGTACAAGGAGAGGATGCGGCTGCGTCCTGTTCTGACGCCAGCTGGTGCTCTTGACAAGAAGGTCAAGGAGGCTCTTGGTAAATCTTCCCATGCTGATACCTCGCGTCGCGAAGACTCCAAAAAGGATGACCATCGTGAGTCCGATGCTAACCGCGGTGATGGTGGCGATCTTCCTATGGGAGACAATATTATGGTTGCTCAGCATGATACGCGAGCTGGGAACTCCTAAAGGTCAATATCCAGGGTATCTTCTAAGGAGCCTAGTCACTCTGCCGAGCATCAATCTCGCCTTAGACCAAACGCAATAGCTAGGGAAATGGGGTGTTATTAGATCCAATAGGTAGGGAATTATCAAAGGCAAAATGACATGTCATCGGAGGAAGGCAAAATTTGCCTAGCATGAAATTCTGACACAATGATGACGTGGCAAGTTATAATTCGTTAGCTGTTTTTTCTTTTCTTTCTTTTCCTTTTCCCATTTTTCTTAAATGCTATTTTTATCCAATAATTGATCACAATAAAAAAAAAATTTACACAATTATTTTTTATTTTTTTAACATCTATAAATAGAGCTTATGTTTATAACATTTGGACACCAAAAAAATCACAAGTTTTAACACTCTTTTTATTTCTTCTCCTACATTATCACTCTCTTTGATGCATTTTATTTTCAATTTTCAACATCTTTATGGAGCTATCTCGCAATTACAATTTCCTACCAAATTACAGTTTTCCAAACCCTCAAAATCCAAACATTCAACCACCAACTCCAAATACACAACTCCCAGAAAATCCTATAAATTTGGGAATGCATCCAAATTTTCAAATGCCATATAAGATGCCACCAAATTTTGGCATGAAATACCCGTACAATCATCCATATATGCCATATGGCTACCCACCAGTTCCGGGAAACACCAATGTTTCACCTAATATGAACTACCCTAACAGTCAACCCATTAACAAGCCAACCGGTTTTAGTAGTGGATCGACTGATACTTCACAATTTTGCACCCAAATCTCTTTGGGAGATGCTGGCGGGGATACTCCTATTCTTCAACCAACCCAACAATCAGCAAAGAAGAAGGCAAGTTACACTACTTGGAGTTCTGAAGACAACAAAGCGCTACTAAATGGTTATTTCCACTTCAGTACTGATAATGAATTGGGGAATAATCAAAAAGGTGATACTTTCTCGGGAAAAATTGCTAAGTACGTGAACGAGAGCACCGACAGCAGAAAAATATTCACCGCAACAAAATGCCAAAGTCACTTTCGTGACATAAAGAAGAAAATTTGCACCTTTGTTGGTTGTTACAATACTGCAACCAGGGAGAGGCGTAGTGGTTTTTCCGATGATGACTACATAACCAATGCTCTTGGTTTGTATGAAGCAAAAGAAGGCTGTGTGTTTGCTTATGTGGATGAATGGAAATTGGTTCGCCGTCAGCCCAAATATATGTTGGGATCAAATGAATCTGGTGGCAGTGGCTCTAAGCGAAAAAGTGGTAGTGATGATGTTGAATCACCATTTCAGTCTTATGTTCGTCCAGCAGGTAGGGAGGCAACGAAGAAGAAAGCTAGGGTTTCTTCCAGTAAATCATCTACTACCAGAAAATCTAAGCATGCCATTGAAGAAGAGTTGTCCAATTTAGCCTCTATTCATGAAAACCTTCAAAAAAAACAGGACAAATACTCTTTCAGCTATCTTAGAATTGTCTGCTAGCCAGAAGGAAGTTGCACGTTCTAAGAACATGGAGTTGTGGATCCAACTTCATAACAAATCTCGTGATGATGCAGAACAAGAAGCCTACATGATGTTGACAAATACGTTGTTTGATCGTTAGTTTTAATATGTTGTGTTCTAAATTTATAATTGTGTGTTTGTCAAAATAATTTGTGGCTGTTAGTTTTAATATGTTATGTTCTAAATTTATAATTGTTTGTTTGTCAGAATAATTTGTGGCTGATAAGAGTGTTTGTACCTTCAATAATTATGTTTTAATAAAAGTGTTGTGTTTGAATAATTGATCATATCCACTACTTCTGACAAGATGTGACTCTACTCAATGCAAATTTTGAATAATTGATCATACCTACTACTTCCGACAAGATGTGACTACTCAATGCAATTTTGAATAATTGATCATACCCACTACTTCCGACAAGATGTGACTCTACTCAATGTAATTTTGAATAATTGATCATACCCACTACTTCCGACAAGATGTGACTCTACTCAATGCAAATTTTGAATAATTGATCAGACGCACTACTTCCGACAAGATATGACTACTCACTGCAAATATTAATTCAAATATTGAATAATTGATGATACCCACGAGGATAATAATTCATCATACCCCAAGACTTATCTACATATTCAATTTAGTTAAGTAAAACGGTAGCTCATTTATTATAAAAATGGTAGCTCGCATCATATCAACATAACTCATTCCAAACATTCATACTTCTTATCATTCAATGGATGTACCACCAAATTTGTTTAACTTCGAAGAGTTCGAACAACAGTGGAAGTTAGAAGAATCTCTGATCCAAAGGCAACAAGAACTTCTTGAGGAACTGCAAAGAAGAAACGAAAGATCCTATTCCAAAAAATTTATCTATAGAGATCATGTAGCTGCCCATCAAAGGCTCATGGCCGATTACTTTGATGAGTCATGCACTTACACTGACATGCAGTTCCGAAGAAGATATAGAATGAAAAGGCCATTGTTTCTACGAATTGTAGAATCTTTATCAAATTACGACGTCTACTTCACTTAAAGACGAAATAATTCCGGTAAGCCTGGTCTTTTCCCTGTCCAGAAGTGCACAGCTGCCCTCCGCATGCTCGCATATGGCTGCCCAGCTGATGCTTGTGACGAGTATGTGAATATTGGAGAAAGCACGGTGCTCGAGTGTACTAAAAAATTTTGTGAAGGAATAATTACCTTGTTTCAAGATGAATATTTACGAAGACCAAATGTGACAGATTTGGAGAGGTTACTCCAAGTTGGTCAGGATCGTGGTTTCCCCGGAATGATTGGTAGTATTGATTGCATGCACTGGAAGTGGAAGAATTGTCCCAAGGCTTGGCATGGACAGTTCACTAGTGGACACAAAGGCTCGGCAGCAGTTATTCTTCAGGCTGTGGTGTCATATGATTTGTGGATATGGCATGCTTTCTTTGGGTTGCCTGGTACATTGAATGACATTAATGTACTCGATAGGTCACCGGTGTTTGACGACATCATTTTCGGTGAAGCCCCGGAGGTGAACTTCATCGTAAATGGTCGATAATACAATCGGGCATACTATCTTGGCGATGGAATCTATCCTAAATGGCATGTCTTCGTTCAGTCAATTCAAGTTCCTGTAGGCGACAAAGCACAATTGTTTGCCAAACAATAAGAATCATGTAGGAAGGACGTGGAACGAGAATTCGGTGTTCTCCAAGCACGATTTGCTATTGTTCGGCAACCATCTAGAATGTGGGACATCGAGGTATTAGGTAAAATAATGCGGGTCTGCATTATTTTACATAACATGAAAGTAGAGGATGAACGTGATACATATTCGCGAAACTGGGAAAATATCGACTTCGAACCTTCAAACAATTCTGCATCAAGCTCCTCGATCAACGTCGACACCCAAATATTACCACAATTTGAAGTCCATGTGCAAGGCCGGTCGGAATCAGAAATTCATGTTAGAGCCAATTTACGTGATAGGGATCAACATATTCAATTGAAGAAGGCGCAACCCTCAATTAGAAATATCAAAATTTATTTCTAAGTTTATTAATGTTTGGTGTTTGTTTTGTTGTAAGATTTTAATGAATTATGTATGTTTGGTTTGTCTTTATTAATAATAAGGAGTGTTGTTTATTTATTTAGAAAATGAGTATTTTATTTGAATCATTAAAATAATATATTAATCAACTCTAATTAAAAAAAAAATTATATATTATATATTATGTTTTTTACATTATAAAAATTATTTTGTGTGATTATAAATATATTAATGTAAATATATTAATAGTAATAGTATTTATAAAATGTATAACATATATAAAATAATAAAAATAGAATAAATAAATATAAAATGAATTATATATGATGAAGTGATGTGGAGGAAAGAGAAAATGAGTTGGAGGAAAGAGAAAATGATTTGCCTTCCTATTGTGGAGTTGGGTGTGAATTAAAAAATTGAAATGATGTGGAAGGAGAATAAAGTGATATGGAGGGAATATAGGATGAGAAATTTGCCTTCCTACTGGAGATGGTCTTAAGCGATCTCGCGGTGACGAATTTGAGGGTGAGGTGGTAGTGAGGAGACAGGTGACACCTCGCTCGCAGGGTGGTGGAAGCAATTATCCGAACGCTTTCAGGTTTGACTTTGACGGTCCTGAGGCGATTGTCGAGAACAGCTCTCAGGTTGCAAATCTTTTCAGGCGTGTTAGCCTTCTTCCTGCTTCTTGCCATCCCTTAGAAATATGAAGAAACCTGAAGGCTACACCAAGTTTGTGAGCGCGATGGGCCACATAGCTTCAATTCCTCTTTTTTTTGTTTTATTTTTGATTTTCTTGATGAGTTTTTGAATTTCTTTTCAGGCTATTTCTGCTGCGAATGAGCTGGTTAACTAATTCGAGCAGGATCTCCGCTCTATCACTCAGCCTGAGGAAGTCGAGAGGGCGGCTAAGACTATTACCGACCTAGTTACTGAACGAGATGATCTGGTGGCAAGGCTTACGCTGAGTGAGGAGGAGATGGCTAACATCGCCCTTTTGGAGAGCCAAGTTAAAGATCATGCCGATTTGGCCAAGAAATGGGAAGACTCTGCTCGGGAAGCTCAGGCTCGCTACGATCCCTCCAGGGTCAGATCTCAATACTGGAGAAATCTAATGAAGATTTGAGGGCGAACCTCCGAGTTGCCGAGGGTCGTGTTGGAACTGCTGAGGATGGTCTACGTTCTGCCAACGAGAGTATCGTCGGCCTCAGGGTCCAGGTTGAGAAAGTCAAGGAGGACTCGATGAAGCTTGCCCATAAGCAAAAGGAGATGGTGAAGAAGGCGGAGAAGGTTGCGAGGAAGGAGATGTCCAAGCAGTACCATGCCATCCTGCTGAGGATAAATGATAAATTTGAGAAGAAGAAAATCGAGGTTGACACCGAGACCCAGATCATGGAATGCAAGTCCAACATCATTCTTCTTGACGACATGACTTTGAGGCTGAGAAGAAGGGTATTGAGGATGAGAAGCTGAGATTGGATGCGGAGCTCGCCATTGTCCAGGTATCCGATCTTTCCTTGGGTAAACTCGATCTTCCACATGTATCCGAGGATTCGGTTACTTTACCTGCTGGGTCGAGCGTGCAACCACTAAGCGACCAACTGGACCTTGGTTCTCAGGACCTTAGGAAGGACTTTTCGTTGCCCCCAGACCAGCCTGTCTCAGCGAGTAAGCCGACTGAGCCTGCCAGCTAGAGACTTTTCTCTTCTCTTTATCTCTTTTTGGATTAACTTTTGAACTCAGTGCCTGGAGAGGCCTTTAAACCCATTTCTGATTGTTGTTGAACTTTTTATGCCCGAGGGGGTACTTTATTTTTATGTTGAACTCATGCTCCTTCCATGGAGGCTTTAATTTTATTCACTTTGACATTTAAAATCTTTCGTCTTTAGAATTATTTATCATTTTCGCCATGTAGAGGCTGACACTTTTCAATGAATCAAAGGTATTCTTTCAACCAAAGATCCGGGCCGTTCAGAGACCCCGTTCCCAAGTCGTTTAGAGACCTCGGGAGCTGACCATCCGATTTTAAGATGCAGGGTCGAACCCGTTTAGAGGCGGGCATGCAACCTAAACAATTTAGACGTAAAGGTTGTTGTCATTTAGAGACTAGAAAGGTTGTGACCTTGCAATTTAGACGCAAAGTCGAGTCATGCTAGTTTGTAGCATGCTCTAGCTCGTTTATGTAGTAAAGCTTTTAGGTTGTAGACAGAAGTTGAGAAACTTCAGGCTACTTTTAGCAGGCTTAAGAGAGAATATTTTTTAATTTTAATAGATGTACCCTTGTGAGGTTGCCTACGTACCCTGAGGAGGGATCAAGCCATTCATAGTTCGACTTTACAGATGTCTTTCGTTTTAAGGGTAATATTTCTTCAAGTTCATGGCGTTCCATGAGTTCCTTTCAGGTGTATTGTCGTGCGCCCTGACGAGCTTGTACACGCCGTTCTTTACTACTTCGGAGATCCGGTATGGACCTTCCCAGTTGGTGCCCAGCTTTCCAGCATTCCTTTTTAGTATTTTCATATACTTTTGAATTATAATAACGCGCTGCTGCGTGTTGGTAATTTTGAAGATTAACGAGTGCTCGATCTCGACGCTCGTCGATAACATCGAGCTGGTCGAGAAGCATTTCGTTATTCAATTCCTCATTTATGGGGCACATATCTACCCTCAAGCTGGGAACTGCGACCTCGGCAGGTACCATGGCCTCAATCCCATAAGCCAAGGAGAATGGTGTTTCTGAGGTTGCTTTACGAGGTGAGGTCTGACAGGCCCATAGAACTCCTGGGAGTTCGTCAGACCATTTTTCCTTTTTAGCGTCCAATCGTTTTTTGAGATTAATCAATATCAGTTTGTTTGCTGCCTCGGCCTGCCCGTTGCCCTGAGGGTAACGTGGAGTCGAAGTTGTCAGCCTGATTCTGTGGTCTTCATAAAATTCAAGGAACCGATTTGAAATGAACTGTGAACTGTTATCGGTTACGATTTCATATGGGATTCCGTGCCAAAAAACTATATTTTGCCATACAAATTCTTCCACGTGGTTTGCCTTAATCTGTTGGAAAGCCCCTTCTTCTATCCATTTAGTGAAGTAGTCAGTAAGGACGAGCAGAAAGCGGCACCTCCTTTTTCCCGAGGTTACCAGAGGTCCTACTATGTCCATAGACCACCTCATAAAGGGGTATGGAGATGAGAAGGAAGACAAATTTTCAGTAGGGTGATGTAATGCGAGAGCATGTTGTTGGCATTTGTCGCATGCTTTAGAGTGTTCTTCGCAATCAGCGACCAAGGTGGGCCAAAAATACCATTGTCTCTTGATTCTGATAGCTAACGCCCTTCCTCCTGAATGACTGCCACACGAGCCCCCGTGAACTTCCAGCATAATTGTGAAAGCTTCGAGTCCGTGGACACACACCAGGTAGGGGCCACTCATGCTTCGTTTGTAGAGGCCAGAACCGAATATACAATATCTTGGAGCTATGGTTTTGAGTTTACGAGCTTCCCACTTGCTGGGGAAGGGGGCTTCACCCCCCCCCCCCCTCAATGTATTGTATAATCGCTGCTCGCCAATCAGTTTTCGCAACCATTTTTTCACGGAGGGAAACATGCCTAGCGCCAAGCGGAGCTTAGTCCGGGTCCTCAGCTTCCCCTATTTCAGGAGGAGGGTCGTCCTTTATTGGGGCCAACGCTACATCCAACTCCACATTGTCGACATCGATTTCCATTAAATCTTCAACATCTTTTTCGACGTTAATGCTAGGTTTTTCGATTCTTTCCACTGGAATCACTCATTTCACAAGAGGATTCGAGGTCGAGGCGAGAGCTGCCAATGTGTCCGCGATCGTGTTCTCACCTAGCGGGATCCGCGTCAGGCTGAAGAGTTCGAACCGCTTGACTAGCTTGTGGACTATAGCTAGATAAGATTCAATTCTGCTATCTTTGGCTTCATACTCTCCATGGAAATGACTTGTAACGAGCTGAGAATCGCTGAATGCACTCAAGTTGCGTATTCCTATTCCAACAGCGAGTCGAAGACCTGCTATTAAAGCCTCGTACTCAGCTTCGTTATTTGATGCTAAGAAACCGAGCCTGAAAGACTGTTCCGCAACCTCGTTGGTCGGGGATACGAGGTGGATTCCAACACATTCCCCTTGTTTCGAGGAAGCTCCATCAACATATAGAAGCCAGGTTCCGGAGCTCGATTCAGTCATCTCGCTGCTCGCTGCAAGCTCGATGCCGAAGTCAGCTAATACTTGTGCCTTGGCGCTAGTTCGAGGTCGATACTCAATATCGTACTCGCTCAGCTCAATAGCCCACTAGGCTAGCCTACCAGATTGGCTGGGGCTATGTAGCACTGTACGCAATGGTTGTGTTGTCATCACTATGATAGAGTGTAACTGGAAGTACGGCCTGAGTTTGCGAGCTGACACTACTACTGCCAAGGCCAATTTTTCCATTCGTGGATACCTTGCTTCAGCATCCACCAGGGACTTGCTCACGTAGTAGATCGGTCTCTGCTCAGCTCGCTCCTCTCTTACGAGGACGTCATTTACCGCGGCCTCGGAGATTGCTACATACAGGTAGAGGGGTTCTCCCTCAACTGGCTTTGAAAGAGTGGGGGGCTCGGTGAAGTATGCTTTTAGTTGCCTAAAAACTTCCCCACACTTGTCATCCCAAATAAATTTCTTGTTTCCCTTTAACAATTGATAAAAAGGGACACACTTATCAGTTGACATGGAAATAAACCGGTTTAGAGCAGCAATACGGCCTGTCAGCCTCTGCACCTCCTTTGCCGAGCTTGGAGGTTACATTTCCAAGAACGCGCTAATGTGTTTAGGGTTTGCTTCTATTCCTCTTTGGGTTACTATGTAACCTAGGAATTCACCCGAAGCAACTCCAAATGTACACTTTAAGGGATTCAGTTTCATCACATACTTATTCAGTAAGTCGAAACATTCCCCTAGTTAACTTATGTGATCTTCTTCTTTCAAAGATTTAACCAACATATCGTCAATGTAGACCTCCATTGACTTGCCCAGGAGGTTGGTAAACATCTTGTTCATAAGTTTTTGGTAGGTCGCTCCTGCCTTTTATGAGGCCAAACAGCATCACTTTGTCACAATATGTTCCTCGTTCTGTTACAAAGGATGTTTTATCTTGGTCCTCAAGGCTCATTTGTATCTAATTATACCCTGAGAACGCATCCATGAAGCTGAGGAGCTGGTGCCCTGCGGTGGCTTCCACCAGCTGGTCAATGTGAGGTAGGCGAAAGCTATCCTTAGGACATGCCTTATTCAGATCCGTGAAATCCACACACACTCGCCAGGTGCCATTTTTCTTTTTCACCACGACTGGAGTTGCTAGCCAGTCGGGATACTTGACTTCCTTGATGAACTCAACACTTATAAACCTGGTAACCTCGCTATTAACAGCCTCAGCCTTGTCATGTCCGAATTTTCGACGCTTTTGACGCACTGGCTTATGATTCGGATCGATATTGAGTTTGTGTGAGATGATGCTCAGATCGATGCCAGGCATATCGGTTGTTGTACATGCAAATGAACCGACATTTTCCTTGAGGAATGCTATTAATTGGTCCTTTTGGGCTCTTGAGAGCTCGGATCTGATTCCTACCTTCTGGTTAGGATGAGACTCGTTGACCACGACTTTTTCGATAAAGTCCTTGCGAGGTCCGATGGCACCTGTACCATTATTCTTTTTGGCCACGTGATCTGCGAGCTCATCCTTACGCTGTAATTGCTATAATGTGCTTTCCTTTGCTATTTGGAAACCTCCCCTATAGCATATTATGGATGCCTTTTGACTCCCCTTCACTGTTGCGATTCCATGCTTGATAGGGAATTTTATACACTGATGGTAGGTTGGGGATACAACCCTCATTAAATATATCCACGTTCTACCTAGGATGGTAATGAATGGGGCTGGCCTATCTATCACAGCGAATTCCACCATTCTCCTTACTCCAGCTGCTATTACATGGAGTCTTATAGTTCTGAGGGATAACGTATTTTTTCCGGAGAAGCCGGTTAACACTATCTTATCCTCCTAGATTTCGTGATCTGGTATGGCCATTTCCCTAAACACACTTAGGAGGATGAGTACTACAGAGCTCCTAGTGTCCACGAGCATCTTGGTGAGCTCGCATCCACCCACTTCCAGCATGATTAGAAGAGCATCATCATGTGGAGAATCTAGTTCAATGGCCTCGCTTTCCCAGAACGAGATTTGCGTGTCAGGTCCCTTGAATGGGATTATGTCACGTATGTCAGTGTTTACCCTCCGTTGATGTTTCTTGATCGAATTCACGGAGTTGCGACACAACTGGGATCTTCCATGAATAAAATTAATTCTTTTCTTCGTGCTGGGAGGAGGTAGATCTGCCTCCTTATCCTTGGGGGAATCTTGCCTCGTTGCATCCTCGGATGAGCGTTCTCGCTTACGATCATCCTCAGATGGGCGATCTCGCCTTTCGCCATCTCGAGTTGGATAGTAGTTCTTCCTCGGAGGGGTTTCTCCAGCTCGACATTGCCCAACTTTCCTGCTGAGAATTTCGCACCGAGCTGCTTCTTCACCTCGTAGCATTCCTCAGTCTAATGACCCTTGATTTTATGAAAATCACACCACTTGATGGAGTCGTAGGGCTTGAATATGTTATGAGGTGGGTTTCTTACTGAGTACGAATGCAACCCCTGACCTTGTCTTTGGGCTTGGGATTCTTTCTTCCTAAACTTTTTAGGTCCCTGGGAGTTTGTCGCATGAGATTGCTTACCCGAGATTGCGGGTGCCTGTTGCTTTGATTGAGATGTACCTGCCTCCTCGAGAATAATCCAGCGCGAAGCACGGTGTAGCGCATCATCTAGCGACACCGGCTCCCGGACTGTGAGCTCCTCGAAGAATTTTGAGGTTTTTAGCAGTCCGTTTTGGAGAGCTTTCAGGGCCAATGGGTTATGTAGATTGGCGATTTTTGCCTTAACGGCCTTAAAGCTGTCAATGTACTTCCGCAACGAGTCACCTGCTTTTGGGTAAGTACCCACAAATCGGCCTCCGAGGTCTCGATCTGGATAAATGCCGAATATTACTTCAAGAATGCTTCTTGAAGCTGGGTGAAGTTATCAATTGAATACGGCTACAGGGAGGTGAACCATTCCAGGGCCGAATCCGTTAAATTTTCAGAAAATAAATGACAACGTGCTGCCTCGAGGTCACCCTCGAGTAATCGCACCCTTGAAAAGGCGAATTTGAAACTTCTCATAAATGCCTTGGGGTCGGTTTCTCCGTTATATCGGGGAAATCGGAAGGTCCCGACATCTCCGAGCTGGGGGCTCGCAATCTGCGAGGTGAATGGGGTCTTATTGGCTTCATCAATGACCCGATCTATTTCAGGTGCCAAGCTCAGAGCGGCGTGGACCTGCGATCTCATCCGCTGAAGCTCGACACTGGTATCTTCATAGTATTTCTTAATTGACTCAAACCCATGCAAGACGTCGGATCCTAAACCGTTTTCGTTATTGTCCGGAGGCCGGAGCACGGATCCTCCAGCGAGCTGGGCTCGGTTTTTGATCTCATTTTCAGGTCGAGTTTCGACCTCGGGATTAACCCGAGTTTCAACTTCATCGGCGCTCCAAGAATGATCCTGACTGGCTAATCAGTCTGAGGTCCGACCTACTCCCTGGAAGGTCGCGATTGATGGAATCCCTCCTTCCGCGGTCTGGGTCGTTGAAGGAGTGAATATAGGGTCCGATATTATCGAGTTGAACCGCGAGGTGGTGGCTGGGCCGACCATTCTACTGGTTGAGGCATTGATACCGGAAAAGTTTAGCCTCGTTACCGATGGAGGTGAAAACATTAACCCTCCTTGTCCTGGTGAAAACGGGGCTTGTGTCCCAGGTGGGAGAGCAAACCGCCTGATCACGCTTGTCCGAGCCGACCTTTCGAGATCGTCTTGGCGAGCTGGCATTAGGCGATTCTACCCTATGAGAACCGATATCAAGTTCCAGATCTCAGCTATTTGATCCGGAGCCGACTGGTTTAAGACTGCAGGTCCCGAAGGATCAACAATTTCATTGGTCCCAATCGTGACATTCACTCCTGATGTGGTGATGAGGACGTTTGTTGTTCCATCCGAGCTTGCCAGAGCGATGGTGTTAGGCAGGGGTGGTGGAATGGAGGTATTTATAGCTCCGGATGAAGCAGTGACTGCTGCGCTTGTTGTGCCCAACATTATCCTCTTTCAAATGATCAGTTTCGCAGGTTACGAGAAGGAAATTATTTTGCTCCTTCCCCACAGACGGCGCCAAATTGTGAGAGCAGAATCTCACAACCTAAATTCTTGGTTTGCAGGTTCTATGTTCTTGAGAATTACTTAGAAGATTTTGAGAGAAAAGTTATATATTATTATCTTTGCCAAGAATTCGGTCCCTTTACAATGTGGCTGGTGTTTCAAACTTATACCAGCTGAAAACGTAACTGCCTAATTACAATACACATTAACTACATAATCAAACTCGTAATTTCAAACATATGACATAACTGTGTTTGACCAGGTTTGAAATTGGTCAAGTACATGCTCATGTCTTCCTACGAACTTGCTTCCTTCCCTCGTGATCGGTTCTTCCAGCTTGTTGATTTGCTCTATCTCGCGACCTTGCTTACTTCAGCTTGTAAAAGGTCTCATGAGACCTTTCTCGTGGGCCGAGCCTTCTTTGTCCAACATGTTTATTCGTTCTGGACCTTGAGTGCGGAATCTGGGCCCAACATAGCCCATGATCTTAACATACTTGATAGTGTTTAAAGGGTAGTTGCCATTATGAATCTTTGGCTTCTGATGAAGCTCACATAACACATAGGGTGCAAATGTGAAATCATTTATATGCACATAACAAACCAAAGGTCTTATGAACTATATATGCCCGTTGGTAGAAGAGAAGTATTGTTTGGGTAAAGAGAGAGAGACTTACATCGATTGAAACCCGTTCAAGGTTAGGAAACTGTTTGAGGAACTCAACGATGTCGAAAAGCGTGCAAATTGTTGGATTTAAAATAAATATGAAACTCTTGTAGGTTCCAAAAGCAGAAAGTCGGTTTTCTTATTTCTTCGCCTAACCATGTGTAAGCGTATATATAGGGTTGGGCATTCGGGTATTCGGGTCAGTTCCGTGTCTTTTGGGTAGAAGGGTTTTGGATCCATTTAGGAACCGATAGGGTTTCGGGTCGGTTCCAGTTCAGTTCCAATCGGTTCCGGGTCAGTTCGGTTCCGAGATTCAAGAACCGGTAAAAACCCAAAAAAAATCGGATCTTAATCAATTAGGGTATTTGGGACCCGAAAACCCAAAAATATACCCGAAAACCCGAAAATATACCTGAAAACCGAAAACATATACCCGAAAATACGAAAAATATACATGAAAATACGAAAAAACTAAAAAAATATATATAGGTTCAATTCTCGGGTACCCGATCGGTTCTCGGTTCGGTTCCAGTTCGGTTCCGAATCTTTCGGGTATAAGGGTTTAAAACCCATCGGATATTTTTATAAATTTCGGTTTGGGTTCGGTTCGGTTTATATATATACATGTGAAAAGAAACTTAAAATCAAAAACAAAGAGTGAAGATATGAACAAAAGAAAGGGCGATATAAGCGAAGGAAACAAAACATGTTAAACTTTTAAAGAAGAAGATACCATCTTATGTGAAATTTTATAGTTTTTTCTTTAAATCCATTTGGCAACAACTATGTGTTATAGCATATAACCTTTAATTATAGATTTTTGTTAGATTTTGTATATTTTTTAGCGTCAGCTCTCTATTATATCGATTTAAAACTAGGACTCTTACTGTTTCTCATCTATATTGAACTTAATCTCATTTATTCTTTTTGGATTCAAGATAGGTCTTGGCTCCAAATCACTCAATTGCCTAATGCCCAGAAAGCGATGTATTGTCGCTTAAGACTCTCCACCTCGTCTAGAGGTTTTGGAATTACTCTCCGAAAGGAAACTCTCCTTGTCGGTATTGCTAGACAAAAGGAATTCTTCCTTTTTTTCCCCTAAATTCTCGCCAATTTGCTGTAACTAAGGAAACTTGCCTATCAATTACATGTCGTGAGCTTAAACTACTAGGGTTCCTCCACCTTCAGCAGCCGCATCTCCCCCCTCTGATCTTCAATCCTCCTCACAGAACCGGTTTTTGGCGACACGTGACAATCTTCTTGTTGCTAATGGACGGTTCTTTGAATTTGGCTATGCAATCGATGAACATTGAGGAAGATGTTCCAGTTAACATTCCGGCAGACGATAACTTCAGTGCAGTGGAGAAGAGTTCAGGAAGCCTCATAGGTCGCCTGCTTAATCCAGATTGCCAAAACATGGCGCGAATGCTGAGATCGATGCCAAGAATTTGGAGAATTTATGAGAGGGTAAGAGACATTGCTCTAACGAGAGACACTTTTCAATTCATCTTTGAATGGGAAACGGATATGCTTACGGTGATGAAGACGGGTCTGTGGACCTTCGACGAATGAGGGATGGTTCTGGATCGTTGGGTGGAGAATCCTCAGTCGGACTTTCTGAAAACAGCCCAAATCTGGCTCAAACTTCATAAAATCCCGGTGAACTATTTTACGCTGGCTACGATCGGAGCAATATGTGAAGCAGATTGATTATGATCCTGCAAAACCACTTCTACAGGCTGGCGTAAGAGTACTGGTAGCGATAAATCTGGATAATCCAGTGCGAGACACGAAATCCTTGAATCTCCCTCATTGTGTTGTGGCTACGGTGGATGTGGAATACGAGAGAAAATGCAAAAAATGTTTTCATTGCTTACGCTTGACACATGAGAAACAAAGGTGTAGGTTGCTTCAAGGGAACAAGAACAGAGGTTTTAATGCGTCGGGCAGACTGCCGATCCCCCCCCCTGCACCAGTGCTTTACCACAGCCACCACACCAACCTTGCAGAGAAAATTATGCCTCTCCTAAGTTCGTCGGTTCCACCTGGTTTTGAACCAAAAGCCAATTTGGTAGCGCATGAAGTTTTTGAGCAGATGCGTCTCTATATGAACAGTGGTGATCTTGCGGAACGCCTCATAAGAGAGCAGAGAATGAAGTCAACCTTGGATGCTCTATCCAAAGACCCGGCAGCTCAGTGTTCATACCTACGCCTTGAAGCGCCCCGATTGTGTCTTTCTCGCATGCTATAAACATAGCTGATAACGTCGATGTGCAGCCTGGAGTGTCTGGGGCCCAAAAACAGAGAGACAATACTCCTGCGATGGTGTTTACAGGGGAAGGTTCGAGGAATTCTGGTGCTAGTAAGCAGTCATCCGGAAAGACTGCAGCTCAACCTACTAATCCCACAGTAGCCAATGGTTGCCAATGCTGCAAAAAGAGATTTATTGGAGCAGCATGAGTCTCAAGAGAAATTAGTCTCGTTACTCTTAAACAAGAAGACAAAGAGGAGTGATGACCACATCGCAATGGCTTCACATATGGAGTTCGGTCTCAGAGAAGGCTCATGAAGCTTTGTTCCACCGATCGAGAACCTTGGTTTTAGCACAGGTTGTGTTAGAGCGAGTTCTTCTGGTACTAGTGGGAAGAATCGGTACTCTAAGGGCACAAGCTGGTCTCGAAGAAGTCGACAAAATCAGAGCAAGGAACATCTGAGCAAGTCTGCAAATAATGACGAGAATTAGGAAGATGCAGTCCAATCATCTAAGAGAAAGTCATCCGAGAAAACAGAGGTTTCCTCTAAGATGTCTAAACAAACATCGGGTCTGATGGTTCACTAGAAACCATCTAGTATGTGCATATGACGACACTCATTTGGAACTGTCAGGGGTTGAGGAACGACCTGACAGTTCGACGCCTAGAGGAAATGTGTCGTGAGCATTTTCCGGACTTTGTGTTTCTCCTAGAGACTAAAAACTCTAGTGATCACGTGTTGAGTTCTACAGTCATTTGGTGAATCCAGTGGGTCTTAGTGGTGGTTTGGCTTTGTTTTGGAGACAATCACATAAGGTGGACATTATTTTTCCACTAATTGAACAATCGATACGCGAGTGGAAGTTGGGTCACTCGCTTACTTTCTAACTTTTGTGTACGGGGATCCTATGAGACATCTAAGAGATCGGGTCTGGAAAAAAATCAAAGAGATTGGGGTTATAAGAGACACGGCATTGTTTATTTCTGGAGATTTCAATGAAATCATGAATAATGATGAAAAGATTGGTGGACACCCTAGAGCTGAATCTTCTTCCATGCCCTTCAGAAGGTTGGCTCGAGATTGCCGTATCAAGGAAACTCCGAGTTCTGGTAATAAGCTTTCTTGGAGAGGCTGGAGGGAAATTGTGGATGCGAATGGTATCAAAGAACTGGTGTGGATTCAGTGTAGGCGAATGGTTCCGACTCTTCCCTCGTACGCATTCAATGTACTTGAAGACAGTGGGTTCTGATCATCGTCCGGTGTTAACAAAGATAGATTCTGACTCTCCTGGCCGCACGGGTCGATTTTTCTTCGACTAGAGATGGTGCGATAAACCGGACATAAAAGAAATTGTGAAGAAGAGTTGGAATTGCCAACACAGAAATGGTGTAACTCGAGTTTTTGATCGTATTTCGGGCTGCCGCAAGGCCTTAGCGAAGTGGAAGAGATCGTCTAACTCTAAGCTAAGTGAGGAATTGGATCGTGAATCAGCACTCCTTAGACCAAATCCGAGGAAGATGGATGAGTTAAAGGCCGACCTGATGCATGCCATTAAAGAGGAAGAAATTTTCTGGAAGAAAAAAAGCAAGGAGAGATGGCTGGTTGCGAGAGATAAAAATACTCGTTTCTTCCACGGTAGTGTCCAGAAGCGTAAGATGAAAAACTAAATTCAATCGCTAGTGGATACGAATGGTGTGGAGCACTTTACAGAGCAGGAGAAAGGAGATATCGCGGTAGATTATTTAACGAATTTATTTCGCTATTCCAATCCAGTAAACCCTGATGAATTGCTGGAAGGGTTTCCGGTGAAAGTGTCGTAGAGTATTAACCGAGATCTGATTAAGCAGGTAACGAATGCTGAGATTAGAAGAGCGGTAAAGAGTATCAAAGGAGATAGTTCTCCAGGTGCCGACGGCATGTCAGAGAATTTCTTCCAGCAATTCTGGGATATTACAGGCCCGTACATCATAGCTGAAGTGAAACAATTTTTCACCACCGATACTCTCCCACCTTACTGGAACTTCACTCAGATCTCTCTCTTACCAAAGAAGCCCAATGCAAACTCTATGTCAGATCTACGCCCAATCAGTTTGTGCTATGTTACTTACAAGATTATTTCAAAGATCTTGTGCTCTAGACTTAAGCAATTTCTGCCTCAGATAGTCTCCCCGACTCAATGTGTATTCGTCTCCGGTCGGCTTATCTCTGATAATCTATTGATTGCACATGAAATGGTACATGGACTACGGACTAATCCAAGTTGCAAAGGTGGTTATATGGCCATTAAGACAGACATGTCCAAAGCTTATGACCGTGTTGAATGGGACTTCCTAGAGAAGCTGTTTCTATGTATGGGTTTTGACACGAAATGGTGCAAATGGATGATGTCTTGTATTCGTTCTGTCTCGTATACGGTCCTTCTGAATGGTCAATTGCATGGCTATATCCGTCCAGAGCGAGGTATTAGACAAGTGGACCCTCTCTCCCCCTTTTCTTTTCATTCTGTGCGCTGAAGCTCTTGTGCACGTCATGAACAAAGCGGAAGTGGATGGAAGAATCTCAGGAATGCGTTTGAACGCAAAATGTCCCTCGACTCAACACCTCTTGTTTGCCGATGACACTCTATTCTATGCCAAGCTACTCTAAAGGAAGGTTCTGAATTCCTACGCAGTTTAAAGTTATACGGGGATTCATCTGGTCAATTGATTAATTTTCAGAAATCCTCCATCACTTTCGGTTCAGACATTGACCTACTCTCTAAACGGCTGTTGGCTTAGCTTTTGAACATCGATAAAGAGGATGGGGCAGGGACGTACTTGGGACTTCCAGAATGTTTTAGCGGCTCAAAGCAACAATTACTGGCCTTTATAGGTGAAAAGCTGAATAAACGTTAAGCGGTTGGTATGCTAGAACTCTTTCTCTTGGTGGTAAAGAGGTGCTTCTAAAATCAATGGCGATGGCCTTGCCGGTATACGCTATGTCTTGTTTCCGATTGATAAAACACCACTGTCGGAAAATTACGAGTGCGATGACTGATTTTTGGTGGAATGCTTGAGATAAGAAGCAAAAGATTCATTGGGTGTCTTGGAAGAAATTGTGTAAGTTGAAAAAGAATGGTGGGCTTAGTTTTCGTGATGTGGAGGATTTTAACAAAGCTCTCCTCGCAAAACAAGCTTGGCGCATCCTCAATGATCCGCAAAGCCTGATAGGAGACTATATAAAGGAAGATACTTCTCCTCGAAATCTTTTTTGGCATGTGGTAAAGGTTACCAGCCGTCGTATGCTTGGCGTAGCATCCTTTTTGGCAGGGAATTGTTGTCAAGAGGCTTGATAAAATCCATAAGAAATGGTCAGAATACAAATATATGGATGGAGAAATGGGTCTTGGATGAGCTCCCGCGAAGACCTTTCAATAGACAGATCCTTATCGATCTAGAACTGAAGGTGAGTTCTCTGATTTCTTCGGACAATAGATAGAGAGAAAATGCAGTGAGAGAGCTCTTCCCTCCTGCAGATGTCGATCGTATTCTAAGTCTTCACCTTGGGAATGTGGAGGATCGATATATATGGGCCTTTACGAAGAATGGTGCATATTCAGTGAAAAGTGGTTATTGGTTCTCTGTGAATCATCCACCTATTCCTCCTCCACCGAGAACATATCAAGAACAGCTCCAAATTGGCCTGAAAAACATAATCTGGAAGATACAAACTATTCCTAAGATTCGTATGTTTTTGTGGAGGGCTGTGTCGGGGGAGCTGGCAGTTGCAGATCGTCTCCAATCGCGAGGCCTGAACGTCAATACTTCATGCCGGATCTGTCAACACGGCGTAGAAACAATCAACCACGTTTTATTTGAGTGTTATGCATCACAACAGGTTCTCTCGGTCGCCCAGGTAATCCCTCCTTCTATGAGATTTGCTGCTACCATGGAAGAAAATATCTCCTTCATCTTAGATTGCATGGAGGACGAATCAATGGCAAGGGATGTTCACTCTGCAATCCCCTGGGTACTTTGGGAGATTTGGAAACGCATAAATTATGTCCTCTTTGCTGGGTAACTTGAGACAGCGGTGGTGATTCAGCAACGTGCTCAGGAAGAAGCCTCTCTATGGCTGAAACTAAACTCACCAACATCACAGGAAGCTCCCAACCAAAATCATGCCCATCTTGCAGAGACAAACTGGTGTCCTCCTGTCCCCGGTTTGGTCAAGTGTAACGTTAATGTAAATTGGAGAAACGATAGACTTTATAGCGGTGGTGCGTGGCTCTTAAGAGATCACTCTGGTGCTGTCTGATTTCACGCCCGAGAAGCTTTCACGCCTTCCCCGAACAGAATGGTGGCTGAGTTTCGTACGTTAATTTGGATGTTACAAAGCTTGTGAGACCTTCACATTTCAGAGGTGGTGGTGGTATCTGATCTTTATGCAGTGTTGGATGCTATCGCAAAACCGCTAAATTGGCCCAGGTTTTATGCCTTCACTCAATACATCTCCCATCTATGTTCTGGTTTCACCAAATGCACAATTGAACTAGAGTCCAGCAGAGCAAACATAGCTGCCCGTGAAATCGCTAGAAGCGTAACTCATGACAGTCGATTTCAATCGTACATTGCGCGAGGGGGGCCGTCTTGGCTGCACGATCTCATTAGACATGATTCAAGTTCAGTTTGAGTATTGCTTAACCTTATTTTAGGCGTCCAATACTTTGATTTATTCTTCTTCTACTGAACTTTACCATTTGGTTTCTTCAATAAAATCCCAAACGTTTAAAAAAAAAATCTCATTTATTCCAGTCATCCTCTATATATTAAACATAAAGAGTTTATGGGCTGATGTGTCATTCCCATAATTTTTCTCAGCATTTAGAAAATTTATTAATTCATATATTTTCCTCCTATTATCTTTGTATCCAAACACTATTTTTAGTGACAACTAACCATTTTGCCACATGTCAGCTTCAAATTAACTCGCTTTTTTGGAATAATTAATTTAAAAATTGTTTATTTTTCTTTTTCCCTGCTATTTCTTTTACCAAACAGTTTTGAATTTTTTCCCCCACAAAATTAGTTCATTCCAATATATGTTTTAATACAAATATTATACAAAAATATTTTCTAATATCAAAATGACGTTATATTAAATGCTCTGTTTTATTAATAGAATTAAAAATATTATACAAATATATGTTCTAATATCAATCTGGTCTTAATTTTATATCGAACTGGCCATATAAATTTGAAATAGTATTATAATAAAACTTTAAAGCAAAAACAATGAAAATTAAAATATTTTAAAAGCTTTAAAATTAAATCTAGACATAAAATAAGTATATTATTTAAATAATAACTACTCAATATATTCAATAAGAGTATTTAAGGAAAATCAAAACAACATTAAATTTTGTCGTCATCAATATTTATTATTAGATTTTTAGAATCTCCTAAAATATTTCCTGATTTTTTGGTGATAGTTATGGTGATAATTCATTTATTATTCTTTAATAATGTTCTACTTTGCAGTTTTGTAAATCAAATTAAAAGACCACATTAATTATTTTATTTAAATTAGGTAATTTTGAATTTCGTTCATAATATTTTCAAATAAATAATATCCTTAAATGGATACAGATACTTATTAAAATTTTAAAACAAATTTATATATATTTAAAAGGAATAATAAATCTTCTATTTTATGAAATAGCCTTAATTGGATTAAAATATTTACTCCTCAAAATGTACTAAGAAAAATAAAGCAAGTGTGTTAGTGTGATTATGTGGATTGGTGGCATAATGTGACACAGACCCATTTACCTTCTTAATGGTGTTTAGTGAGCCGCCTATGGTTACTACAAAGATTGGACATTTGTGAAACATGAGAAAGATATAAGGAAAATGATTAAGTGAGAAAAATTGAAAGCTCGTACCTGATTTTTCCGGTATGAAATCTTTTGTTTTTCGGATTGGGAGACAAAAACACATAAACAAAAAATCGAAATTGTATAAATACAAAACAAATCAAACATAAACATTTTGTTAGTACATTTTTAAGAGTATGAAATAAACAATAGCGATTTACTAAAAAAAAGTTATAAATAATAAAAATAAAAATTCAATGGCGTTCATATGTTTGAAATAAACAATAGCGATTTAACAAATATTTTGGTATATTTCATTATAACTAATCTGTAAGCTATTTGATTATTTTACTTTCAACTATTTAATTTTTCCTTTTTAATTGGCCAACTTTTATATTAATTTTTTGATTATTATTTTTTATTTCATTTTTTTCCATGTTCACTCAATAAATATTATTTTTAACTCGAATTTTGAAAGATATTAATTTTTAGGAAATATTTTATTCGAAACATAAATTTGGAAGATATTGATTTTCAGGAAAGATTTGATTGAAAAAATAAATTTGAAAGATATTGATTTTAAAAACAATAATTCGGTTCAAAATTGTAGTGATATAATCAATTAAGATAATTATTTTCAAAAAATATTTGGAACGTACTTTTCTCTTAGCTACGTTCCTCTCTATAAATATACTTCTTTAAAGCATCTCCAATGTATTTCTCCATTTTCATATTCAAAATGGAGTAACTTCATTTTGGAGTTGGATTTTTCTCCGATGTATTTCTCTATTTTCTTTTAATTTATTGTTAATTGCTAATAATACACTATATTTATAAAAATTTACAAAAGACCTGTTAATTTTTTTTCTTTTAAAATTTTCATCAATTTTGATATTATTTAAATTTAATCATTATAATACAAAGAAAAATACATTACATCACCAAAAAATAACAAAACAAAATAGATTTTAATTTAAACGTCACCATTTGAATATTTTTCCCATAAATGATCAATTAAAGCATTTCGAAGTGAGAAATGAACGCTTTTATCTTTGATTCCTCTGAAACGAGCAAGAAAATTTTGGAACCGAATATTTTTGTCCTCAGCTAATTCTACCTCTGGAGGTGGAGCTTCTCTTCCAACTTCAATCGGAGCATCGAGATCACGCTCATCCTCGATTATCATGTTATGTAAAATTACACATGTAGTCATTATATCATGTAACACATTATTTTGCCAAAAACGAACCGGTCCTTTCACAATAGTATTCTAAAGGACTTTGAAAAGTTTCAATATGGTGTCACCTCTACTAAACACCTAGCAAACCCAAGATACACATCTTCAGAGACGGAAATTTCTAACCATGATTCTACTGCACAAGCATCTCCATGTTTGCCTTCATTTTCTCCGAACATAGATGATGATGAGGTTAATGGCGGAACTCCTTCTCAACGACCAAGTGGAATAAAAAAATCCAAGATGAAAAGAAAAATTGATGATGGAACTTCAGCTGTTATCAACTCTTTAGAGGAAGGAAATAAGTAACTTTTGAAGTAATTAAAGAAGACAAGTGCCCAAAGACAACAACAGTTGGATATTCAAAGTAAAACCTACGCCTTGAAACTAACACTATAAATGATAGCATCGTAGTTTTTGTCATCTACCTTTAAAGCTCTTCGGCACACAAAAAAAATATAATCAATAACTCGAAAATTCTTAAATATGAGAACAAATTTAATGTATTCATTAAATTATTCATAAATTTAACAACTGATAGTTTAAAGAGTATTATCATTAGCTAGTATTAATTAATATCGAAATTAGTTTCTGAACATGGACACTATTTGACGACCACTATAGAAGATGAATTACTGACATAACCCCTACTACTTAGTTTGTTATGATAAAAAATAATACTATGATTTAACTAGCACTATGCATGGGATAATTTTTTTAAAAAAAATGTTTGAAATAATTTGTTTTTTTGTTAAATTAAAATTGGTTGGCACGTAGCTACGTAAATAGTAAACTCACACAACCAAAATTTACATATATATATATATATGTCACACAACCAAAATTTCAGTACTTTCATGTATTTTTAAATTTATTATGAGTTTATGCTATTTTATTTTCTGTTTTCAATTTTTAAATTTACTTATCCTTTCTTTTAAATTAAATATATATCATCATTTTATATTATATTTGTCAAAACAAAAAGGAAATGGGGGTAAAAATCAAAAGTATAAAATTTTGAAGGACTATATTGTAAATAAAAAAATTCAACTCCAAAATGGGGTAGAAAATGGAGTTACTCCATATTTGGAGGAAAAAATGGCATTTCTCCATTTTTGAGTTGAAAATGGAGTAGGATTGAAAATAAAACCTTAGTCGACATTGAAAACCAATATCTTAATCTATTTCTCTTATTTAGAATCACATAAATCTTGAACATGTAACCATCACTATTTTTTTTTCCTTATTTTCAATTTACAATTCATGTTTTGCTATTTGCACACTTGATTTTTTAAAGTTGATATTGTTTAAATGCTCAAAAAATTCTATATCACACATCATTCAAGTGATATGATGGATTCATGAATGAAGCTGAAAGACGTCAAAACCAAGTTGAGAGTAGGGTATTTGTTGCTGGTGATTGCGAGGGCGGAGGTGATGTCGCATTTTCAGCCCATTTTTTGTGAGATATCCTTTATCAGTGAAGATGGGGAGCGGGATTTGTGACGATAAAGTCTCGAATTCCTTTGCTTCCAGATTTCATAAACAGATATAGAAGATATAGTTGATATTCGGTGATAAAGTTTACCTTAAACAATTTGTACATTATTATTGAAAGTTTCTTGTATCTATATATAGACAAAAAATATACATATATATGTTTCAAGCATTTCTCAATTTTTCTTCTTTAACATCTGTACTTCATTAATGCAATATTTAAATTGATAGGGTAATAAGATTCAGTCCATAGTGAATTTTTATGATTTTTTTGAAAGGACAATAAAGATTTGAATGAAATATGTGTTTCATAAATTTCAAGAATCAAAAAGTGGAGAAGTAACCATTCTACTATTTAATATCTATGTAATTTGATTAATTTAACGTCTACATCTCATTTTAAATATGTTTTGTTGCATGTAAGTAAATCATTCTTCTACTATATTTAAATAGGTTTTAGTGGGTTGAAAACTCTTACATTCGAGAGATAGCATATTTCAAAACAATGTATCGATACAAGACATTTAACTTTTTTTGGTTCTATAAGTGATATATAGATCAACATATGCTTCTGTCTAAATATTTATTGTAATTGCAGGTTCCATAACAAAAGACAATGTAAATAAATAAGAGAGAACAATATCGAAGACGGGATACTAATACATAAGCTGGTGGATTGTTACAAACCTTTCGATTCAGATTTTAATGCTTTTAAAAACTTTATAGATTCGTTCCTCTTAATATGTTAACATGTTGTCTTATTTTTTGAGCTAAGTTGCTTTTTAATCACATTAGTGGAAATTTTTATAAGTTAAATTAGTTTTATTCGATATAATATGAAAAAATCTACCCAGAAACAAATTTGATTATCTTTAAATAGGCAAGCTTATGAATGGAAATGGTTAAAAATACGTACACTTTTAAATACATGCGACTGTATTTGCAAAAAAAAAAAAAATGAAAGTTATTAGTTTCTAACTAACTATAAAAATCGTAAGGTAAATATTGTGTAATTTTTGTTACTTAAACTCTTCTATAAAAGAGACACGAATAATAACTAAAATTTTATATATAAAAGATTCTTAAATAAAAAAACTTTTCATCTTCATTAATAATCAAAAACCATTAGTATTCAAATTTCTTACAAATAAACTTAAAATCGAATCTCTAAGATATATCATCACGTGATTTCCTACTAAAAAAGGTTCCTAAATCTCAACATAAAATCTTATCGATTGTTGAAAATATTATAGATATAATGTTAAATGCTAAGATGTTACAAAAAATAAAGATTTTAATATTAATTTTAAACTCAGTTTATAGAATTCGGGGTAAGTTATTTTTGCATTCGTAAGAATTTTTTTGAATTTTTAGAAAGCTTTTTAAATTTAAAAATAGTTTTGGATATTTAAATTTTCATCAAATATTTCTATTATTACAAACTTTAAAAATCCAAGGAATGTACATACAAAGTTTGCATATCCCAATTGTTAAGAGTCCAAGGGAGGTATATATATATATATAATATTTGCGTACTATGTATGTTCCAAAATATATAATGTCGTAGTAAAATTCATAATCTATTTTCAACTCATAGTTTTGTAAAATCTCAAACAAACTTGCCTACCTTACACTTAACCATCCTAATTCATTTTTGAACTAATCAAACGAAATGAAGATCTCTTCTCCTACAAGATTACAAAAAAAGAAATATGTTATTTCGAAAAATGATAGAATCCAATCTAAGAAGAGAACATATCATCGATCCAATATAGCAATCACTACTGAAAATGCGTTATAAAAGAAAGAGCAATATGCTGGGTTATTGAAAAGGACAATTATTTGAAGCAGTTTTTTTAATGGACGTGGCTATTGAATAAAAATTGTAAAAGAGTTCTTCCATGTGATATAGAATTGGTAAGGACTTCAACTTTAGATTGTTAATGTTGTAGATAATTTAACTTTAAAATAATGGATTGTGATTTAAAATAAAAAGGCTGTATTTTCTTGGCTTACAAAATTAAACTATCGCAAACAAAAAGTAGAAATTAGATTGTGGGAATTTTAGGAGAACTTTTATGGCTTTAAACGTGTTAAAGCTTGAGTGGATAAATTAGAATTTTAAATTCCTTATAAATCTTCAAAGTCTCACACAGAAAACAATAAAGATAGCCGCAAAGGAGAGATTTAGATATAAGACTACCGATGAAAAACTGATCGCAATGGAGTATTGAGTATAAACCAGCGTATAAGCAAGAGACAGATCGATAACCATAGATTTCATTATAATATTTTACATAATCAGTGTTAGTTTTTAAAACTTTACCGTCAATGAAAGACTCAACAAGTTCGATGTGAAAAAAAGTTGTAAGAAATTACTAGGGTTATTATCATTTTCATAGCAAAAATAATGATTTTTTTTTCGTTAAGAAGCATGAATTTCTTCTTATTCATTTTGACTTATTTACTTGGTTGTTTTGGAATTTTTAATTTCACTCGGGATCAATTGAAGTAGAGAAGGAGAACTTAGTTCCACTTCTATAAACGTCATTTTCTGTGTTTATCAAATGGTTACCATATAATAAAAAAATAGTCTAAATATAAAAAATTACCATCTTATACATTAATTTTTGTTGTATATTTAGGTTAAAAGAAATGTTGTATATTTATAAAAAAATTACCATCTTATACATTAATTTGCAAAGCACGGGTACTATCCTTATTAATAAGTGGATGGTGAAAGTTTGTCGTATCACAAACATGGAAAATCAATTAGAGTGTCAATGCTGAAGCAATGAGTTATCAATTTGAGTATAAATTCTACTTAAAAATATTTTGGAGAATTTGATTTTAAAATATTGGGTAGCGATATTTAATAGTGGGGAGTGTTAGTAGAATTTCAAGGGCTTTAAAATGTTAAAACTTGATTGGATAAATAAGAACCTTAAATATTTTAAAATAAAATTAAAGTCTCACAGTTGAAATAAAATAAAACATTTCAAAGCCTTATACGGAAAAACAGTAAAGATATCCATAAAGGAATGATTTAGATATTAGGTTAAAAATACAAAATTGATAAGATTGAGTTTGAGTATAAATCCGAGTATAAGCATGAGACGGACGATGATAGTTGATTTGAATTTTGAACGGTTCTAATGTATAATCACGATAGAAGTCTAAGCGATTAGTTTGAGCTTGATTTTTTATTTTTTTCACAATTATTCTTATGAATAAGCCAAATGACTTTGTGGTTCATAAAGTAATCAAGAGACTAATGAGTTGAAATTTTGAATTGTTCTAATGAATATTCACCATACGGGTAAAACTCTAAGTGATTAGTTTGAGTTTGATTTAAAAACTTTTGTTGATGTGTCACTCCCATGATTATTCTTAGCTCGAAGTTCCTCAATCTCATTAAGAGGTGGTTCGTATGGACTTTAACTTTAGGTTGTTAATGTACTTTAAAAAAGGTTGTAGAGAATTTGACTTTAAAATATGGTTGGTAATTTAAAAAATGCCTTATTTTCTTGCCTTTTAAAAAATAACCTATCGCATGAACATTAAAGCGAATTTAGACTGTGTGAATTTTAGTAGAATTTTAAGGGTTTTATTATAAGAATTAGTTCTCTCATATTTCGAGTTTTCTATATGTTTGAAGTAGTGTCGGAATTATAACTTTATTTGGTGGGACTATGAGAAAGAAAAATGAAGATTGCAAATATATTGGGAAATTGAGTTGTAAGATCGTTGAATGGAAACTGTTTGAGATGACATGGGAGAAGTTTGAATAATTCGTTAGGTGTGATGCAAAGATTACGTCATTAATTAGGATCATTTGGTACAAAAAAGCATGAAAGAGATGAGGATGTTCAAAGAGATTTTCATGTGTTGAATAGGGCTGATGAAGGAGATGTGGTGTTCTTAGATGCATGAAATAGTGTTAATGATGAAAGGTTTAAGTACCTGTTTAATGAAGGGACGAAGGTAGGACAAGAAAAGGAAACCTACTTTAATAGTGAAGAACAAAAAGAAGTAGAAAGGGAAAGAAAGTGAGCGGGAATTTGGTTTAGGTTATAAAGAGTAGCCATGATCCTAATTAGAGTCCGATAAAAAAATGGAAGCAATGTGCAAATCAGAAAAAAAAAAACACAATTTCATGGAGCTTTGGATAAGGAGTCTTATATCTGGATGTTTCAGAAGTTTAATAATGGGTTAGAGTTTAAGGATCAGCTCTTGCGGTACTCACTCAAGACTCAATATTTGTTGCGGTGAAGAATGTCTTTTCAGAGTGTATTGTTCATATGTGATCTCTATTAATAAGTGGATGGTGAAAGTCTATCGGTTGTATCACATTCATGAGAAATCAAGTAGAGTGTCAATGCTGAAGCAAGAAGTTATTGCAAGATTGGTTAGGAGTTATTACATGACCGATAAGATGGAATTTAAGTACGAAATCTACTTAAAAATATAATGGAGAATTTGACTTTAAAATAATGGGCAGCGATATTTAAGATGTGTTAGTAGAATTTCAAGGGTTTTAAAATTTTGAAAACGTGATTGGATAAATTAAAATTTTAAATGATTTAAAATAAATTAAAAGTGTTCAAAGTCTCATAGTTAAAATATAATAAAATCCTTCAAAGTTTCACACGAAAAAAAACAGGAAATATAGCCATAAAGGAATGATTTACATATTAGATTAAAAATAAAAAACTGATAAGATTGAGTTTGAGTATAAACATGAGTATAAGCATGACACGGGCGATGATAGTAGATTTGAGATTTTGAATGGTTCTAATGTATAATCACGATTGAAGTCTATGGGATTATTTTGAGCTTGATTTATTTGTTTTTATTTTTTGATGTGTCACTCCCACAATTATTCTCAGTTGTAAATTTTCTCGATTTGATAGAGAGGTGATTGGTAGAAACTTTATCTTTAGGTTGTTAATGTACTTCAAAAAAATGTTGTAGAGAATTTGACTTTAACATCATGGGTAGCTTGCCGTAAGAAAAATAAAAAATAAAATAAAAATAAAAATTATATATATATATTAATCAGTGGTAGCAAGTTTTTTTGTTTAAAAAGATTAGGTTAAGATAAGATGAATTTGAGGATAATTTTTTTGTAAAATCAAGAGACAGATGAAGATAGTTAAGTTGAGATTTTTGATGCATCTAATGTATAATCATCATACATGTAAAAGTTTAAGCCATTAGTTTGAGCTTGATTTTAAAACTTTTGTTGATGTGTCGCTCTCACAATTATTCTAAGCTGCAAGTTCCTAGGTGATTGATAGGGACTTTAATTTTAGATTGTTAATGTACTTTAAATAATTTTGTAGAAAATTTGACTTTGTAATATTTTATTTTGTTGGCTTTTAAAAAATAAACCATTGTAGGAACAAAAAAGTGAAGTTAGACTTTGTGAAATTTTAGTATAAGATTTTTAAAAGTGTTAAATTTTGATTGAATAAATTATAACTTTAAGGATTTTAAAATAAATTAAAGTTTATAAAGGCTCACAGTTGAAAGATAATAAAATCTTAGTTTCACACGAAAAACAGTAAATATAGCGAGAAATGAACCACAAGCTATTAACAATCTTTCAAACATATATACATCTAAATGTAATAGAAAACTTAATAAACAAATTTAACGGTTACAAAAAAGTATGTGTACTGGTAAAACATAACTAAAGTACTATCATATTAGAAAATTATTTAATTACATATTTTTAATGTTTATATTAAAAATTCTTCATATCTAATTATACATCTCATTCGAAAAAATATTAACACCAATATTAAAAGTTAATATTGGGTACGTTTTCAACAAGTTTATATCAGTAATACTTCATATAATATTTATATATCACCTATTACAAAACACAAAACTACATCAATCCAAATAAATTATAATTCGTCCAATACACATATTAAATTCATAAAAATCGAAGCCATTAACAATCTTCAAAACATATCTATACCTACATGAATAAAAATAAAATTAAAAAATTATTTCAGAGATAACAATCAACCTGTGCAGCAGCACGAGTCCATAATCTAGTTCTATGTTATTCGGATTGATGGTAATGGACCAGGTCAAGAAATTATTTATTATTTAAATCGTCTATAATGTTGGAGAAAAAAAGGAATATGGAATTAATTCTACGACTTTCTAATGAAGGCGGTATGTGGTTTTATGTTTGTATTTTGGAAAAGGTTTTGGTGTGTCGAAAAATATAATTTGCTACCTAATTAAGGAAAGATTACAAGACCGAGTTAATAATTTGTCAGCCAAATATCTTTCTAAAGTAGGTAATGACATTTAATTAAATCAATTTCTCTACCTCTTCTGACATATGTTATATCTATACTATTAAAACATGAGCACTTTTTGTTGCCAAACAGGTCTCATTAAAAGTATTTTTGTAATTTATCTATATTATTAAACTTGTTGTCAAACAGGTTAATCAAAAACAATTAAGTATAGACACGAAAAAAAAAATCAAAAGAAAAAATTTAATATATAAAAATATTACCCCGTGCGGGTTAGAATCTATTCATGCTTTAAATTTCTCTAGTCGTAAACTTTTGAAATTAAGCAGTGCGATTGCTAAATCTAATGGAGTGTTCATTGAAGTAAATGCGGTCTCCATTAGATAACGTGAAAAACTTGTGCAACCATGAAAATGAAGGTGGATTGGATTTCGGCTCTCTAAATAAATTCAATACGGCTTTGATAAAGAAATTTTAGAGATTATTCCAATTTCCGAATTTGCTAGTAACCAGGGTTTTCAGGAAAAAGTTATCAATATTATCTTATATATGCATGGAAATCTAATTTTCCATCTTTTAGTTGGAAGAGTATTTACTGACAAAAAAAAAGCTATTAGGACAAGGATTTCGGATGAGATTGGGTTCAAACTGTAACATCTCGATTTGGAATGAGATGTGGATACTAATACTAATCCACATGCAGAAAGGGGTAAATGGACTGTTCTTCTATTAAAGATATATTCCATATATCCGTTTACCAATATACTCATATATATTTTTGTATATTCGTATATATCTCTTAGAATGTAATTTTCCTATTTATGTGAGAATTTATGTCATATTTTTGTGTATAATATATATTGATCGTTTGATCTTAACATATACTAGAAATTTTTATACCAATTTTAGGCTTTTTGACATGGTATCATAGATTAAATTCACAAAATTACTCAATTTTTTTCGATTTTTTTTTCTTACTCTCCTTCAAATTAACCTTCTCCTCTTTCTCTACGAGTCTGTTTGTTCTTTGTTTACCAATTCGATTCAATGGCAAGCAAAGACGGAATCGTTGACGATGACACCTCAAGCTCGGCTGCAAGGTCGACAATGGCTTCAATACCCCAACTTGAAGTTCAACGACAAACGATCTTTCGTCAAGTGATAATTTGGGGTCAGTGATTTCTCAGCCTCTTCTCAAAAGACCAAACTACAACGAATGGTCTGAAAATTTGCATATGTCTCTCAAGAAAGGAAAAAGTTTGGTTTCGTTGATGATACAATTCCGCAACCAACTCCTGATTCTGCTGACTTGGAGGATTGGTGGACCAACAACGATTTAGTCTTGTCTTGGATTAAATCGACTATTACTGACACTGTTCGCTCTAATCTTTATCAATTGGAGATCGTGAGTGATTATTGAGAACATATTAAACGGCGTTACATCGTGAACAATGGACAACGTGTTCAACGCATTAAAGCTGAACTTGCTACTTGCAGACAACATGGACTATCTATCGAAACTTACTATGGGAAATTGATGCAGCTCTGGACTGCGTTATCAGAATATCGCAAATCTAATAATTGTGGTTGCCCAATTAGAGCTGATTTCGAGCGTGAAAGAGAAGAAGACCGACTTCATGAATTTCCTAAGGGATTGGATGAATCACTTTATGGTGCTGTGAAATCAAATCTTCACTCGCGCACTCTGTTACCTTCCTTGGATGAAGCTTATAGCGCTCTCTTACATGATGAAGACTCGAAACATACATCTCGGGTTATTGAAGACATACCTGAAATCACGGCGCATGCTATCCGCTTTTGTTTCAATTTTGCATCGCATTCTCCTATGAACCCTCGTGCACCTTCTCTCTCGCGCAAAGAAAGAATGAAATTGATATGTAGTAGATGTGGTCTTAAAGGACACCTTGCTGCCAACTGCTTAAGAACACTTGGCTATCCTTATGGCAAGAAAGGTTGGCGATTTTTTTTATCCAGACACAGGAAAGATTTTCTCTTCACGGGATGTCGTATTTTATGAATCTGATTTTCTTTTTTCAACTCGTCCTCTGCACATTTCAGAACCGGAACTGCAGCTTCTTGTACCACATGCCTCCTCTTCTCTCGATGATGATTCACCATTACCTCTGGTGAGTCCTCCTCATATTATTTCTGACTTGACCAATGATGCTATTGTTCATGTTGATGATTATGAGGAAACCTTTGTTCATGTTGTTAGATGACGACTGTTGAATTCGTACTTTCTTACAAATTGTTGCGTCTAAAACTGAAAAGTTCATCAAATAGACATCCACAATCCTTTTCTCCATGGTGATTTAAAAGAAGAGGTTTACATGCGTCCTCCTCCTGGTTTTCGTGGCGCTGATTAGAATAAAGTGTGTCGCTTACAAAATTCTCTTTATGGTCTACGCCAGTCACCTCGTTGTTGGTTTGAGAAGCTTGCCTCAGCATTACGAGAGTATGGGTTTATTCAATCTATTTCCGATTACTCATTGTTTAATTTAGACAAAGGCTCCGATCATCTTCAGGTACTTGTATACGTTGATGAACTTGTTCTCTCTGACAGCTATTTGTCTCTCCTTGCGTCTTTTAAGGATTATCAGAACAAGTGCTTTCACATGAGAGATCTCGGCATCTCGAAATATTTTCTTGGTCTTGAACTTGCACGTAATCCGACGGGTATTTATGTATGCCAACATAAATACACCATTGACATTATCAGTGACTCCGGTCTTCTTGCTGCTAAGACGGTCACATTTCCTGTTGAACATAATAATCGTTTGGCTTTGGATGATGGTCCTGATCTTAAAGATGTTGCTGCGTATCGTCGACTTGTAATTCGTCTTATCTTTTTGGTTGTAACTCGACCTGATTTGGCATACTCAGTTCACTTACATGATCAGTTTATTCAGAAACCAAAATAAGCTCATTGGGACGTTGCACTTCGTGTTGTGAGATATTTGAAATCTAATCTAGGTCAACGGATTCTTCTTCGTGCTCATACTGAGCTTATGGTTGAGGCATGGTACAATTCGGATTGGTCAGGTTGTCTGATTACTTGGCGGTCCCTTACGGGCGGGTTTATTCAATTAGGAGGCTAGCTCGCCTATCTCTTGGAAAACACAAAACCAAAATGTTGTGTCTCGGTCTAGCGTCAAAGCAGAATTTTTTGCGATGTCTATGACCGTTCAAGAGCTTCTTTGGATCAGAAACCTACTTCAGTCGTTTGGTATTACTTTCTCGGCACCTATTCCTTTACATTGCGATAGCAAGTCTCCTATACAGTTGGCCACTAATCCAGTTTTTCATGAGCGTACTAAACACATTGAAAATGACTGCCACTTCATTCGTTGTGAGATAGTTCGAGGCACTATTGCCACTCGACATGTTAGTACACATTTGCAATTGGCAGACATATTTACAAAAGCACTCGGACGCAGAGAGTTTGAAGATTTCTTATCCAAATTGGGCGTTTTTGATCTTCACCCTCCAACTTGAGGGGTGTATTAACGATATATTCCATATATCCGTTTACCAATATACTTGTCACTAAAAGAAAACATGCATTTTCCAACGGCAATTTCCGTCGAAAATCCGTCGGAACTTTCCGACGGATTGTAGTCGTCGGAATATTTCTGATGGATTACCGAAGGCCATATTTCATATTTCCGACGGATATTTGATCGGAACTTTGTGTCGGAAAGCCGTCGAAAATATTTTTGACGGTATTCTGATGGGCTTTGTTTCCGACAGATATTTGTCGGAATATTCGGTCGACAATCCTTCAGATACCCGTCGAAAATTTTCCAACGGATTTTCGACGAATTAAATTCCGACGGATTTCCGACGGATTTCCGACATTATTCCAAGATAGACAAATTGTTGATGAGAATAATCAGTGTTTATTAACATTCTTGTCTAATTATTTAGAGCGTAATCTATTTTCTTTGTATATAGATATTTTGCATAATTTGGTACAATTACTTTTGTCATACAGTGATCTTATGTCATACAATGATCTGCAATCATTCTTCTGGACCATTCTTGGTGGTATAGTTTGACTGATACGTTATTATTTTGAAATGGAATATTGAGGTAGAGATTATAGATGAAGATATGACTTAAAATAATCACCAAGTCGATGATAATTCTAATGTAATGGCAGTCTATGATCATTTGGATGTCATAATTTCATTAGTATGCCATATGCTGCATCTAGGGCTGGTCATGGCCAAACTCATTAAAACATTGGTTTTGGATCCAAATTTTAATAGGTCCATATATAAGATAATTAAAAACCCATATATATATATATATATATATATATATATATATTAGTATATCATCAAATCTTTACAAAGTCCATGTGAGATTTGAACATTATTATTAGATGGGCATCAGATAACATCAACATTATAATAGATTTGAACACCATTAACAGATTTTATCAGAGCGTAAAACAAACCTTACACAGTCCATGTGAGAAAAATATTAGACGCAAGACAAATCAAATTATGCATTCACGTGACATATTCATGAAGATGATATTAGGATATGTCTATATTTGTAGTATAATGACATACCCCGTATATTTAGAACACTACAGAAAATTGAAGTATTGATAACACTAAACATAGCGTTTTTATAAGTTCTGCAATAAATGTTATAGACGCTACTCTTTCATAGCGTTTGTAAATTGCCAATACTATGAAAGAGTGGTCGCGTATAAGAGTGTTACATCTTCTTAATTTTTTGCTCATGTCCTCCTCTTTAATTGCATATGTCATTCGATTAGTGCTATTTTAGGTGGAAGCGGGACACTTTATTTTTTTGCCCGCTTATTTTTTGTTTTGGCTCCATAATTTACTCTAGAGGAAAACACTTAGCCATTTCTCGTGTCTCTTAACCAAAAATTGATATGAACACAAAAAATTAGGGGTTTCACAAAAGTCCGTTTTTTGCTCTCCCTTCGCTCTTCTTTCACTCGATTCCTCTCTCGATCTCTCTTCTCTCTTCTCTCAATCTCGATCTATTTTTCTCTCTGTCTCTATCGCTCTTCTCTCTTCTCCCAGTCTCGACCGCCGGCAAGACAACGACAACCCATGGGGAGGAGTAAGCTTTTGTTCTCGATTTGAAATCTTATTGACTCGAATAGGGTTTCAATTTCAGTTGGGTGCTTAAGAAATTGTTGACATTTATGGGGTTTCAGTTGGGTGAATCGAGAAATCGGGTTAGTTTCTGGAGCCAAAGCTCAAAATTGAAGGAGATCGGGATCCGGTACTCTCCTAGGTCTTTCAAATGCAAAGCCATCGTCTCCGATCAAGTCTCGTTCCTGTTCTGGTTCCTAAATCTGACTTGTTCATGGGATTTGAGAAAATTGGTCACTAATCGTTGTAGGAAACTGAGCAGGTTCGTGTTCTAGCATTCCCCTTTGACTCTTTTTCTCTGCCAAGTCTCTTCGTTTCAATACTGGAATCTATCCTTATTATCTAATTTATGTATACTAGAAGCTCTTAATTTTAGCTATTTTAAGACAGAGAAAAGGATTATGTCTTTTATACACCGGTTATTGGCCAAGCAGGACCTTGAGTAGGAACAAACTTAATGGGACTATCCCAGAGTCACTCACAGGTCTTCCAAACCTGATAAATCTGTAAGTTATCCTGCTAGACTACACTGAAGGTAAGCCCATGATTCTTCTTGCTCTAATCAATACTTAGTGTGAATAAGAGAGTAATTTATTTGGGTTTCAGAGAACTTAGCCCAGATTTCGTACTGGTTCTGTCGTTTATGTAGGCAAAAAATGGAAAGTAAAACTTGTTGGCTCTTGATTAGATTTGTGACTTTGTTTTAACATGAGCTAAGGTTAATTAAATACGTGAAGTAAGTGATTAGTTAGCATTATTTTCACTAATTGAGAAGCATATCCATAAAGGATTAATGGTTTAAGACTTTAGCTAATGATCTGTTGTTATATATTATTAGAAGAGAATATTGTGCCTCTCTTGTTTAGTTTGTAGGTTCTATCTTTACTTCTATAAGTATGATCGAGTACTCTGATGACTTCCAATTCGTTTTTTCATCTGTAGAAGGATCTTAACCTTGGTGCCTAGCTATTTAATCCGTGTTGGTTTTGCATTTTATTATGATTAACTTCTCAAGTTTTTGTGATAAAGAAAGTGTCTTACATATCTTTTTGGTCATGTTTCTGTTTTGAATCTCTGATTTTGGTTTCTCATTGTGAAACAGGGTGACTCTTTACCTCTTCTTTGAAATGAAAAACCCCATTACATCACAAGGGGATATAAGAGTTGCAGAAAGTATTGACAAAAGAGCAACTTGGAAACCTCTCGATCATATACTCACCCAATCAAGCTATTAGTGTTTCTTTTATGTGATTCAACAAGTTGCTAACAAGCATTGACTTTTCCCATGTTTTTATATGTCGTATCATCCACATTTGATCACAAGTCATGTGGGTTTTAAACTATTTGTAAAGTCCACTTTTAAACTATTTGTAGGACTTTATCAGCTTTGAAAAGCATATTGTGAGGGCGTGAAGAATCTCATTTCAGCATTTTCCTCATCGACGAAGAGAGTTTTTGTTAACAGTATCAGTTTTGGAAACGAAAAAATTGAATATAAATGTGTTTCTTTTGTACCATCCGATGACTAATTCTAAGATTGTATCTTATAGGAAATGTTAAAGGATATTGTGAGAATGATTGTATTATTGCATATATCGATACCAAAAATTAAGTTTACAAAATAAAAAAAATATAATAATTTGTTATGGATTAACGAGTGTTTGTTTTATTTCTCAATTAAAAAAGAAAATACAACAAAATATTATTTAATACTAAAAACATAAAACAAAATATAAAATACTATTACAAAATACAAAAAAATTTAATGAATTTGATTTAGAGTTTAGGGTATAGGATCTGAAATATTTTTTTGTTTTATTGTTTCTTATTAAGAACGTAATTATTGTTTCATATTAAGAACGTAAAATAAAAAAGGAAAGATTAGTGAATTTTTGATTTAGAGTTTATGGTATAGAGTTTGGGTATAGGGTTTGAAATATTTTTTCTAGATTTATTAACAATAGAAATATAATGAGTGTTTGATTTAGGGTATATGGATTCACACTTGTAAAATATTTTTTCTATTTCTTAATTAAAAATACAACAAATTATTACACATACAAAATTACAAAGAAAAGTTAGTGAATCTTTGATTTAAGGTATACGGTTTGATTTAAGTGTATAGGGTTAAGGGTTTGGTTTTGATTTAGAGTTTAGGATATATGATATAATTTCTTTGTATATAATGTTTTACAGAAATAACTAAAATATATAAGGTCTTACAGAAATAATTAAAATTAGAGTTAAATCTTGATTTAGGGTTTAGGGCATTGTATAGTTTTGGTTATGTTGGTTTAGGGTTTAAGTTATGTTTCCAATTAACAAATGAAAATGATTGGAAAATAAATCCAAATTATTGCAAAATCATTGCAAAATGATTATAAACTTATAAACCCTACAAACTAATGATAAGTTACTAATCCTTTTATCTATAGTTTAGTATCACATAAAATTTATTATATAGTTTTTTGTTTGTTTGTAAACTACAAAATTATATATTATTATGAAGATAATTAACTTATCATAAACACATTGCTATTAAAATATTTCCAAATTAATAATGTAAATAAAAAAGCTTACAATTTTTTTATTTAGGATATGAGAAAATAAATAAGCCTTTAAAAGACAATAACCAATGAGAATAGATCACTAAGATAGCTTACGTGGCGAAATCTTAGACCGTAGGATCTTCCTTCCTTTGCTTTGTTTTCTCTCAGATCGTTCATTCCCTCTTCTCTTGTTTACCTCCGATAGAAAATAGATCAGTGATGTGGCATAACTTTTTTTTCTTTTCTTTCTCTCTTAGTCTTCCCCGTCTTCTCTTCCTTGGCGGCGATTTAGATCGTGAATGACTGTTTTCGCTTCCAGGGCACGAGATCGGAATCGAATTGGTATTACATCTCTCTACTTTCTCTTCCAATTACTTTCGATTTTACCCACCCATGATTTTAGGTTTTTTTCTTCTTCTGTTTGTCCGATGTTTAACCCTAGATTTCGCATCTAAAAATTTGTAGTGCCGAAATAAGGAGTTGAAGTCTTTTTGCTAGAAATTTTGCAGGAAAACAGGAGAAATTTGGTGGTTTTGAGAACAACATATCAAAACAATGATGATGATTTTACTTTTAATTGTTTGTTATGTTGATCATGGACGGCAGATAGATGAGAACGTGGCCAGAGAGATTATCAATCACAGATCACTTAAGCATCCTAATATCATCCGCTTCAAGGAGGCAAGTTGTATTTTTTTGTTTGGGCTCTTATGGTCATCTAAGAGCTGTCTTGAGGTCTTATTTTGATTCAGTTACAGGTGATTTTGACCCCTACTCATCTTGCTATTGTGATGGAGTATGCTTCTGGAGGAGAGCTCTTTGATCGAATCTGCACTGCCGGTAGATTCAGTGAAGCTGAGGTGATTTTCTCTATTTTGAAGTCTTACACTTAATTTGATCTATCTGTTCTTGGACCATTTTTTTTATCTGTCTGTATAAGTTTTTGTTTTAAATCTTTATCTTTTCAGGCTAGGTACTTCTTCCAACAGCTGATTTGTGGTGTCGACTACTGCCACTCCTTGGTATGTATATGGTTTTTCCAATATTCATTAAGCTGAAAAGTAAAGTTATGTGCCTGGGGAGGCATCTGTGGAGAACTATCCATGTTTTCGTGACTTAGATTCTTTGTTTTAGATTTGGGATTTAGTGCTTCAGTAGTTGATTAGAAGGGATTTGGACATGTATATTATTGTTTAGATGTTTTGACCTGGGTTTCGATTCTGTGATACATATTTATCCTATTGTAAATCATATAGAATCTTAGCTGCCACTGTTGATGCTATTTGTGGGAAAATAGCAAATGAATTGTTTACAATCTTAATTACTTCTGTTGCATAACATGAACTGCGTAATAGCTTCTGTTCTTGGGTAACCTTCTCCTCTCTTTTTCTTCTGTGCAGCAAATATGCCACAGAGATCTGAAGCTTGAGAACACACTGCTTAATGGGAGCCCTACTCCGCTTTTGAAAATCTGTGATTTTGGTTACTCAAAGGTGTGCACTCATTCATTTCCCTTTTCTTCTTTTCTCAGTGGTCGCAATCCTCAATCCATAACAGATTATCATTATCTACTCACCCGTCTCTTAATTCTTATATTTTTGTCCTGTTTTCTTTTTATCCTCAATCCTCAATCTGTTTTATTTCTTTTTGTGCAGTCATCTATACTACACTCTAGGCCTAAATCGACTGTTGGAACTCCAGCATACATTTCAAAGATTGGAGGTCCAAGAGTGAAGGGAAAATTCATAAGTTTAAATACAAGCGTTGTATGAATTTATCTGTTAATCATGTACTTTTACTTTGTAATATTGGTCTTTTGTATCATTGTTTCATATATGAAAATAATATAATAAAATTAGGCATTTTTTATACAGATACGGTTAAGCGGAAGACACAAAACAGTGGAGTAACTTATGAAGCATTTAGCATGTGTAGATTAAGTGTTCGAGAGCACCGCCTAGAGGCTATCATGAGTTGGAAATAGAGGAGGATTTAGGTGGTGTACCTTTGCCTGTCCAAGAAGTCGATGATATGGATGGTCAAGCTTCTGATGATGATAGTGTTTATGTCATTCTAGCTTCTGATGATGATAGTGTTTATGTTATGAATGATTGTGAAGGGTTATTAGTGGTAGATTGATAGAGTCTAACTAATGTTTGATAGATTGGTTTATGGTTTTGTAAACATGGATTAATTGTTTTTATGGTTTTTATATTATGAATTAATTGTTTTTATTATTATTATTACAAATATTCTAATAATATATTACAATTAAAAAAAAGAAATTTCATTTATTAATTTTTGGATAATTATAAATAAATTAATAACACAAATAATTTGCTATCTATGTAAAACAAACTGCTATAGGTATAATTCAATTATAATACAAATCCAATGCTATAGAAAAGACAATACCAAACGCTATTATTAATGAGTTTTAGTAACAATTATAAAACGTTATTATAAATATTAACAATTGCAGAGAAAAGAACGCTATCGTTCTTTAATTAACTATAGCGTACGTCAAGTCCGCTATCTAAAGTGCCCGACCTAGAATGACGGGCGCTCTCAGAGCGTTTTAGGAAACGCTATGGTAGTTGAATCATAGCATTTAACCGCCGCTATTAATACCCACATTTCTTGTAGTGGAAGTCTTATATTAGTGTTGTATATATCGCTCTAGATTCATATATATCTTTAGAAGTCTATCTCTATCTTGGAATAATGTATATATATCGACCTCAAGGTCCATTGAATAAACAAGAGAGTTAAACACAAACTATCGTGTGCAACTTTATATGTTATCAGAGCAAGAAAACAAAAACTCGATTCTTTGACGTTTGATTTTTTCCTTACACCGTTTCTTTTCGATCTCTGGTTTCACACGATCTCAGTTTTTCATACGAACTCTCCTTGATTTGACTCAATCGCAATGACTGAACAAACTGGAAATATAATGGTGACACCGAACGAAATTGCGAGAAAGACGATCTCACTGTACGACTTGACCTCCGGAGATAATCCCAGAGCTGTGATTTCACGACCCTTGTTGAATGGCCTAAATTACAACGAGTGGGCTCAGAACTTGCGAATTGCTCTTAGTTCTAGGAAGAAAATTGGCTTCATCGATGGAAGCATCCTGAAACCGGCGTTGAACTCACCGGAACTTGAGGATTGAATGGCAAACAACCATCTGCTCGTGACATGGATCAAATTGACGATCAATGATAAACTCCGATCCATGATCTCTCACAAAGAAGTGGCGAAAGACTTATGGGATTATATACAACGTCGATTTGCCTTGAAAAGTGGCGCATGTTTTCAACAATTGTGAGGACAACTCGGCCTCTGTCGACAAGTTGGTTCCACAGTTAACGATTATTTTGGTAGACTGACAAAGATCTGGGATGCGATGGCGGACTGTTTGACGATCAAAACTTGCACTTGCAGCAAGTGTGAGTGTGACTTGGGTACATCACATGAGGCAGAACGAGATTTTCTCCGTGTTCATGATTTTCTGTACGGGCTTGATGACTCCACTCACGGCGCTGTCAGATCCCACCTCTGTGCACAGGTGCCTCTACTGAACCTTGATACAGTCTACCAAACCATTATTCAAAACGAAACGGTGCAAGAGAATGCACGCAAGAAGGCTGCTCCAATTATGGGCTTTGCGGCTCAAACTTCATCCAACATCCGCATAGTCTCAGACCAGAATACTCCTCGACAGCGACAAGATCCGAATGTCATGTGTACAAGCTGTGGTCGTCAAGGGCACGAAGCTAGCATGTGCTTTCGGGTTATTGGCTTTCCACCATGGTGGGGTGATAGGCCACGAAACCGAATCAACATTCAGGCTACCAACGGCGTGTCTTCTGGTTAATGAAGGAGTCAACATGCTCGTGAAAATTCCACTCAAATCATTGGTGCTTCACCTCCGGTTCGCGCCAATTTTGCTTTTACCGAGAACGATCGACAAGATCTTACCGGATTCTCCGATGCACAGTGGCAGACTCTCATGAGCTTGTTTCCTCAAAATCAAGCTCCTGACAGAGAACGGCTCAATGGTAAGAACAATCCTTCTTGGATTCACGATACGGGCGCAACTCACCACATGACTGGTCGTCTTGATGTTATTCACGATCTTCGAACCGTCTCGCCCGTATCAGTTTCTTTACCGGCTGGGAAAAACATGTTGTCTTTTAGACAAGGAATTGTTCGACTAACGTCTCATCTCGTGATGAAAAACGTTTATTTGTTGATGGTTTTCACACTAATTTGATTTCACGTGGACATTTGCTCACCGAGAACTACATCATCAGACAAGTAACTGATAAACTTACTGTCTTACGGAACCGCATCACGAGGACGCTGATTGGAGCGGGGCGCCGTGAGAAAGAAGGACTCTACCACTTCTGGGGAATTGAGATTGTGACTGCATATAAGACAAGTGTTGGTGATGATGCAGCTTTGTGGCATCGTCGTCTGGGTCATCCGTCTCCTCGCGTTGTGGCTTTACTTCCTGGTCTAAAAGTTAGCTCTAGTAGTTTTGAGCATTTGTCAACAAGTTGTGAAGTTTGTCTTCTTTCGATCTTTCGAAGCAAACTCGAAGTTCTTTTCCCCTTAGTTCAAATAAAGCGAATAAAAGATTTGGTTTGATTCATTGCGACTTATGAGGACCGTATCGATCGGTTGCCGCTTGAGGTTCACGATATTTTTTAACAATTGTCGACGACTTCTCACTAGCAGTATGGATATATCTCCTACTTGACAAAACGACCGTCTCTTCTCGCTTACGAGATTTTTTGGCTCTAGTACGACTGCAATTGATGATTTGGTTAAAATCATACGAAGCGATAACGGAACAGAATTCACTTGTTTGTCAAAGTATTTCTCTTCACAAGGGATTGTACATGAGACATCATGTGTTGGAACTCCTCAACAGAACAGACGCGTGGAATGAAAGCACAAATACATTTTAAATGTAGCTCGCGCTCTCAGATTTCAGGCTCGTCTACCGATTGATTTATGAGCTGAATGTGCACTCACGGCATGTCATTTGATTAATAGAACTCCGTCACAGTTGCTTGACGGGAAGACTCCATTTGAGTTACTATATGAGCGACCTCACTCCATGACTTATCTGCGTGTGTTCGGAAGCCTGTGTTTTGCTCATAATCTCGATCACAAGGGCGACAAGTTTGCTTCTCGCAGCCGCAAGTGTGTATTCATGGGCTATCCCTACGGCAAAAAGGGATGGAGGCTTTACAATCTTGAAAAGGAAATTTTCTTTATTTCTCGAGATGTCGTTTTTCAAGAAGATATTTTTCCCTTCTCGACACCAAAAATCACAACTGATAGCGCTTCTCCTCCTACTAGTGACTCTCTGATATTTTTCGCTGAAACTAAATTCGATTCACCACATCTCCCCGAAGCTCTTCCTACGCAAGATCGATCTTCGCCTGTTACGACTGAGCTTGACTCATCTACGTCTCCTGCTCCAGAGCCCGATTCTAATGTTGGATAATTCCAAGAACTTGAAGACCAAGTAATCCTAGGAAGAGAAGATTCTAGAGATTAAGAGAAAAGGAAAATAGGACTTAAAAAATAAGGAAATATGATTTGTAATCCTAATAGGAAAAGGAGAAGCTTATACCTATAAATAAGAAGCTATGGAGAGATGTTCCATAAGACTTCAAGAGAGAGAGATTTAGTTTTAAGAGAGTTTCTGAATCTAATAAAGAAGAGTAGTTCTTTAAATCTTTTGATTTCTTGCATAATCGAATGGAATTGGTATCAGAGCGTTGCGATTCGAAGACACGATCAACGCAGACGTGTGTTGTGACTCACGTAGCCAAACATGGGAGACAATCCACCACCGCAGCGAACAAAGGACCTCGGAACACCATCTATCCACTGCCCTATGCTAACATCAACAAACTACACAGTTTGGGCGATGAGGATGAAGATTACTCTTCGAGTAAGTGAAGTATGGGACACAATCGATCCAGGAAACGCGGATCAAAAGAAGAACGATGTGGCGACAACACTATTGTTCCAATCTGTCCCTGAGACACTTATATTACAAATAGGAGAGCTGGACTCCGCAAAAGGCATATGGGAAGCTATCAAATCTCGTCACCAGGGAGCAGACCGAGTGAAAGAAGCGAGATTACAAACCCTAATGGCAGAGCTAGACAGACTTAAGATGAATGATAACGACACGGTTGATGATTTTGCGGGCAAGATATCAGGCCTTGCGTCTCAATCAGCCTCTCTTGGAGAAACCATCGATGAAACAAAACTTGTGAAGAAGTTTTTAACAGGACTCCCAAGAAACAAGTTCCTACAAATTGTTGCCTCCCTAGAACAAGTCCTAGACCTTAAAAAAACTGGATTCGAAGACATCGTTGGGAGAATCAAAGCGTATGAAGAGCGTGTAGGAGGGGAAACTCCCAGTGAAGATCAAGGAAAACTCATGTTTTCCAATTCTACCAATACCCGTGGTGGTTACGGAAACTTCTGAGGAGGAGCCAGAGGAAGAGGAAGAGGTAACCGTGGAGGGTATGGAAGAGGAAATCAGGGCAATGATAGCTCCGGCAGAGACAGGGGACGAGGAAGGTCCAACAGCCGAGACCAAGGAGGAGAAAATACCGGTCCAACATAATATGTTGGAGATGTGACAAACCTGGTCACTATGTATCAACATGCCCCGAAAGACCAGCAGGACACCAGGAGATGAATTTAAACGAGACTCAAGAAGCAGATGCTCTTTATATTCATGAAGTGGTGCTCCTAAACGAAGACAAGGTGTTCCCAGATAAGTATGATACCAATAATGAATGTATTTGGTATCTTGATAATGGAGCCAGCAACCATATGACAGGGAACAAGGAGTTTTTCTCAAGACTGGATGAAAACATACAAGGGAAGGTAAAGTTTGGTGATGGTTCGAATGTTGATATTGTGGGAAAAGGTACCATCGTATTTATTGGCAAGACAGGAGAAAGAAGATCACTAAAAGATATCTACTACATACCAGATTTGAAACACAATATCATCAGCCTCAGACAAGCAACAGAACATGGGTGTGAAATCAACATGAAAGGAGATACACTTACCTTGAGAAACCCACAAGGAAAATTGTTTGTACGAGTTACAAGATCACCAAACCGCCTCTACAAAACACCAATGGAAATCAGTTTCCCAAAGTGTTTACAAATACAAAACGACGACGAAGCATTGACCTGGCACGCACGGCTAGGACATGTAAGTGCTGGTGTTCTTAACAACATAGTGAAGAAGGAGATGGTCATTGGCATGCCATAAGTCCTACATGAGAAGAACGTATGTGACACATGCTTAAAAGGGAAACAAACAAAAAATTCATTCCCAATCAGAGCAACGTACCGAGCTGCTCAAGCATTGGAGCTAGTTCACGGAGACTTATGCAGACCTATCTCACCACCAACCATAGCAAACAATCGGTATGTTTTTGTATTAATTGACAACTTCTCAAGATATATGTGGACAATGTTGTTGAAGGAGAAGCATGAGGCGTTCGATCGTTTCAAAAGGTTCAAAGAATTTGTTGAAAAGCAAAAAGGAAATTCGATCAAAACCTTTCGCACCGATAGAGGAGGAGAGTTTACCTCAACCGAATTCAACTCGTTTTGCGAAGAAAACGGAATTAATCGATACCTTACTGCACCATACACACCTCAACAGAATGGTGTAGTATAAAGGAGGAACAAAACCTTGATGGAGATGACAAGAACTTTACTTAAAGCAATGAAGATTCCGAATGATATGTGGGGAGAAGCCGTACGTCATTCAACATATCTCATCAATCGTGTTCCCACAAAAGCGTTATGCCGGTCAGACTCCGTATGAATGCTTTAAAACCAAGAAACCTAACATTGAACACCTAAGGATTTTTGGTTGTGTTGCTTATGTGAAGAACACGGTGCCTCACCTTAAGAAACTAGATGATAGGTCGAGGAGGGTAATTCATCTGGGAACAGAACCAGGGTCCAAAGCATATCGTCTCTATGATCCAAACACGAGAAAGGTGATTGTAAGCAGAGACGTTATATTCGATGAGAAGAAAGCTTGGGATTGGTCTTCTACATTAACACAAACCTTTGGAGAGCCTGGTATGTTTAAGCTATCTCACGGAAGGTTTATAGGGGAAGGAAACGAACATGATGACAATCAAAACAACAATGATGATCATGAAGAACATGAACCTATAAACCAAAACGAAGAAGAAGAAGATGAAGGTGTTGATGACGAAGAAACAGAGAATCAACAAATGGTGACTAGATATGGCCGAGCTATTAACAAGCCAAGGTATCTTGATGATTACATTCTACTAGCTGAAATAGAAGCTGAGAAACTCCTATTAACCATTGACGGAGAACCGGAGAACTACTATGAAGCTAAGAATCTACGAGAATGGATCGAAGCTATGAAAACAGAGCTAGACTCCATCATAAGAAACAGAACATGGGAACTTGTTGATAAACCTGATGGGGTGAAGCCCATAGGATTGAAGTGGATTTTCAAGATCAAGAGAGAGGCAGACGGCTCGGTGAGTAAATATAAAGCGAGACTTGTGGCAAAGGGCTATGTTCAACAACAAGGCATTGATTTCGATGATGCTTTTGCACCTGTGGCTCGGATGGAAACTATTCGACTTCTAATAGCTCTTGCAGCAACAAGAGGATGTGAAATACATCACTTAGACGTCAAGACAGCCTTCTTGAATGGAGATCTCAACGAGTTAGTGTATGTAAACCAACCAGAAGGATTTGAGAAGAAAGGAGAGGAAAGCAAAGTCTACAGACTTCATAAAGCACTGTATGGCTTACGTCAAGCTCCTAGAGCTTGGAATGTAAAGCTTGATAATGTCTTGAAGGAGATGAGCTTCAAGAGATGCGTAAAGGAACCAACTGTTTATCTAAGAAAGAATGAGAAAGACTTCCTAATTGTTGCGATCTATGTAGATGATTTGTTCGTAACAGGAACTTCAAGGAAGGTCATTGATCAGTTCAAGAAAGAGATGTCAAGAGAATTCGAGATGTCAGATCTTGGAAGGTTGACATACTATCTTGGCATGGAAGTGATTCAAGGAGCCGAAGGAATACAAATCAAACAAGAGGGTTATGCTCAAGGAATCCTTGTTAATAACAAGATGGATTCGTGTAACTTGACTCACATACCAATGGATTCAAACACGAAAATCTCAAAAGCAGAGGAGGAGTCAGAGATTAATGCTACAGAATATAGGAGAGCTATTGGATGCTTAAAGTATCTACTTCACACCAGACCAGATTTGGCTTACGCTGTTGGAGTCTTGAGTAGATACATGCAAAGCCCGAGAGAATGTCACGGACAAGCTCTTAAACATGTCTTGAGGTATGTTAGAGGAACTACCAACTTAGGCTTGTTTTTCAAGAGAGACGGGTCAAGCAAAGTGATGGGATATAGTGATAGTAGTCACAATATTGATACCGATGATGGAAGAAGTACTTCAGGACACATCTTTTATCTCGGTTCATCCCCAATCACTTGGACATCTCAGAAGCAGCCTACCGTCGCATTGTCTTCTTGCGAAGCTGAATTCATGGCAGCTACGGAAGCCGCGAAGCAAGCTATATGGCTTAAAGAGTTAATGAGGGAACTCCTTAACAAAGACGAGAAGGTCACGTTGAGGATCGACAACAAGTCGGCCATTGCTCTCACCAAGAACCCAGTGTTCCATGGAAGAAGCAAGCACATACTTTCAAAGTATCACTTTATTAGAGAGTGTGTGGAGAATGATCAGATCGAGGTGGAGCATGTTCCCGGCACAGAACAAAAGGCGGACATACTTACAAAGCCATTAGCCCGAATCAAATTCAAGGAAATGAGGAGCTTAATTGGAGTAGAAGCAATTGAAGCTCATGTTGGAATTAAAGGGGAGAATGTTGGATAATTCCAAGAACTTGAAGACCAAGTAATCCTAGGAAGAGAAGATTCTAGAGATTAAGAGAAAAGGAAAATAGGACTTACAAAATAAGGAAATATGATTTGTAATCCTAATAGGAAAAGGAGAAGCTTATACCTATAAATAAGAAGCTATGGAGAGATGTTCCATAAGACTTCAAGAGAGAGAGATTTAGTTTTAAGAGAGTTTCTGAATCTAATAAAGAAGAGTAGTTCTTTAAATCTTTTGATTTCTTGCATAATCGACTTGATCTAATTCCAAACTCGTTACTACGAACGACACTGAGGCTCTAGGTCGTGGTCTTCGACCAAAATTACCTTCGACTCGTCTCAAACGTTTTATTGTGAACACAGTCTCAATCCCCTCTACTCCTTCTCTCACGGCCTCTACTCCACAGCAATCCTCAAGTACGGTCTTTCCTATCTCCGATTATCACACCTGTGATCGTTTCTCCGCTAACTATCGCAGTTTTTTAGCTGCTATTACAATGGGAACTGAACCTCGGTCTTACAAGGAAGCAATTAAAGACAAATTTTGGCATGATGCGATGAAACACGAAATTACACCTTTAGAAGAAAATCACACATGGGATCTCGAAGCTTTACCTCCGGAAAAATCTGCTCTCTGCTGTATGTGGGTTTTTCGCATCAAACACAAGTCTGATGGGTCCATTGAACGCTATAAGGCACGGCTGGTGGTCTTGGGTAATCATCAAATTGAAGATGTCGATTACAAGGACACTTTTGCGCTTGTAGCAAATATGACAATGGTTCGTCTCTTTCTCGATGCTGCTGCGAAACTAAATCATGAAGTTCACCAAATGGACGTTTATAACGTGCTCCTTCACGGTGACCTCAAAGAGGAAGTTTACATGCGTCTTCCCCCAGGATTTATCGATTCAACTGAATCACGAGTTTGTCTTCTACGCAAGTCCTTGTATGGCTTAGGGCAAGCAATGCGATGTTGGTTTTAAAAACTAGCACATGCACTTCAAGATTTTGGATTTGTTCAGACATGTGCAGATTATTCTCTTTTCATTTTCTCCAAGAACGGCGTGTCTCTACAAGTACTTGTCTATGTTGACGACTTGATTATATCAGGAAACACTTCGATTTCAATTTCGACATTCAAGACTTATTTATCATCTCGATTTCATATGAAGGATTTGGGTATTCTCAAATATTTTCTTGGCTTGGAAGTAGCACGCAGTCCAACTAGGTTCTATCTTTGTCAACAGAAGTATTGTACGGATATTGTTAGTGAAGCTGGTCTACTCGGCATCAAACCAGCCAGCTCTCCTATCGATCAAAACCATCGTCTTTCACTAGCTTTTGGCCCCAACATCTCCAACCCACGATATTACCGACGTTTGGTCGGTCGACTCGTCTACCTCAATGCAACATGGCCTGATATTTCTTGCGCTATTCATGTTCTTTCTCAGTACATGCAACAACCTAAGGAGGAACATTGGCAAGCTGCATTGAAAGTCGTTTGATATCTCAAAGGTACACTTGGACAGGGAATTTTGCTTCGATCATATTCACCATTTCATCTCACCATTTGGTGTGATGCGGATTGGGGTAGTTGCCCATTGACTCAGTGTTCTGTCACTGGCTGGCTTTGTCAGCTCGGCACATCTCCTATCTCTTGGAAAACGAGAAAACAAAAAACGGTGTCTCGTTCTTCGGCAGAGGCAGAATATCGAGCAATGTCGGACGCTGTAGCAGAGCTTCGTTGGATCAAAGCTTTGCTTCTACAGTTCAGCATTTCTCATGACAAACCGATGACTCTCTATTGTGACAGTCAAGCATCACTTCATGTAAGTGCTAACTCGGTATTTCACGAACGAACAAAGTACCTTGAACTAGATTGTCACTTCGTGCGCAATGACATTGAAGATGGTATACTCGAAACTGCCCATATTTCTTCTCGGAACCAATTGGCAGACATAATCACTAAGGCTTTGGGCCATAAGGAGTTCAATATCTTCCTTTTCAAGTTGGGCATCCAAGACTTGTACCCTCCAACTTGAGGGAGGTATTAGGATATGTTTATATCTTTAGGATAATGACATATCCCGTATATTTAGAAGTCTTATATTAGTGTTGTATATATCGCTCTAGATTCATATATATCTTTAGAAGTTTATCTCTATCTTGGAATAATGTATATATATTGACCTCAAGGTCCATTGAATAAACAAGAGAGTTAAACACAAACTATCGTGTGCAACTTTACAGATGATATAATGTTTTCCAAAAGAAAATATTTGAGCTAAAAAGAATAATAATAACAACTGTTGCAGATTATAATCTTGTTGTAGTTCCAATCTTCAACCAATCTGCAAACTGCACATCGTTCTGTTGTCCACTTTGCATTGACGGACTCATACGTCTCTACCAATAACGAAAGAAACATCCAATGAAAGCATCACACAAGGCACTTGAAGCTTTTCAACGTGTTACAAGATTTAATTTCCTTTTATACCTGACAAAAAAGTAACCAACTTCTGCGCTCTATGATTTATGTAAGGTCGTTTAGGAACTTTAGTTGTTGTAGCATTTGCATGTAACTCTCCTAATTTCATCATCTGCAGAGTAAGGGAATGGTCTAGCAGATAAATATGTCAGTTTACTTTTCAGTACGTCAGTTAAAACTAACACTACAAGAAAACATGGTCCTTTCCGACGGTCCTATATTCCGACGGCTTTTCGACGTTATTTCGACGGAACTAACAACTGTCGTAAATTCGTTGGAAAACTTCACCCGTCGGAAATCTGTCAGAAATTTCTGATGACATTCATCTGTTGGACTGTTTTCGACGGATTTCCGTCGGATGTTCGACATATATTGATGTTGTCGACTGAATTCCGACAACGATTATCCGTCGGACGATATCCGACAGATATTGACGTTGCCGACATATTGCCGACATCATAAATATCTAATTTTAGATCCGTGGGAAATCGCGCACAATCTATATATATAAAATAACCTTTCCTCTTTTTTCCTTCTGCCACATCAGCATACACATAGTTAAGCATTTTTTAATCCCAAAAAACTTACAAATTTTATTTTACAATTTTGGTCCACCTACCTCCAAAAATAGCTCATTATGAAAAAATATGGACTTAAATTGGTTGCTCTTAATTAACCTACTTACAAATTCTATACTCATCGACAAAACACTTAAAACTCAAGAATCAAAGTCTAGAGCAGTGAGAGTTAACAAAGTTGAATATTCAGAACTCATCTTGGAAGTATTTGCGTACACAATCACTTTCCCAAAACTCTTTTAGTTTTCTAACACTTTATGTACTGTCCAAAATGATCTAACACTTTCTCTTACAAATGACCATTTTACCCCTCTGTTGATACACGCGTGTACAGTACACCCTTGCTTTCGCGCGATACTGTACAGGATTTTGACTGGAAAGTCAAGGGGTATACAGTGCACAAAGTGCTAGATCCTTAAGAACTTTTTGGAAAGTGCTAAAAAACTAAAAAAGTTTTCAAAAGTGACAAATTAGCAAATAATCCCCTCATCTTGCGATCAAAGAATGTAACAGCTCTCGAGAAGCGAGGCCGAGGTTGATGAATTGAGAGGTATCTGGTTATAAATTATTTTGGTTAAAAACCCATTGTACAATAAAACCCGATAGGGTAAATTGAATTTATGATAGCCAGCCGTTTCAAACACTTTTTGTTTTTGTTTTTAATTAGAAAAACAACGTAATGGGTTCAAAATTAAATCTGGATTTAGGGTGCCCAATTGGTTTTTACCCATGGTGAAGTTGGCATTTGGCCGTAACAAACAAATTTCCATTTTCATGTACAGTATATATAGATATAAATATTATATAAAAAAGTTAGACTTCATAATACACGAAAAATTAAAAAAAATAAAAAGAATTCAAATCGAGTAAGACGAGACGAGAACAAAAACAAGATATTAATCAAGTAAGACGAGATTAACGCAAGACCAGTTCAGTAGGGACGGCGAGCGGTGCGACGGCCTCGACCATGTGTCCTAATAATTAAGAGCCCCGTTTAAAAACTAAAATATTATAAATAATAAAAATTAGATTGAAAATGGTCCATAATATATTATATAAGTAAGTTTTCGTAATAAACTCTACACAAGATACACAAAAAAAATATTTAGCAAAAAACCTATAAAAAAAGTAAGTGTCCATTTTTTTTGTCGTAGGGCCCACAATAATGTTGAGCCAGCGTTGGATTAACGATCCTTATATTCTTTGCAACTATCTTCATCCCTACGCACAATATTTGACCTTAAATCGACAATAAACTCACCACTCGGCACATATATTTTATATTCCCCTGTCTCGGCATACCTCCGCCTTAAGCCCAAAAAAAAACACCAGTCGATAACTGCAAAGATCTATTATCAAACCTCAGTCTTACAATCACCAATAATTTTAACAAAAGAAAAAGAAAAAGTTTTTATTTACATATTACTGAAATAGAGACAGTGATTCCGATACTAGCCAAGAAATTTGATTAAACAAACACATAAATAAACTTAAATTTAAGATATTAAAACAAAAAACAATCCCTTCGGCACATATGTTTTATATTCCCCTGTATCGGCATGCCTCCGCCTTAAGCCCAAAAACAAACACCAGTCGATAACTGCAAAGATCTATTATCAAACCTCAGTCTTACAATCACCAATAATTTTAACAAAAGAAAAAGGAAAAGTTTTTATTTACATATTACTGAAATAGAGACAGTGATTCCGATACTAACCAAGAAATTTGATTAAACAAACACATAAATAAACTTAAATTTAAGAAATTAAAACAAAAAACAATCCCTTCGGCACATATATTTTATATTCTCATGTCTCGGCATGCCTCCGCCTTAAGCCCAAAAAAAAACACCATTCGATAACTGCAAAGATCTATTATCAAACTTCAGTCTTCTCCTTACAATCACCAATAATTTTAACAAAAGAAAAAGGAAAAGTTTTTATTTACATATTACTGAAATAGAGACAGTGATTCCGATACTAGCCAAGAAATTTGATTAAACAAACACATAAATAAACTTAAATTTAAGAAATTAAAACAAAAAAACAATCCACATTTCTTAAACTAATAGAAACAAATTCATTAACTACTTTACTAATAATAAAATTTATAAAATTATTTATCACGTCCGCGCATAGCGCGGATTACACACTAGTTTCCTTATAAAAATGTATCCACCCTCTCATTTACAATCACCAAAAAAAAAATATCTATCATCTACAATTCTTTACCAAAATATCTTCTTCAGATCCGTATAATTATTTTCGAAATTACCGACGGCTTTCCAACAGATTTGATTTTCCGACGAGTTGGAACATGTCATTTCCGACGGATTTCCGACGGAAACCGCTGTCGGAAAATGGCTGTTTCATTGTAGTGTCGGAAGAAAGATGCCAATATCTCCACACAAAAAAACGGAAGAGTAATTTGTACAAACCCATTATTTGAGTGGCAGTTTCGAGCTTTTGACTTTCACACTGGTCTTCCATTTTTTTGCTTTCGGTCCGGTATGTCGTATGTCTTTCCCACTCACTAAGTGCTTTCCTTTGAGATCCACTGTCCACATGAGCCACACTTACATACGAATCTGTAAATAAACAACATGGTAAGAAGACTCTGTAAATAATTCAACAACGAAATCTGAAAATCTCCACCGGTTCTCGCTTTGAATTAGTTGTAGAAATAAATCGAGGGCGAGAAATTGGAGGGGTGTAAGGAAAAGGTAAAATGGTGTATGCTTACATATGGAGAATTGAAAAATATATTCATTCTACTCCAGAGCATACAACAATAACCTTGTCAGGAAGAACCATCCGACCATCGCCTTTAGCAAGGTTGAACCAGATACCTCTCAACTTTAGACATGTGGCGATCCAAAGGCAATTTGTTGTGAGAACCAACAATAAGAGTTATGAAAAAGAGGATAACATTGATGAAGCCAAAAATTAGCATACATTGAGTTCTTTATCTGATATTTGGTCACACTCAGCGTGTTCCCAGACTTTACAACCATCATATTTCACCTAAATTACCATACGGATATCAAAAAGTCAACATAAAAAAAAACAAAAACCAGAGGCTACATCACTATAGAACCTAAACATGTTTGTATTCGTACCCAAGTTTGACTGTCCAAACTCCAAATGATTCCTCATCCTCTTGCATATACCACAATTGTGTTTTGATTTTTTCAACTGCAACACTTTTCACTTTCCTGCGATGAGAGAGTATAAAAGTTTAGGTATATGCAGTTGTGGTAAAAGAACATTAAGAAGTGAATCTCGAACCATAGAAAGTTCAGATTTATCTTGATCTAACGGAATCCGTTCTCATTTGCATTCAGTTGTACCTTACTACTGTCGATGGAGATGTCTATGCACCACACGTCTGCATACATCTTCCAGAGAACCCACCACACTATCTTGGCATTGATTTCTTTATCAATTAAACCTAAGGAATACATGAATCATGTAAATTGCAGATACTTTCGGTTCTACGAAACATCTCCGAAATAAATACTTAAACGACATAAAGTATATAACAGGGAGAAACGAGAAGACGATAAATTGAATGAGAGATGAACCTGATATGATTGGACAAGTTTGTGATTAGAGTATAATACATCATCATGCCGAAACTTAAACTTGAACTTTATCTTCCTCCTCGCAGCGAGACTGGGATTCTTCGGCACGAACAACATCTTCTGATAAAGATTTGATGATATTTTTTTTGAAGTGAATGTAAAATTATATTCAAACCCAAAAAAAACTGTTTTACAACTGATGTGTTACATAAATCGGAAAGAAATTAGAAGGATGTTGCTTTGTCAACTTTGTGTCGCGAACCAGAGTTGTAGCCCGTCCTCGAGCCTCCTATCGCCCAGTTCCCTAATCGATGTTAATCGATTTCGAACCTCCTTGTCTATGAATTTGATCAAAATTCCTACGGGATTGGCCGCTTCGCCATGTCTACGACTATTTCGTTCTCTCCATAATGTGTGGATCGAGGTTTGGAAGGTATACCTGAGAAGGAACCGAGCTGTATGACTGAGACTTGTATCTGAGATTAGCTTGAGGAGCTCTTGCCAATCGTAGGTAAAGAGGTTATTGAGGAGATTCCTTGTGAGTTTGGTCCAAAGTTCTGCCGAGAAGCGACAAGAGAAAAAAAGATGGTTTCGAGTTTCGATGGAGTGGTGACATAATACACATGTTGAGTTAGCCCCCACATTCCAAGTTGCCAATCTATCACCTGTTGCTAGGCGGTTATGTGTAGAAAGCCACATACACATTGAGTACTTTGGTGTAGAGTACGCAAACCAAACACCTTTGACCCATTCGACTTCCGGCGATGAACACCATATGAGTTCCCATGTGCGTCGAGTGTTGAAGCTCGTCTTGTACTTATCCACCGCGTTTTTCCAAAGCGGAGTGTCATCCATATCAGATTGCAATCGCACCTTCTGTTGCTGCAATGCATCTTCAATTTGATTGTAAATGTCCGATCTGTGGCGCCTCCTTCTGCGAGTTCTAATCGTATCTACCAGTGAGTTTTCTGGTATTCCAAGATCAATGAAACCTCTAGGTCCAGTAATATCGAGTAAACACCCCATGTCCAGCTAGACATCAAACCAGAACGAAGTAGATTTGCCATTTCCAACGTCTACCCGATGAAAACTCCTCGCAAGTGTTCGATATTTAAGCAGCTTTCTCCACATCCAAGAACCCATACTTGTAGTCTCTGGTATGGACCAGAAGGAACCTTTTCTGATCAAGTATGTGTGTATCCATTTGACCCATAGGGAAGGGTGGGAAGATACTATTCGCCAAATCAGCTTCAAGCAACAGACTCTGTTTACCTCAAACAACGATCTCAGACCCAGACCTCCTTCCGTCTTCGGTTTGCAGACATCCTCCCATGAAATCTTGGCTTTTCGTGGGTTAAGATCAGGGCCTGACCATAGGAACGCTGAGCAGATTTTTTCGATTTCTCGAATGCATTCCCGTGGAAGACGAAACGCCGATAACCAGAAATTCGTTATACTCATGAGTACCGAGGTTATTAGTTGGAGCCGTCCGGCTTGTGAAAGAAAGCGGACTGTCTAAGATCTGATTCGTTTACGAATTGATTCCAGCAGTGGACCGTAGTCATTTGCTGTCATTCTCTTCGATAGTAGTGGAAGGCCAAGATACCGAATCGGCAATAGTCCAGAGTCGAAATGAAATCGATCATGTATTGCTTCTTTTGTAATCTCAGAGACCCCGGCAAAGAAAATTGTCGACTTCTCCATGCTGATTTTTAGTCCGGATATCTTCGCAAAGTTCTCAAAGATCTGTACAATGCCTTCCACAGAACGAATTTTCCCATCCGAAAACACCATAATATCGTCTGCAAAGCTCAGGTGAGTGAGGCCGAGATTTTTACATTTCGGGTGGAAACCGAAGTGCTTTGCTGAGGCAGCCTTATCCAACAGTTTTGAGAGAACATTCATGCTAATGACAAAAAGATAAGGAGACAGTGCACAGCCTTGGCGAAGTCCTCTGTTGCTCCGGAAGAACCCCGCTAGTTCACCATTTACTTGTACCGAGAATGAAGCCGTGGTAATGCACAGTGAGATCCAGTGGATGAAACGCTCCGAAAATCGCATAGCTTTAAGGGTATTTATTAAGAACTGCCATTGCACACTATCGAAAGCTTTTGATATATAAATTTTTATAGCACAGCGAGATGATACCGTATCCTTATGATAGTCTTTCACCAACTCTGTAGCAAGCAGCAAATTCTCCACTAAGAGCCTGTCTTTGATAAAAGCCGATTGGTTTAGAGCAATTAGATTGGGCAGGATGACTTTCAACCTGTTTGCCATGATCTTCGAAATCACTTTGTAGAGTACGTTGCAGCACGAAATCGGTCTATAGTCCTTCATCGACGTTGCCGAGAGTTTTTTCGGTAGGAGAGCTAGTATCGTAGAATTTACTCCTTTTGGGAGGAAGCCCTTCACAAAGAATGATTGGACTGCAATTATGAATTCGTTTCCAAGGATAGGCCAGACCGATTTGTAAAACTCGGCGTTGTATCCATCTGGTCCCGTAGATTTATTGTTCGGCATAGAGAATAAGACTTTTTTGATTTCCTCAGCCGTGACATCGTTCTCGAGCTTATGCTGCTCCTCTTCCGAGCATCGGAATGTTAGCAGTTCTTCCAACCCCTCCACCGTGATGCCCTCGAAATCAACAGGAGTGTGCTGAAGAAATTCTCGGAAGAAACCCTCTGCTTCCTCCTTGATCGCTTCTCCATTCGAAACCACTCTCCCATCACGGCAAGCTATTTCATGAATCCAGTTGTTTTCCTGTCTTGCTACTACTGCTTTATGGTAGGTTTTATTATTCCGATCGCCAATCTTCAACCAGTGAATTTTGGAACGTTGTTTTAAGAAGACCTCCTCTAGTCGTGAGACCCGATCCCATCTGTTGAAAGCATTTTTCTCTGCTTCCAATAACTGTGCTGATGGGTTCGCGCAAATTGCTAAATTTGAAAGGCTTTTTGCCGTTTCGCACTTCTCCATCCAAATGGATTCGACATCGTAAGTGATCCGAACACCCTCCTGCTTCGAACACACTGTATGATTGCGGGAATACTTGGTTCCAGTGGGTATTCTTCAGAGCTCTGTCTAGCTTCTTGAAGACTAATCCCTCGTCTTTGTTGTTACACCAGGTATAAAGTGGCCCATGAAAAGCCAAGTCATCAAGTAGGCAGTTACGGGTTAAAACCTGAAAATCCCGCATGCCAGGGGAAAGAAACGCAGAGGCCACATGCCCTGAGTACTCTTCCATATCCAAGATCTCGTTAAAATCACCCATACACAGCCAGGGTTTGCTTCGGATCATTGGTGAGTTTTTATGATCTCGTATATCATTCCATAGGTCCTTCCGCTCCTCCGCAAAATTTGATGCGTAGATGAAGGAGCAGAAGAATTCTTCTTCTCTATTCTCCAATGCTACTGAGCAAGTGATCATCTGACCACTTTTAAAAAATGGGGTAAGCCTTGCCTGATGATTCCAAACCACCCAGATTCTGCCCAGTCTGTTGAATTCGTAATTGGTTAAAACCGACCACTCATTAAAGATTGATGCTTGAATCCGAAATGCTTTGCTTTCCTGCACTCTTGTCTCCAAAAGACAACCAAACTGAAAATCTTTGCTATGAATCCACTGCTTTATAACGGAATGTTTTGTAGATTTATTTAAGCCGCGAACATTCCAGAAGAAGCCCGACATTATTGAGATTTTTTGTTTCGTCCTTTCTTACTCGCAACACCAGGAGGGATATCCTTGATGCTTTGAGTCGAGAAGTCTGAAACAAATTTGTGAGAAGATTTTGATGCTCTTGGAAGTGAAGGCCGAACCCCTGTTTCCTCAATCTCATCGCTCGTCTTCTGCTGAATGGTTGAGGAGTTTACAATCTCCCCTTCTTCTTTACCTTCCTCTGCTACCATAGTGTCTACTTGAGGATCCATTTCCTCTTCTTCCTCGGAGAGGATGTGGAATCGGGATGGTGAAACATTTGTCTGCTCTTGCTGCAACACTATTTGTGTTTCTTTGTGTCGTCTTGTTTTTGATGGTGTAACTTTTGTCCAGTTTGAATCGGTCTCAACTTCAGTCCCATTTGTATCAGATCCACCATGGTCCTTTTCACTATCCCCTTCCTAAAGCTTCTGAGCGAGCTTTTCATCTCTTTGAAATGTCTCTTCCGTAATCTCAGCTTGGGTATGCTGTTCCACAATTTCCTCTGGTGTTTCCGTTCTGCTGTCATTTTCAATCGTATTGTTCTGATGGTCTGTTTGTGTTGGAACCAACTCCACTGGGTTCTTTGTCGCCACTGTTTCTTTCAAGACAACTTCTGATCCTTTAGCTCTCTGCAAGATCACAATCTGACGAGGTTTCGTTATACAAACTTCCGAGCGATGGCCCCACTTTTCACAGGAAGTGCATCTTGGCGGCAACCATGGATACGAATATTGCACTTCTACCTCCTCATCCTTTGATAATTTGAAGAGAAAAGTCCTCGGTAACTCCTTTTTCAGGTTTGCTTCCACAAAAACTTTTGCTTCTTCAAATTTCGTACATTGTTCTGTATCAGGGTGAAGTCTCTTTGGCTCTCCCACTTTACTTGCGAGAAAACCCAGTCCTTGCCAAGAGTACAGGCTATGAGGTACATTCTTAAGGGTTACCCACATAGGTATCGTTGCGATTTCCGGCTGCGTGTCTTCTATGATTGGACTCCATTTTGAAACTACCATTGGAACATCAGCAATGTTCCACATACCCCTTCTTAAGGCCCTTGATCTCACTGCCGAATCCTTTATTCTGAATTTCACCGTTCGGTCATCCACTACAAAAACATCCACGCGGATGGTTTTATCCCCTAGAGGCCAGATCTTGTTGACGATTACATTTATTTTTGCTACATGTGGAGCAGATGAGAGGAAGCGACCAATAAGCAGGTCTTCCCAGAGAGGCGGATTCTCGAGAATAATCTCTAGGACAATCACTGTCCCCGACTCGTCCTTCTCCACGCCATCAAAGTCGAAGTTACTTAGTTTTGATTGATTTTTTACCACGTTTGCCCATGATTGTATGATTGTGTTGGATGTATCCTGTTTTGTAGGAATCGCCGATTCAACTGGATTCGGCAAGTCACCGGTGGCAGCAGAGTCTGCGGGTTTTGGAGAGCTTGTTTTCGAAGAACCTATTAATTTCGAACCATCTGCTGAGCCACCTGGGGAACTTTCGGTGTGATCGTTCTTTTCAAAGAGGTCCATGCCGTACTCTAGCGGAGAGCCCGCCGGCGAGACCATGCCGTGCGGCTAAAGAAAACCCTAGCTCGAAATTTCAGCGTCGCCCTAGAAATCGCCCTCAGAGCAGAACGCAGCGTTTTGTTTTTTCGATCTATTTCCTGTTAGAGGGGGGATTAGCACCCCCTGGTTTAACTCGGTTCGAACCGAGATCGGTTCAATCAAGACCGGTCTACGATGGTTCGGATCAAAGACAAGTCGGCCCGAAAACTTTGGGCCGAGCTCGGAATCTCGCTGAAAGCCCAATCTCGGCTACAATCTAGGCCCAGCGCGAGCCCAATCCGTTACAACAGATAAAATCGGAATATTTCCTCTTTCCCGCCGATCTCGGAAATGGAAATATTCCTTGCGAACAGACCGCCGAAGAATAAGGAATATATCCTTATCTCGGAGGGGAATCCGGAATATTTCCATTCCCTAATCGAGCAAGGAAAAGGGAATATTCACATTTAGAGCCGCCTCAAGACAATATAAATAGAGGAGAAGGTTCATTCATCAAGACATCCACAACTTCCGCAGAGACAGAGAATACAAGAGAAAGCTCATTACCGATCTTAAGTCTTCTGTCTTTGCCTTCTTACTTAAACTCTGTTGTAATCGCCGACTTAGATCAATAAACGAGATTCCAACTAAAAGTACTGTTTTACCCCTTTTTGTGTGATTTACGGATCAACAATTGGCGCCGACTGTGGGGACTAATAGAACAGTACTTTCGGATATCGTTTGATTGAAGTTCGGCAATGGTTCTTCCAGTCGATACCACCGCAGCCCTCGTCAACAGCTCAGAAACCGATGATCAAAACCCACGGATCGACGAGCTCAATCCTATCAATACCGAACTACAGACAACCGGAGGAGGACCCCCTCCGACCATACCTGTTAGAGAAGACAATCAGGTCAATCCATCTCGGACTCTTCAACAGCCTCCGGCTGCTTCGATATTTACGGATCCAACCGTCTTCATAGAAGCTATGACAGCGCAGTTCGCCGAGATCAACAGAAAGAACGAAGAGCGGATCACTTCACTGATAGCATCCCACTTCGAACGCCGAAACCAGATTGGCACCCTCGATCCAAACCTGATCACGCCCGCCGGAGAACACACGTTACGCCGAAACCTCTTGTCCGACTTAACCGACGCTCAACCCCCAGGCATGATCGACCCGCCGACAAGAAGATCCTCCGCGACCGGTTCGGAAATCAACATCACGGACCAAGCCGCCGTGAATTTGGAATTCGCCAAGGTCCAGGCCCAACTACAAGATATGCGGACCAAAGTCCATCAGGCTACGAGTTCGGCGCCGGAGATCGACCGGGTAATTCAAGAGTCACAGAGGACGCCGTTTACCGACAAAGTCGTCAATACTCCAGTCCGACGATTGGAAAGAGTCAAGATCACATCATACGACGGGTTTACCGATCCTAAACACTTCTTGACCTCGTTTGTCATCACAATGAACCGATTTCGTTTCGGCTCGGAAACCGAGAAGGACGCAGCCATGTGCCAACTATTTGTGGAGAACTTCTCCGGAGCCGCGCTCGATTGGTTTTCAACGCTCGAGCCAAGCTCGGTAAACAGCTATAACGAGCTCACCACCAAATTCCTCAAACGCTTCACCATGTTTATCAAGCAGAAAACAAAGAACGCCGAACTCTGGGCCCTCGAGCAGAAGCAGGACGAGCCCCTACGCAACTTCATGGAACGTTTCAAAGCGGTTGTATCCCATTGCACGATCGACGACGAAGCCGCAATCGAGGCTCTTTACAAAGCCACCTGGTACGAATCGGACTTTCACAGGGAGATCAAACGCAATAATCCAAAGACATTGGAGGACATCTTGCACAGGGCGCATATCTTCATCATAGAGGAGGAGGAAAGATCCGAGAAAGATAGGCGATACGCAATCACGAAACAGCCCGCCACTAAGGACAAACTGTGCGTTCCCCCGAAACAACCCGTCAATACGGTCCAAACTCAGCAATCCTGGTCAAACACTTGGGTTCGGTCGGATGAGCCAAAAGAGCCCGACACCACTGAATCCGCACCGTACTGCAATTTCCATAACCGGTATGGAAATCATTCGACCGAAGAGTGCCGACATCTACAGGAGTTCCTGATGATGAAGTACAAAAAGGGGGAAGTTCCAGTCGAAGGAGCATTCCAACCCTCGAACAGACCGCACCGTAACGATAACGGTAGGAGACGTAACTCCAGACCAAACAAGGCTACCGAGCAGCCTAAAAATAAAACCGACGACGAACAGCCAAAACGGGATCGAGAGGACAGCGTGGAAGCTCAGCAACCTCCGCAGGTTCGGAAACGTATCAACATGATCATGGGCGCGTTGGAAACATGCAACTACTCCGTCCGAGCTCTGAAGACATACAGTAAGGAAGCAGTGGCCGCAAAACAGTCACATCAGACTACACCCTGCGGAACGCCGATCACCTTCTCTGAGGCCGACACGGAAGGACTTCATATGCCGCATAACGACCCGTTAGTCGTCGAGACACTCATCGGTGATGTCGTAGTCGGGCGAATTTTGATCGACACTGGGAGCTCGGTTAACGTGATTTTCAAGGATACGCTGAAAAATATGGATTTTCCCGACAACCAAATCAGACCGAACATCGAACCACTCACCGGATTCTCGAGCGAGCAAACCATGACAGCAGGAACGGTTAAAATTCCTATGTATACCGGGGGAATATGCCGAATGGTCAAGTTCTTGGTGTTAAACAAACCAGCGATCTACAACGTGATACTTGGCACGCCGTGGATATTCTCAATGCAAGCAGTCGTGTCAACGTATCACCAATGCGTCAAGTTCCCAACACCTTCCGGAATCTTCACCCTTAAAGGCGACCAAGTGATGTCCCGAATGTGTTTCATCAACGAATGCAAACTGAGGACCACTCCCCGCACCTGCGTGATCAATAAGAAGAAAAATCCAAACGATCCCGATTTACCGCGACGCGAAACGATCGTCCAAGTCAATATCGACGATTTCAATCCGGAGAGATGCGTAGGAATCGGAGCCGAGCTCGACGAGGACATCAAAGCAGATCTAAGCGAATTCCACGAACCCCCATTCCCCGTTCGCGGAATTCCATGAACCTCAAGCGGTACTACATCTAGGCCAACCCTCAAGCGCTAAAAAAAAAAAAAAAAAAAAAAAAAAAAAAAAAAGGGATCACCGAGCTACTACACACGCTCGATTGTAATATGAACTACGAATGGCTTGATCCTTCTTTCGAAGGTACGTAGGCAGCCCTCACAAGGCGCAGCTATAACATTAATAAAATTTTACCAAGGCATTCTACCGAACTCCAATAGTTCGTACCTTCAAAGCCAAACTTTATGTTTGCCGAACTCCAACAATTCGTATCCTCTAAGTCAAACTTTTCGTTTGCCGAACTTCAACAGTTCGTATTTTCTAAGTCAAACTTTTCGTTTGCCGAACTCCAACAGTTCGTATCTTCTAAGTCAAACTTTTAGTTTGCCGAACTCCAACAGTTCGTATCCTCTAAGTCAAACTTTTCGTTTGCCGAACTTCAACATTTCGTATTTTCTAAGCCAAACTTTATGTTTGCCGAACTCCAACAGTTCGTATTTTCTAAGTCAAACTTTTAGTTTGCCGAACTCCAACAGTTCGTATTTTCTAAGTCAAACTTTTAGTTTGCCGAACTCCAACAGTTCGTATTTTCTAAGTCAAACTTTCAGTTTGCCGAACTCCAACAGTTCGTATTTTCTAAGTCAAACTTTTAGTTTGCCGAACTTCAACAGTTCGCATTTTCAACCACCAACGGTTACATATCAACGTCCTGGCCAGACGATCTGATAAAGCCGAGCTTAGCTCGCACGCATCCTCATGGTGCAATGGATAATACACTTTCCACATTCAAAGCCGAGATCAGTCTCGCACCAAATTCTCAGATTATCCGAGCTAAATAAGCCAAGTCCGTCTCGCACACTCGGATTCAATGTGAGAAACCTAGAGCATATTAAGATGGGCTGTTCACGTACTCTTAAACTAAACTCTAGGGTCAAGCCGAACGTCCTTCCTCGCAAATCTAAGCCGACTTCTCAACAGTCGCAAGACTAGTAAGCCGATTTCTCAACAGTCGCGAAAACAAGTAAGCCGATTTCTCAACAATCGCAAAAGCAGTAAGCCGATCTACGATAGGGATTGCCGACCTCGAACAGGTTCAGTCGAATTTATCCTCTTCACCCGGCTAAGACCGTACAGTTTACGGCACCACTGTGTACGATAAATTCGAGAGGTTCGTATTATGTACGACTTCAAATACTTCAGAGCTCGGCATAAGAATAACTTGAGAAATAACTAAGTATAACACTCAAAATAAAAAAAAGGAGATCGATAAAAGTCGGATTCATAAAAAGCCCCTCGGGCAAAACCACAAAACGGATACCGGACTTTAAAAACCCTCCGGTCCAAGAGGTCTAGTTATAAGCCCATTCGGGCAAAAGAAAACTAAACATATTACAAAAAAAAGGGGGGCTTAGACATTTTGCTTCCGCATCGCATCAGCGCGATCAGCCGACATGGAAGCCTGATTGGATCCGAACTCGTCGAGGCCCGGTGGAACCTCATGGCCCATCGACGTCGAAACCTCTGGATGCAACGGATCACTAAAAGGCGTGACAACCAAGTCCGCCTCATCCAGCTCACAGAGGTCGATCGCGGCATATTCCTTCACCTTTTCGGCCTTAAGCTTCTCGAGCCGATCGATACGAGACGAAGGAACAACAATACCGTGCTTCTTCTTGAGGCCCTCACAGAAATCAAGTACTCCCTGAACCTGATTGATAACGAGGAACGGTTTCTTCGCCTGCTCTACCGCCGATAAATGGTCCTTTACCTTCTGAAGCCGGACTTGGCACTTTTCAGTGACCGCTTTTCTCCTGGAGATCTGCTGGGTACGACCAGCCCTCAATCGCGAAGTTTCCGCGAACAGCTTTATCGAGAGAGCGTCTCTTTCCAACCCCAACTCGGCATTGGATCTCTTAAGTGCGGCAATCTCGCGAGTCAGTTGGTCCACCGCACGATCGCCCGCCTCCACTCGGTCCTCGGATATGTGCAGCTCCTTGCGAAGCTCCGCCGCTTGAACCTTCGCCTCGAAAGCTTTACGGCGCGATTCTCCGAGCTCGCGGTCGTAAGACCCGACGATCTCGTTCGTCTGGGCAACCATCTGTCAAAATAACGAACCTTAGAAAAAAGAAGGACAAGGAACGACGAACTCAAGAATAAAAGGGGAAAAGGGTTTACCTCAGCAGTAGTCTGAGCCAGTTTCTTATAGGCCTCAGATTGGCGAAGGCAATCGATCGGCGGAAGGAAGTCGGGGCCGAAACTCAAGCGCCGATACGATTCGACGTAATCCCAAGAGTTGGCCTCGGGATCGGACGCCCGACGCCTCTTTGGCACTGGAGAGTCATCCGATAAGACAACTGTTTCTCCTTCAGCAATTTGGGGTTCGGTACTCCCCTCGCCGCCTTCACCATCTTCGGTATGCTCGGTACCGACCCTAGCAGTTGGATCAGCAGCCTGCCGAGACCCCTTTTTTGTCTTTTTTCTCCTTTTCTTTTCAGCCGGAAGAGAAGTGCGTTCCCCAGCAGGAACCCTTCCTTGGCCAATCTCTTCGACTGGAGCATTAGGTTCGGCCAGTACAGGAACCTCGTCCTGACCGATCTCTTCAGCCGGAGCCTCGGGTTCGGCCATTACAGGAACCTCTCCTTGGCCGATTCCTTCAGCCATAGCCTCAGGATTTGCCTGATCGGCTGCCAGAGGAATGTCCGCATCCATTTCATCACCATCCATCTCGGCAGAGAGATCAGGGATATCATCGAACTTCATTTTTCGACGACGAGATGGGTTTGCTGGAAAAAGAAAGAACACAGATAAAGGAGACTGCCGAACTGAGAAGAAAAATCTACCGAAATTTACCTCTAAGAGCTCTTTTCGCTTTCAAGTCAAGCTTCTCTTGGTAGGCTTCAGGCCACCGAACTTTACCAGCCTCACTTAACTGCTTCGCGTGGAGGAAAGTGAACCCCGGTGTGGTGATAAGGAAGCCTGGCGTGTGACGATCTGAAAAGAAAAAGAAGAAATATAATTTAGGCAAAATAGCATGGTAAATAGAAATCAAGAGCCAAGATCTACCGATAGGGGTCCTCCACTGAGTCCGGTAACTCCCATCCGGACACTCTACGGAAGATTCGTCAATCTTTAGGAAAAAGTACCGCGCATTCCAGTTGTTAACCTTGCTCGGCTTATTCCCGGTAACCAGATCGGCTTCCGGCTTCGCGCTAGCCGATAGGTACCAAGGCTTCACCTTCGACAGGTTTACCCGAAAAAGCCTCTCGAAAATCTTAGCCGTAATCGGGATACCGCACTCTTCGCCGAGAGAAATAAGACCCATAAGGTTTATTACCGTGGCTGGCATCAACTGGGAGATCGCGATATGTCGTCTCTTACAGTACTTGTAGAAGAGTTCGGGAATAGGAAATTTGGAGACCGCAGCTTCTGAAATACTCCTCGTAAACGCACACATACCCAGCAGGAGCATCCCACGGACGATCGGTCTCCTTCGGGATCTTAAAAATAAGATCATCTGGAGCATTACACCTCTCCAACGTAACTCGAACCGTCTCCACGGTAGAACGAGACGGTCTAATGATCGCAGGCCTTTCGATCACACGTCCGGTAGCCGATCTGGGAACATCACCCTGACAAACTTCTGGCGATACAGCGTGATCGTCCGGACAGGCAGCTTCATCGCCCTCCGCGAGCCGAGCTGCAAATTCCTGATCTGCCCGAATCTGTTCGTCTGGTTCGACAATTCCTTCAAGTTCGTCCTCATCAATAAGCTGAGGAACTTCGATCGTAACCCTTGGATTTCTCGGCCCAGCGGCAGTAACCCCGGAACTACTTGCATCACCACGACGCGAGTTATGTCTGAATAATTCTTGCATATCCGAACTCGAAACGGAATCATCCATAAAACGTCTGAGGTCTGGGAAGTCTTGATTCGGAGATCGGTCCCCAACAGAAATAGAGTCACCTTCAGAAGTCATCTCGATCGAAAGAAAGAAATGATAAAGAACAACTTGAATACTAACGAAGAACAGCTTGAAGATCGCCCAGAAAATTCGAAGATCTTCAAACAGATCGGAAGAATCACGGCGGAGAAATGATCGGAGAACGGAAAGAAAAATAAATACTAGAGAGAAGGGAGAGCTCTAGAGAGAGAGAGGGAAATACCTTTTTGAAGAAAATGAACAGAAGTGAGAAATGAAGGAGGATCGAGCGGTATTTATAAAGAAAAACGCAATGATGACGACTCTTCGAATTCTGTAGCCAAAGAATACGAATCGACACGCGGCTCTTCGAATTCCGTAGCCAAAGAAGACGAAACGAGCTCAACAACCCGAGAAAAATTAGCCGAATTCGAAAATTCAAAAGACTAGTCAAACCGCGAGAATTCCGATCTTCACTTTCGAAAGAAGTTCGCCGAACTCAAAATTCGCCGAACTCAAAAATCCGCCGCACTCGAAATAGAATCTGATCAGATCGTACCGATCTCACTTTTAACCGAGCTAAAGAATACTCCCCAAAAATTCACCGAACTCATAAACTCCCTCGCCGAACTGAGGGGGGGACCAATTGTTAGAGGGGGGATTAGCACCCCCTGGTTTAACTCGGTTCGAACCGAGATCGGTTCAATCAAGACCGGTCTACGATGGTTCGGATCAAAGACAAGTCGGCCCGAAAACTTTGGGCCGAGCTCGGAATCTCGCTGAAAGCCCAATCTCGGCTACAATCTAGGCCCAGCGCGAGCCCAATCCGTTACAACAGATAAAATCGGAATATTTCCTCTTTCCCGCCGATCTCGGAAATGGAAATATTCCTTGCGAACAGACCGCCGAAGAATAAGGAATATATCCTTATCTCGGAGGGGAATCCGGAATATTTCCATTCCCTAATCGAGCAAGGAAAAGGGAATATTCACATTTAGAGCCGCCTCAAGACAATATAAATAGAGGAGAAGGTTCATTCATCAAGACATCCACAACTTCCGCAGAGACAGAGAATACAAGAGAAAGCTCATTACCGATCTTAAGTCTTCTGTCTTTGCCTTCTTACTTAAACTCTGTTGTAATCGCCGACTTAGATCAATAAACGAGATTCCGACTAAAAGTACTGTTTTACCCCTTTTTGTGTGATTTACGGATCAACATTTCCCAATCCCAATGACCCCCTGTGCATATTATAAAAACGATTCAAATTTTAGGCATATAAACAATTTTTTTTATAAAGAACCCTTATATATTTACAAATAAAACCTTCAAACATGACAAAATTTGGCAAAAATCAGGTGGTCATTATGCATTTGCACCTTCAGCACTTGCCTAGAGCCGGGTCTGGACACAAGATACAAATGAAAAATATGTGAAAAATCATAATAAATCAAGACTTGGATATGTATGTTATATTATCGTATTTAACTACACTTGAAGACTTATTACTTAAAAATGAGAAACAAAAAGATTTAAGAATTAGAAACATATTTTACACAATAATGAGGATTAGAATCGTACATCAACAATATTGGAAATAATACTAAAAATAAAACAAAAAATATAAAACGAAAAAACACAATATTACTCGAGGAAGACAAGAGCCATGAACCTCAAATTCGGTGCAACTAGCTCCATCCCAAAGCACAATATCTAATTCTAAGTAAGGATAAACCCAACATCCGCCACATATGTTTCAGAATCGAACTCTCAACTTCGTTCCGCAATATCTCTAAAACAAAACAACTCCTTTAGTGTATTTTTATCTCTTTGGTGTCTTTATTACGCTTTAATGTAACTATTTCTAAGGTGAACTTTGCGACATCAATTAACATATAATTAATACACTCTCATTGATATTAATTAAAATAATAAATGCATTATTAGAGATTTCTAATGTTTTCTACTATAAAAACGTAAAATAACAAACTTTAAAAAAAAAATTAATTGCATAAATTGACAACAAACGTAAAAGATAAAAAACGTACAAACACCTTCTATTTTTATTAAAAAAACAATATTGAAATAATATATGTAAAGTATTAAACTATCAAAAACAAAATATATATATAAAAAAAAAGTTAACACGCCCGCAAGTTGCGCGGATCACATTCTAGTACTAATATATAAAAGAGTTTCACATAAAAGGAAGCCAAAATGATGAAGAATAGAAAATATTCATAATCAATTTCATACATTTAACTCAGAAAGTAATTGCTAATTTGGCGTTAGGGAATGGGGAAGATGAGAAGTTGTGGAAGCGATTTTGTGAACAAAAAAGGTTTTTAATGGTTTTTTTTTATATGGACATGTGTCATTCTCTCTACTGCTGACGTATCATTAAGCTTGAGAGAGTTTACCCTTTTTCATATATTAGACTAGTGGGTTAGCCGCGTTTCGCGCGGCATTTTATATCATTGTTTTTATGTTGTTATAAAATAGATGAGACGCGCAAAAGAAATACTCAACCTTATTGGAGTTATCGGCGTCAAGTCATATCCACCGAAACATCCTACACTTTGACATCTAATGCTCATAAGTCATAACTAAGTACAACAAAAACCAATCACCAAATTCGGTATACATATCTATATCAGTCAAATTCTTTGAAAATCCCTATATATCACACAATCGAAATTTAGAATGAAGTTATAAGGGTTCAAACCCCACGTTCGAGAATAATTGATACATATACTTCACTATTCTCAAATATGGATCAAATGTCTATTCATTTGACATTAATCTCATTCCAGAAATATCTGACGGAAACTCTCTCTCTCTCTCTCTCTCTCTCTCTCTCTCTCTCTCTCTCTCCAAATTGAACCATATACCACATTTTGATCTGATTTAAATATAATGTTCACTATCGTTCTCTTGGTTTATCTTTTACGAATTTCGATATCTCTTTCCTGACTTGAACATTTGAAAATTTTCGTAAGGACCTCAACCATTCATCCTCTCAATGGTTGGCTTGAAAATTTTATATTCGAAGAACATATTGAGGACGACAATTAGAACTGATTTGGCAATATTTAAAGAAAAATATCTCAAAATACTTTGAATATACTAAAAGGGAAAACAATTTCCTGAATAAATACTTTATCTGCAAATAGAGACAAAGACTCTAAGTGAGTAACATATTAAAAATCCAAAAATTCTCTCAAGAAAAGAGAAAACTTCACCGGTTCTGTGACGAACCAAGTCTAGAAGAGTGATTTGGTTGAACCAAATCAATCCTTGAAACACCATTTTCTGCGTTTCCACAAGAAATCCTAAACAACCTAGCCACTTTACATCAGAATGGAAGACATGATTCGGTGATGAAAGTATACACCTGATAACAACGGGGAATAACATCAACGGACAAGGAGCAACTGAGATCTTCTTCGGCACGAACAACATCTTCTGATAAAGATTTGATGATATTTTTTTTGAAGTGAATGTAAAATTATATTCAAACCCAAAAAAAACTGTTTTACAACTGATGTGTTACATAAATCGTAAAGAAATTAGAAGGATGTTGCTTTGTCAACTTTGTGTCGCGAACCAGAGTTGTAGCCCGTCCTCGAACCTCCTATCGCCCAGTTCCCTAATCGATGTTAATCGATTTCGAACCTCCTTGTCTATGAATTTGATCAAAATTCCTACGGGATTGGCCGCTTCGCCATGTCTACGACTATTTCGTTCTCTCCATAATGTGTGGATCGAGGTTTGGAAGGTATACCTGAGAAGGAACCGAGCTGTATGACTGAGACTTGTATCTGAGATTAGCTTGAGGAGCTCTTGCCAATCGTAGGTAAAGAGGTTATTGAGGAGATTCCTTGTGAGTTTGGTCCAAAGTTCTGCCGAGAAGCGACAAGAGAAAAAAATATGGTTTCGAGTTTCGATGGAGTGGTGACATAATACACATGTTGAGTTAGCCCCCACATTCCAAGTTGCCAATCTATCACCTGTTGCTAGGCGGTTATGTGTAGAAAGCCACGTACACATTGAGTACTTTGGTGTAGAGTACGCAAACCAAACACCTTTGACCCATTCGACTTCCGGCGATGAACACCATATGAGTTCCCATGTGCGTCGAGTGTTGAAGCTCGTCTTGTACTTATCCACCGCGTTTTTCCAAAGCGGAGTGTCATCCATATCAGATTGCAATCGCACCTTCTGTTGCTGCAATGCATCTTCAATTTGATTGTAAATGTCCGATCTGTGGCGCCTCCTTCTGCGAGTTCTAATCGTATCTACCAGTGAGTTTTCTGGTATTCCAAGATCAATGAAACCTCTAGGTCCAGTAATATCGAGTAAACACCCCATGTTCAGCTAGACATCAAACCAGAACGAAGTAGATTTGCCATTTCCAACGTCTACCCGATGAAAACTCCTCGCAAGTGTTCGATATTTAAGCAGCTTTCTCCACATCCAAGAACCCATACTTGTAGTCTCTGGTATGGACCAGAAGGAACCTTTTCTGATCAAGTATGTGTGTATCCATTTGACCCATAGGGAAGGGTGGGAAGATACTATTCGCCAAATCAGCTTCAAGCAACAGACTCTGTTTACCTCAAACAACGATCTCAGACCCAGACCTCCTTCCGTCTTCGGTTTGCAGACATCCTCCCATGAAATCTTGGCTTTTCGTGGGTTAAGATCAGGGCCTGACCATAGGAACGCTGAGCAGATTTTTTCGATTTCTCGAATGCATTCCCGTGGAAGACGAAACGCCGATAACCAGAAATTCGTTATACTCATGAGTACCGAGGTTATTAGTTGGAGCCGTCCGGCTTGTGAAAGAAAGCAGACTGTCTAAGATCTGATTCGCTTACGAATTGATTCCAGCAGTGGACCGTAGTCATTTGCTGTCATTCTCTTCGATAGTAGTGGAAGGCCAAGATACCGAATCGGCAATAGTCCAGAGTCGAAATGAAATCGATCATGTATTGCTTCTTTTGTAATCTCAGAAACCCCGGCAAAGAAAATTGTCGACTTCTCCATGCTGATTTTTAGTCCGGATATCTTCACAAAGTTCTCAAAGATCTGTACAATGCCTTCCAAAGAACGAATTTTCCCATCCGAAAACACCATAATATCGTCTGCAAAGCTCAGGTGAGTGAGGCCGAGATTTTTACATTTCGGGTGGAAACCGAAGTGCTTTGCTGAGGCAGCCTTATCCAACAGTTTTGAGAGAACATTCATGCTAATGACAAAAAGATAAGGAGACAGTGCACAGCCTTGGCGAAGTCCTCTGTTGCTCTGGAAGAACCCCGCTAGTTCACCATTTACTTGTACCGAGAATGAAGCCGTGGTAATGCACAGTGAGATCCAGTGGATGAAACGCTCCGGAAATCGCATAGCTTTAAGGGTATTTATTAAGAACTGCCATTGCACACTATCGAAAGCTTTTGATATATCAATTTTTATAGCACAGCGAGATGATACCGTATCCTTATGATAGTCTTTCACCAACTCTGTAGCAAGCAGCAAATTCTCCACTAAGAGCCTGTCTTTGATAAAAGCAGATTGGTTTAGAGCAATTAGATTGGGCAGGATGACTTTCAACCTGTTTGCCATGATCTTCGAAATCACTTTGTAGAGTACGTTGCAGCACGAAATCGGTCTATAGTCCTTCATCGACGTTGCCGAGAGTTTTTTCGGTAGGAGAGCTAGTATCGTAGAATTTACTCCTTTTGGGAGGAAGCCCTTCACAAAGAATGATTGGACTGCAATTATGAATTCGTTTCCAAGGATAGGCCAGACCGATTTGTAAAACTCGGCGTTGTATCCATCTGGTCCCGTAGATTTATTGTTCGGCATAGAGAATAAGACTTTTTTGATTTCCTCAGCCGTGACATCGTTCACGAGCTTATGCTGCTCCTCTTCCGAGCATCGGAATGTTAGCAGTTCTTCCAACCCCTCCACCGTGATGCCCTCGAAATCAACAGGAGTGTGCTGAAGAAATTCTCGGAAGAAACCCTCTGCTTCCTCCTTGATCGCTTCTCCATTCGAAACCACTCTCCCATCACGGCAAGCTATTTCATGAATCCAGTTGTTTTCCTGTCTTGCTACTACTGCTTTATGGTAGGTTTTATTATTCCGATCGCCAATCTTCAACCAGTGAATTTTGGAACGTTGTTTTAAGAAGACCTCCTCTAGTCGTGAGACCCGATCCCATCTGTTGAAAGCATTTTTCTCTGCTTCCAATAACTGTGCTGATGGGTTCACGCAAATTGCTTCTTGCTTCTCACACAAGTGCTTGTACGCTTCCTTCGATGCTTTTGTTAAGTTTCCCATTTGTTCCCTTGCTAGACCCGTGATCATAGGCTTTAGAGTCTTCAGTTTCTTCGAGAAACGAAACATAGCTGAAGTTGATAGGAAAATGGCCTGCGTATTGGTCCAGTAGTGCTCAACCATCGGTTTGAATTCCTCTAATTTGGTTACAGCATTGTTAAATTTGAAAGGCTTTTTGCCGTTTCGCACTTCTCCATCCAAATGGATTCGACATCGTAAGTGATCCGAACACCCTCCTGCTTCGAACACACTGTATGATTGCGGGAATACTTGGTTCCAGTGGGTATTCTTCAGAGCTCTGTCTAGCTTCTTGAAGACTAATCCCTCGTCTCTGTTGTTACACCAGGTATAAAGTGGCCCATGAAAAGCCAAGTCATCAAGTAGGCAGTTACGGGTTAAAACCTGAAAATCTCGCATGCCAGGGGAAAGAAACGCAGAGGCCACATGCCCTGAGTACTCTTCCATATCCAAGATCTCGTTAAAATCACCCATACACAGCCAGGGTTTGCTTCGGATCATTGGTGAGGTTTTATGATCTCGTATATCATTCCATAGGTCCTTCCGCTCCTCCGCAAAATTTGATGCGTAGATGAAGGAGCAGAAGAATTCTTCTTCTCTATTCTCCAATGCTACTGAGCAAGTGATCATCTGACCACTTTTAAAAAATGGGGTAAGCCTTGCCTGATGATTCCAAACCACCCAGATTCTGCCCAGTCTGTTGAATTCGTAATTGGTTAAAACCGACCACTCATTAAAGATTGATGCTTGAATCCGAAATGCTTTGCTTTCCTGCACTCTTGTCTCCAAAAGACAACCAAACTGAAAATCTTTGCTATGAATCCACTGCTTTATAACGGAATGTTTTGTAGATTTATTTAAGCCGCGAACATTCCAGAAGAATCCCGACATTATTGAGATTTTTTGTTTCGTCCTTTCTTACTCGCAACACCAGGAGGGATATCCTTGATGCTTTGAGTCGAGAAGTCTGAAACAAATTTGTGAGAAGATTTTGATGCTCTTGGAAGTGAAGGCCGAACTCCTGTTTCCTCAATCTCATCGCTCGTCTTCTGCTGAATGGTTGAGGAGTTTACAATCTCCCCTTCTTCTTTACCTTCCTCTGCTACCATAGTGTCTACTTGAGGATGCATTTCCTCTTCTTCCTCGGAGAGGATGTGGAATCGGGATGGTGAAACATTTGTCTGCTCTTGCTGCAACACTATTTGTGTTTCTTTGTGTCGTCCTGTTTTTGATGGTGTAACTTTTGTCCAGTTTGAATCGGTCTCAACTTCAGTCCCATTTGTATCAGATCCACCATGGTCCTTTTCACTATCCCCTTCCTAAAGCTTCTGAGCGAGCTTTTCATCTCTTTGAAATGTCTCTTCCGTAATCTCAGCTTGGGTATGCTGTTCCACAATTTCCTCTGGTGTTTCCGTTCTGCTGTCATTTTCAATCGTATTGTTCTGATGGTCTGTTTGTGTTGGAACCAACTCCACTGGGTTCTTTGTCGCCACTGTTTCTTTCAAGACAACTTCTGATCCTTTAGCTCTCTGCAAGATCACAATCTGACGAGGTTTCGTTATACAAACTTCCGAGCGATGGCCCCACTTTTCACAGGAAGTGCATCTTGGCGGCAACCATGGATACGAATATTGCACTTATACCTCCTCATCCTTTGATAATTTGAAGAGAAAAGTCCTCGGTAACTCCTTTTTCAGGTTTGCTTCCACAAAAACTTTTGCTTCTTCAAATTTCGTACATTGTTCTGTATCAGGGTGAAGTCTCTTTGGCTCTCCCACTTTACTTGCGAGAAAACCCAGTCCTTGCCAAGAGTACAGGCTATGAGGTACATTCTTAAGGGTTACCCACATAGGTATCGTTGCGATTTCCGGCTGCGTGTCTTCTATGATTGGACTCCATTTTGAAACTACCATTGGAACATCAGCAATGTTCCACATACCCCTTCTTAAGGCCCTTGATCTCACTGCCGAATCCTTTATTCTGAATTTCACCGTTCGGTCATCCACTACAAAAACATCCACGCGGATGGTTTTATCCCCTAGAGGCCAGATCTTGTTGACGATTACATGTATTTTTGCTACATGTGGAGCAGATGAGAGGAAGCGACCAATAAGCAGGTCTTCCCAGAGAGGCGGATTCTCGAGAATAATCTCTAGGACAATCACTGTCCCCGACTCGTCCTTCTCCACGCCATCAAAGTCGAAGTTACTTAGTTTTGATTGATTTTTTACCACGTTTGCCCATGATTGTATGATTGTGTTTGATGTAGCCTGTTTTGTAGGAATCGCCGATTCAACTGGATTCGGCAAGTCACCGGTGGCAGCAGAGTCTGCGGTTTTTGGAGAGCTTGTTTTCGAAGAACCTATTAATTTCGAACCATCTGCTGAGCCACCTGGGGAACTTTCGGTGTGATCGTTCTTTTCAAAGAGGTCCATGCCGTACTCTAGCGGAGAGCCCGCCGGCGAGACCATGCCGTGCGGCTAAAGAAAACCCTAGCTCGAAATTTCAGCGTCGCCCTAGAAATCGCCCTCAGAGCAGAACGCAGCGTTTTGTTTTTTCGATCTATTTCCCAATCCCAATGACCCCCTGTGCATATTATAAAAACAATTCAAATTTTAGGCATATAAACAATTTTTTTTATAAAGAACCCTTATATATTTACAAATAAAACCTTCAAACATGACAAAATTTTGCAAAAATCAGGTGGTCATTATGCATTTGCACCTTCAGCACTTGTCTAGAGCGGGGTCTGGACACAAGATACAAATGAAAAATATGTGAAAAATCATAATAAATCAAGACTTGGATATGTATGTTATATTATCGTATTTAAGTACACTTGAAGACTTATTACTTAAAAATGAGAAACAAAAAGATTTAAGAATTAGAAACATATTTTACACAATAATGAGGATTAGAATCGTACATCAACAATATTGGAAATAATACTAAAAATAAAACAAAAAATATAAAACGAAAAAACACAATATTACTCGAGGAAGACAAGAGCCATGAACCTCAAATTCGGTGCAACTAGCTCCATCCCAAAGCACAATATCTAATTCTAAGTAAGGATAAACCCAACATCCGCCACATATGTTTCAGAATCGAACTCTCAACTTCGTTCCGCAATATCTCTAAAACAAAACAACTCCTTTAGTGTATTTTTTATCTCTTTGGTGTCTTTATTACGCTTTAATGTAACTATTTCTAAGGTGAACTTTGCGACATCAATTAACATATAATTAATACACTCTCATTGATATTAATTAAAATAATAAATGCATTATTAGAGATTTATAATGTTTTCTACTATAAAAACGTAAAATAACAAACTTAAAAAAAAAATTAATTGCATAAATTGACAACAAACGTAAAAGATAAAAAACGTACAAACACCTTCTATTTTTATTAAAAAAACAATATTGAAATAATATATGTAAAGTATTAAACTATCAAAAACAAAATATATATAAAAAAAAAAGTTAACACGCCCGCAAGTTGCGCGGATCACATTCTAGTACTAATATATAAAAGAGTTTCACATAAAAGGAAGCCAAAAAGATGAAGAATAGAAAATATTCATAATCAATTTCATACATTTAACTCAGAAAGTAAATGTCTAATTTGGCGTTAGGGAATGGGGAAGATGAGAAGTTGTGGAAGCGATTTTGTGAACAAAAAAGGTTTTTTAATGGTTTTTTTTTATATGGACATGTGTCATTCTCTCTACTGCTGACGTATCATTAAACTTGAGAGAGTTTACCCTCTTTCATATATTAGACTAGTGGGTTAGCCACGTTTCGCGCGGCATTTTATATCATTGTTTTTATGTTGTTATAAAATAGATGAGACGCGCATAAGAAATACTCAACCTTATTGGAGTTATCGGCGTCAAGTCATATCCACCGAAACATCCTACACTTTGACATCTAATGCTCATAAGTCATAACTAAGTACAACAAAAACCAATCACCAAATTAGGTATACATATCTATATCAGTCAAATTCTTTGAAAATCCCTATATATCACACAATCGAAATTTAGAATGAAGTTATAAGGGTTCAAACCCCACGTTCGAGAATAATTGATACATATACTTCACTATTCTCAAATATGGATCAAATGTCTATTCATTTGACATTAATCTCATTCCAGAAATATCTGACGCGTTTCCGTGATGCACTCTCTCTCTCTCTCTCTCTCTCTCTCTCTCTCTCTCTCTCTCTCTCTCTCTCTCTCTCTCTCTCTCTCTCTCTCTCTCCAAATTGAACCATATACCAAATTGAACCATATACCACATTTTGATCTGATTTAAATATAATGTTCACTATCGTTCTCTTGGTTTATCTTTTACGAATTTCGATATCTCTTTTCTGACTTGAACATTTGAAAATTTTCGTAAGGACCTCAACCATTCATCCTCTCAATGGTTGGCTTGAAAATTTTATATTCGAAGAACATATTGAGGACGACAATTAGAACTGATTTGGCAATATTTAAAGAAAAAGATCTCAAAATACTTTGAATATACTAAAAGGGAAAACAATTTCCTGAATAAATACTTTATCTGCAAATAGAGACAAAGACTCTAAGTGAGTAACATATTAAAAATCCAAAAATTCTCTCAAGAAAAGAGAAAACTTCACCGGTTCTGTGACGAACCAAGTCTAGAAGATTGATTTGGTTGAACCAAATCAATCCTTGAAACACCATTTTCTGCGTTTCCACAAGAAATCCTAAACAACCTAGCCACTTTACATCAGAATGGAAGACATGATTCGGTGATGAAAGTATACACCGGATAACAACGGGGAATAACATCAACGGACAAGGAGCAACTGAGATCTTCTTCGTCTAAAATGAAGTGGAGCGAAGACGAACATCGTAACACCTCAATTTATGGTATATGGTGGTGCATGTAAAGAGGTTTATAAAAAATTGATGTGATCACCTATGTTACCAAAGTGCACTTATTTTTTTGTTCATTTGTCCAAAGAAAACTCCATATTAAACGTACTTGATCTGGAGCAATTTAAGGATGGGTGACCTAGCGGAAAGTGATTTCCGGTACTGTGTGTTTGAGGACAAACACAGAGAATATCACATGTTGATTTGTAAGAACAGTAAACAAGTCTTGAAAACCTCTTAAATAGCGCACTGGTCATCGTGCGAGGGTGGAGCCTACGTGCTAAGAGAGGGCGTGGGAAGCTTACGTACGGTGGCGGTCGGGACGTTACAAACATAGATATATATATCTAGATTTGAATTTGAAAAAACTGCTTCTTGGTCGTCGAAATTAGAGGATACGCTAAGAAAGACAAAGATAAAGGCCAGAATCAAAACACATTGGGCCGCCGTCGAAGACAACGGCCACTGTCGCCAGTGATACCAACATCTAGGATTTCATGAGTTCTTGCATTATGTATAAGATTTTGGGGAAAAGTGCTAATACCAATAGATTTTTTATTTTTAACTTTTATTAGGTTTCTAATATTTTTAATGTAAAATTCTATGTTGGTACAAAATTATGACTCGTTGTGATCTATCTTGAAGTGAATATCAGATATAAAACTCATATACCTTTTGACAAATGTATAAGATTCTGATGCCATGCTAGCTAGTCTATAAAACTAATTTATTTTTTAAATTAAGGGGAAACGACTTATTTCCCCCTCATAAATATTAAATAGGTGCATATTCACACAAACTTTCGATCTCGACGTCGATCCACACGATTTGAAAGTTGAAAACCTATTTCTCCCCAATTGAAAAGTTCAAAACCTATTTACCCATAATCATTAGTTTGGTTTACGACATAAACCGGATATAAAACCACTTATACCGAATATTAGACCGAATTAAAAATCCGACCCGACCCGACTAAACCCAATCCGAATTCAATTATGAAAACCCCCCAAATCAATTTACAAAAATTTATCTTCTTCTTCTCCGCCATTCAATGGATGGATTACCCGTTTCAATCCTCCTTTTTCATTCGATTTTTTCTCTTTCTTTATTTGGTTAACATTCAGATTACACCATTTTCGGATTATAGGGTTTTGGAATTTTCAATGGATTTTCACACATATGTTTTATGACGAGATACACTTTTGTATCGATGCCTTCTCTTCCCAAATCCCAGAATTTTTTTTACCATTGATATAAATTTTTCCGAGAAAATTGAAAAAGCTGTAATGGACTGGTCAATTCTCCATCCCTTTTATTTTACTTCATTTGTTTGGTCTGCTTCTTCAATCCCCAGAAATAAGAGACAAGTTATTCAAATAAAAAAGAACGAAAGAAGAGAAATTCAAATATGGGTTATCTTCAAGATTCGATAGCGTAGGCAATATGCAAGAATTATATGCATTGAACTGAAACAAGTGACTTTGGATTCCTCGACGACGACCACCGTCACCGCCGTAACCCTATCACCACCTACAACGACGACCTTGATGAATTTCCTCATATGCTCCAAGTCTCCAACAATGGCCGCTGAAGAACCTAACCACCACCACCATTTGATAAATTCTGTGTCGCCGCCATCTCTGCCGTAACCCTACCACCACCATCGACGAAGACCTTGAATTTCCTTGGCCGATGAGAAACCTAATCACCACCACCATTAAATAGATTTGCCGTATCCGCCTCTTCTCGCGATGAGATACCAATCGATGTTTTCGGCGGCAATGATGGAGAACGGTGATTGCGAGAGATCGTGGTGGTGCAAGGTCACATTGTCCGGTGCGTGAGGCTCTCAGCTCCGACTGCGATTCAATTCTACAATGTTCAAGATAGACTCGACTTCGATCAACCACGCAAAGCCGATGATGGGGTCATTCCTCTTGTCCTCTATGTCGATCGCTAGTCGAAACCTATAGCTGGAGGAGTGAAATGGACAGAGGGGGAAGTCGTGATTTTGATTTCTGACCCAGTTTCCGATGACGACCAGGGTTCGAGACCTGAATTGTGCCATACGGACCGCGTCGGAGGAGCTTGACATTCCCATATTTTATCCGTTTTAACATGCATTTATGTTATTGTTTTGTGTCTCATGCAAGTGTCTTGCATAGTTTTTATAACATTTTGGTTTTTATTAGAGTATTAGGTGTTTGCATGAATTTGGAGTGTTTTTAGGTGTTTTGAAGTCAGTTGATGATGTTTGGAGTTATGGAGAATAAGAGAAAGAAGAGTCCATCCGGAGTGTCTGAATGAACGGGTCGGACAAATGATTTCAAGTCAGATCCAGCTTTAATGGTCTTCATGGTAATTGTAGAGGAAGGAGTTAGCAATCCACATGACTGGAATCCGGTCATTCGGGTATGTGGTTCTTGAGATATGGACGATTTACCGAGAGTATGTCTGTCTGGCCCCCCGAAAAGAAGAAGGGAGTTTCCAGAAGATAACACCGACCCATCCTGGGTCGGTGCTGTTGGTCGGTGTAGACACAGGAGGAATTTCCAAAGCAGAAGAATTAGCACCGATCGTTTGCACCGATCCAGAGTCGATCGGCGCAAACTCCCATACCCAGTTTGATCCAGATCCAACGTGCCTGAAAGACCTGGCTGGACGAAGGGTTTCCAATCCGAATTATCCTCGGTAGTCTTGATAAAAGTTGTAGCCCAATGAGTTGGCTGTCCACAGGAAGTGGTTTCAAGTCATTATAATCTGTGGTTTGAAAGATACATCAGATTTATCAGAGACATATCTGTCTGGCGCCCAAACGAGTTCTGCTCCAAATACGACTTCTGAAAGATAAACTCAGAAGAAGGGTTTCCATATTCAGCTTCAAAGTTCTTCATATAAGTCGTAGAAAAACGAGTTGGCTATCGAATAGAGGTGATTTCAGGTCATTTGGATAAGTGGTTCAAGATATATGGCGAGTTTACCAAGTATATGTAGACCCGTACCGACCGACTCCCGTGCAGCACACTCCGACCGGTATGACACCAGGGACTTGTGCCGACCCACTGTACCAATCCAGGACTGGTCGGTACAGAGCCCTTATGTGACCACGACCCAGATCCAACCGGGTCAATACCCGGTTTGTCCCGGGTTTGACCCGGTTTGCCCCCCTTTCATTATTTAAGCCCACAAACCTAATTTTCTCAATCTATCTCTTTTCTTATCTCTTTTCTAAGTATAAAACCTTGGTTTTTTTGGATTTGTAAGAGAAATCATACACTTTTTATGCAATCTAAGCTTATTTTCTTGTGATTTCCATCTTTCATTTTCTATTTCTTAATCATTATCATCATTAATCATGGTTTTTGATACTTCTTTTATAGGATTTATCAAGAACACCAAGATTAGTGAGTAATCTTTTAGGATTTGAAGATTTGGTAGATTTATGGTGATTTAATGGTTGATTAATGATGTCTAGGATTATATTATATGATTTCCCTTCATGATTAGTGGTTTTAAGGCTAGAGCTAGCTTGAGAAAGTGAATTTAGATCAAAAGGCATTTCATGCATACAAGGTGTTCGATGAAATGCGTTGATGAACTAATTAAGAGATATTCATTTCTAGCCTAAGAGATTAGTTGTCTAGAGTAATTATTTTGTTGATCTTGAACGTTTAGACTTAAAGCTTGCTAATTAGTGATTCACAAATGAGAATTTGATCTTGGATTAGTGATTAGCAAAGTAATTAATGCCTTGAGAGAGGATTAGTTAAGATTAGTGATCTTTGCCTAAGGATTAGTCTTCATTAAGCATTGTACATCATTAATTAGCCATTGGATTGCCTTATCTCAATTACATTATCTTTGAATTCGCCTTTTATCATCATTTTCATATCGTTTAGTATTGCTATTAGTTGTTTCTTGCCTTAATTAAGTTAGACCATTAGCTTATTCAACAAAACTCATCTTATTAGCTTAACTTAGGAAGTTATAAGCATTCTTGGTGCATTGAGTCAAACCCATTGGATTGATACCTCTTATACTACTTTGTATATTGAGTAATTGATCTCAAGACTTGCAAAAGTCACCATCAATTTGGCGCCGTTGCCAATTGGGTTTTGAATCAGCATTAGGATTTTATATCTTCTTGAGATTAATCACTTTCTTTTTCTTTTGTTACTAATCTCTCTTTCTAGTTCTCTTTTGTCTTTGTAGTTGCATGAACACAAGGTCTAGAGGCGGAGCAAATCTTGTTGAGCCTAGGGAAAACATTCACTTATTAGAGCGTGGCATTAGAGCAAGAATAGAGAGAGAACGAGCTACACACATCACACAGCTCGGTATGGAGTATGTACAAGAGCAACCACTTGGTCCCAACAATGTGGATGTTGCTCAAGGTGGTAATGGACACCACCAAGGCCAAGAGGGCCATGACCACCACCCAAATCCCCACGACCACCAACCAAACCCACACGGCAACAACCCAAACCCACCCGCCCATGTTGCTAGAGCTCCAATCCATCGTCAACAAGCTCAAGACGTAGTTGGAGCGGGAGACGCGACTTAACGCTCACCGGAACCGCCAAGGAATCCAAGCTCCTCCAGTGGAGAACACAAACTTTGAGGTCAAGGCTAGCCTCATCAACATGGTCCAAGGAATAAATTCCATGGTTTACCGGTGGAAGACCCACTTGATCACTTGGATCATTTTGATAGAGTTTGTGGATTGACAAAGACAAACGGTATCTCGGAAGATGCCTTCAAGCTAAGACTCTTCCCATTCTCTCTAGGTGACAAGGCACACCAATGGAAAAGAGCATTTCTCAAGGTTCCATCACCATTTGGGACGAGTGTAACAGAGCATTCTTAGCCAAGTTCTTCTCTCCTTCAAGAACGGCTAAGTTGAGGAATGATATATCTAGCTTCACACAACGCGGGAACGAGTCTTTCAACGAACCATGGGAGCGTTTTCAAATCTACACCACCCAATGTCCACACCACGGGTTCTCGGACGCCTCACTTCTAAGTACACTATGCCGTGGTGCTTTACCAAAGATCTGTATGCTCTTAGACACGACATCCAACAGTAACTTTTTGGCCAAACAAGTGAATGAGGCCATGGAACTTGTGGAAAAAATTGCTCAAAGCGATGGGACATATGGGGAAGACTATGATAGAGCAACGAGATCAACCCATGATTTTGATGAGCAAAAGAGGTCCAAGGAATTGAAGCTTCTTAATGAGAAATTGGACAAGCTTCTTAATAGCTCTCAATAATCGGTTAACTTTGTTGCCACAAACCAAGGGTGCATTGAAGGTGACATGGCTTCGACTAACCAAGCGGAGGTTAACTATGTTGGATACCAAGGAGGTTATCAACGGTGTTTCAACAACACTCAACAACAAAGCTTCGTTCTCCAACATCAATTTCAAGGCAACCAAGGAGGATACCCCAACAAAGCTCCCTTCATACCTCAACAAGGTTTCAATCCTCGAAGCCAACCTAGTTTTCCCAAGCCACAAGACCTTGACCTCAATGGGATGTTTCAACAACTTATCAAGGGACAAGGGGAGACTACTAATAAAGTCATTTGTTCTTACAATGATCTTAATAGTAAGCTTGAAACGTTGAGCTCCAAGGTTAAGCAACTAGAGAGTAAAGAAGCGGCTTCTTTGAGCAACTAGGTGGGGAGGTGACTTTTGGCAATGAAGAAGGTATGGTATTGGTTGAGAAAGGGGATAAGGTCGAGAAGCCTTCCAAAGGCGTGGCTAAGGAGAAAAACTTGAAGGGTCATGTGGCATTTAAGAAGAAAAACATGGAGACCCTTGTTTTGGCCAATAAAGAGACCTCTTGCAATGGACCTCCTCCATATGAGCCTCCGCTTCCATTTCCGGGTCGTTTTCTCACTAAGGCACAAAAGAAAGTGCTCTCAAGCTTCAAAGCAAACATGGACAAGATTGGAGCACCTTTGCCTAATGAGAGTGATCCATCTCAAGTTCTACAATACCAAGAATTCATCAAGAGCATACTTGAGAACCGAGAGAAAGTGGAAGAGGTTATAGCGGTTTTTGCCTCACCAAGCACAACAAGGATCGAGCCTAAGACTCTCCTCAAGCTTTGAAACCCCGGTAAATTCTCAATAGCTTGCACCCTTGGAAGCTTGGAGATGCTTTGTGTGACTCGGGCTCAACCGTTAATGTCACGCCTTTGGAGATGACCAAAAGTCTCGGGATAGATAGTTTGAACGATTACCCCTCCACTATCACATTTGGAGACTCTTCCACAAAGAAACCTCTTGGCTTGGTTGAAGACTTCCCTCTCAAAATTGGAGAGTGCCTTGTACCAACGGACTTCGTTGTAATGGAAATGGCACCAAACAATAGGCTTCCTCTCCTTCTTGGGACTCTATTCCTCAACACAACCGGTGCAAGCTTGGATTTCATAAACAAGAAGGTGGTTTTTAATAACGTGGATGACAAGAAGTTTTACACAATGATGCCTTCTTCCACCGCGATTTGTGGGGACAATGAAGCCTAAGCCCGAAAGGTTGAATACGTGGGCATTTATGCAACAATGGCTTATGGTGATAATTTGGAAACCCTTTCTTTGGATGGTGATTGCTTAGCATCCCCTTTTCACGCCACAATGGGGAATGATGGTGAGTGTAGAAAGGTGTTAAGAAGAGGACAAGGACCAAGGTCAAGAAGAAGACACCAAGCAAGCTCGTTGAGTCTAAGTCCGAGCTAAGCCAACCTCCCACCATGAATCTCACACCGTGGAAGTATGAGGATGGGATGATTGAATACAAGATCAATTGCAAGGGTCGGTCCAAGCCTTTTGCCTCGGTCAAAGTCATCCTCACACCGGAGCTTAAGGAGAAAGGGGAAGCCGGTCTTCAAGAGGTCATGAGCAAGGTCCTCAAGCTTGAACTCAAAGATCCACCATGGAGTGCTCACACTCCTCCATCACCCGCCTAAAAGGGTAACCAAGGTCAAACTTAGCGAAAGTGCACTTGGGAGACATTCCCATTTTTATCATTGTATATATTCTCTTTGATTTCTAGTTTAATTTTTGTGTTTCTTGGGCGTTTTGATATTTTGTTGAGTGGTTGCAAGGTCTCTTGATGGTCTAATGGTCATAAAATTAAAGACAAATGCGTTGGAACTCAATGGCGGCCGCTCTCTTCCTCATCTCCATTGCACTAGTCTCACTCCTCCTTTGTGAGTAACTCTTTCCCTTTGAGTCTTTGCATTTTCATTTTTTTTTGTTTTTGTTTTGGGACTCTCTCTTGAACTTCTTTCACACCGAGATGTTGTGATTTAAGTTTGGGGGAGGGACTGGTATCTAACCTTGTGTTTTGTGTCTTATTTTCCATCTTGCATAATTGAGTCTGATGCATTTTCAATAATTTTGAAAAAAATTAAATCTTGTGCATTTCATGTAGGATTGAGTCTAGATGTATAGCATATAGGGTTGCACTCACTTGAAATTGGAGAATTATACTTGTAGAATATAAAGTTAAGAGCTTGATTTAATGCCCTCGTTAGGAGTTCTTTGATGCATTTGAATGATCACGAAGTTAAGGATGATCCATGTTTTGATCTCGCATTTTGAATGTTTATATCTTGGTTGAAGCATGCTTTGATTTGATTCCAACTCTATTTATTATTTGAACTATAATCTTGACTCATAGTTATCATGCTCATACATTGAAAAGTTGAACTCATGGATACCATATACATATTTGAGCTATCTTCTCCCTTTTACCACTCTCTTGTAAGCTCAAATAGCCATTTTCCCACATTTGGAATGGTTCACCTCGCCTTAGCCTTAACCTTCTTTCAAGCCCACATTTCTAGTGTGTGTCGTGAGGCCTATTTTCGAATGAACTTAGCAAAAAGTGTTGAGTTTGGAACGACAAGGAGAAGCTTCCATGTAGAACTAGCTCACACATCAATGAACTAGGCATAGGCTAGGGTAGATAGGTTGGGGTTTTGTGTGATTGATTGAAAGAAAAGAGAGTTTGGAGAAATGGAAAGAGATAGGGAGGAGAAGATGGGGATAATCAATTGATTGAGATGTTTGGCAAAAGAAAGTTGGTTTAGCTCTAAGTGATAAGAAAATAGTCTCTAGCTTTGAAAAGAAAGATAAGAAGCCAAAAATGGCTCAAGCTAGAAAAGAAATGAAAGAGACTAGAGAAGCAAAATAAGAGCTAAGGAAATAAATTTATTAAAGCCAAACCATTTGCTCATAAGGCGAAGAAGAGAATCCCCTAAGAGTTTGAAAGGAAGTAAAGTGGTGAAATATTGTGGTATATTAAGGCAATTAATGTCCTTGCGGAAAAGGGTAGCTTAGGAAGGTTCACTTTGGGTTTAAGAATAGGAGTGGAGTTCCTATCGGGGCATTGGGTAGATGAAAATCATCCTTGTATGCATCGGTTGTTATTTACTCTTAGCATTTTGCCAAAGTCCATTCCTTCATGAGAGATCCCTTGCATTGGAATACCCACATTGTTTGAGATCACTTTTATCTCGAGACCTCCCCCTTAGCCAAATGAGTTCACTTGATATATATAAGGATGATTCACCGTTTGTACTTAATGAATGTTAAAGAGTTGGAGGATAGGAATTCTTGTGGATGCTAAGGCCTAGACCCAATTCGTGTTGCAAAGAGTATGGCTAAATCTTTTGAAGTAAGGTTGTTTGTGCATCATAAAACTACTCTCAAGGGCATTGATTCGAATTCTTATGTTGATATTCTCGGATTTGAACTTCCACTTTCAAACCTCTCTCTCTACTCGTTTGTTTGCTTGAGGACAAGCAAATGAATAAGTTTGGGGGAGTTGATATTCCCATATTTTACCTGTTTTAACATGCATTTATGTTATTGTTTTGTGTCTCATGCAAGTGTATTGCATAGTTTTTATAACATTTTGGTATTTATTAGAGTATTAGGTGTTTGCATTAGGTCCTAATGAGTTTTGCATGCATTTGGAGTGTTTTTAGGTGTTTTGGAGACAGTTGATAATGTTTGGAGTTATGGAGAATAAGAGAAAGAAAAGTCCATCCGGAGTGTCTGAATGAACGGGCCGGACAAAGGATTTCCAGTTAGATCCAGCTTTAACGGTCTTCATGGAAGTTGTATAGGACGGAGTTAGCTATCCAAAAGATCTGGAATCCGGTCATTCGGGTATGTGGTTCTGGAGATATAGACGATTTACCGAGAGTATGTCCGTCTGGCCGCAGAAAAGAATAAGGGAGTTTCCAGAAGACAACACCGACCCATCCTGGGTCGGTGCTGTGGGTCGGTGTAGACACAGGAGGAATTTCTAAAGCAGAAGAATTAGCACCGATCGTTTGCACCGATCCAGAGTCGATCGGTGCAAACTCCCATAACCAGTTTGATCCAGACCCAACGTGCATAAAAGATCTGGCTAGACGAAGGATCTCCAATCCGAATTAGCCTCGGTAGTCTTGATAAAGGTTGTAGCCCAGTGAATTTTCTGTCCACAGGAGATGATTTCAAGTCATTCTAATCTGTGGGTTGAAAGATACATCAGATTTATCAGAGACATATATGTCTGGCGCCCAAACGAGTTCTGCTCCAAATACGACTTCTGAAAGATCAACCCAGAAGAAGGGTTTCCACTCGGATTCAGCTTCAAAGTTCTTCATATAAGCCGTAGGCAAACGAGTTAGCTGTCGAATAGAGGTGATTTCAGGTCATTTGGATAAGTAGTTCAAGAGATATGGGAGTTTACCAAGTGTATGTAGACCAGTACCGACCGACTCCCGTGCGGCACACTCCGACCGGTATGACACCAGGGACTTGTACCGACCCACTGTAACGACCCAGGACTGGTTGGTACAGAGCCCTTATGTGACCACGACCTAGATCCAACCGGGTCAATACCCGGTTCCCCCCCCCCCCCCCCCCCCCCCCCCCCCCCCCTTTCATTATTTAAGGCAAAAAACCTAATTTTCTCAATCTATCTCTTTTCTTATCTCTTTTCTAAGTATAAAACCTTGGTTTTTTTGGATTTGTAAGAGAAATCATACACTCTTTATGCAATCTAAGCTTATTTTCTTGTGATTTCCATCTTCCATTTTCTATTTCTTAATCATTATCATCATTAATCATGGTTTTTGATACTTCTTTTATAGGATTTATCAAGAACACCAAGATTAGTGAGTAGTCTTTTAGGATTTGAAGATTTGGTAGATTTAGGGTGATTTAATGGTTGATTGATGATGTCTACGATTAGATTATATGATTTCCTTTCTATATTAGTGGTTTTAAGGCTAGAGCTAGCTTGAGAAAGTGGATTTAGATCAAAAGGCATTTCATGCACACAAGGTGTTCGATGAAATGCCTTGATGAACTAATTAGTTGTCTAGAGTGATTATTTGGTTGATCTTGAATTTTTAGACTTAAAGCTTGCTAATTAGTGATTCAGAAATGAGAATTTGATCTTGGATTAGTGATTAGCAAAGTAATTAATGCTTTGAGAGAGGATTAGTTAAGATTAGTGATCTTTGCCTAGGGATTAGTCTTCATTAAGCATTGGACATCATTAATTAGCCATTGGATTGCCTTATCTCAATTACATTATCCTTGAACTCGCCTTTTATCATCATTTTCATATCGTTTAGTATTGCTATTAGTTGTTTCTTGCCTTAATTAAGTTAGACCATTAGCTTATTCAACGAAACTCATCTTATTAGCTTAACTTAGGAAGTTATAAGCATTCTTTGTGCATTGAGTCAAACCCATTAGATTGATACCTCTTATACTACTTTGTATATTGAGTAATTGATCTCAAGACTTGCAAAAGTCCACCATCTGGGTTCGTGATGTCGCAAAATTTTTTATAGAGGTTTGGGTTTTAATTTGGGGATTTTTTTTGTTTAAATTTCTGGTTTGTATAATTTTTGGTTTACCCGTTTGAATCGGGTTGTAATGTGGTTTATTTAGGTTTTTATCTGGTTAAGTTTCAGTTCGGTTAAGAATAAACCGAGATTAATTTTGATATGTGTGGTTTTTAGTTTCGAACTTTTGTTTCGTGGATAAATAGGTTTTGAACTTTCCAATTGGAGGAAAATAAGGTTTTAACTTTCAAATCGTGTGGATCTATGCTGAGGTCGAAAGTTTGGGTGGATTTGCACCTATATGATACTTTTGAGGGGGAAATACATTGTTTTTCCTAAAATTAATTGGCAAACGAAAAAAAGTAAGGCAAAATAGATACAATCATGTCTTAAAATGCATGCCCTCTAATATGAACATTCTCTATTGATCCTAACAATATAATAATTTTATGCTCTCGATCCAGGCCCGGCCCATGGCATAGGCGAAGTAGTAAACCGCTTAGAGCCCCAAAAAATTATGGGATGTCCTTTGTCTTTCGGAGAAGAAGATGAAGCAACCGGTGACACCGAACGCGGCGGAGGACACCAAAATAGAGCAAAACTAGACCGGAGCAAAGCAGAAATCGAAGAAATTCCCAACTGCAACGGAGCTAATCTCTCACTACTAGAAACGAGGGCTCGAACCAGCCGAAGCCTCGGTTAAAGTCATCAAAGACCTACAAAACGCGGGCACATTTTTAATTTTCGACTAGGGCCTCCAATAGACTAGGGCCTCCAATAGACATGGACCGGTCCTTGTCCTCCTAATAAAACACTGGATAGTGATATCATCATATTTTGCATCATTCTAGCATCCGTTTCACTTAGGTTTCGAGTCATTTGCATATAGTTCATGTCATCTCTTTAGCATTTTAGTCATTTTAGGAGTCTAATGTGTCCACATTTGGTCCTAGAGAGTCCTTGCATGTTTTGGATCGTATTTCAGGTGCTAAAGAGGAGATTCGAGAGCTGAGAAGAAAAGACAGGGACCATACCGACGTCACTGGTCGGTACTGGTCCTCGGTATGGAAAGTAGAAGGGTTGCACCAACGTCACTACTCGGTGCAACTGCTCAGTATAGAGGACGGAGGAAAACAGCCCCAGTACCGACGTGCAACACCGAGGAGTGACGTCGGTATCAAAGCCTCAGGGGATTGTACTGAGGTCACTGCTCGGTGCAACTGCTCGGTGCTGTTCTCGGAGGAAACCCGAGGAAAAATCTCCTTAATACCGAGCAACGATACCGAGGAGTGACCTCGGTATCCATCGAAGATCACTAAACAACATCCCCTCAATACCGATGCCACTGCTCGGTACTCCTCATCGGTGCACAAAACCAGGCTCAATACCGAGGTGTTGCACGGAGCAGTGACCTCGGTATTGACCAATTAGAACTTTCTATCCATTTAAACCGGGTCGGTACCCGGTTTGTCCCGGGTCGACCCGGTTCGTCACTGTTCACTATTTATGCCCAAAAACCTAATTTTGATGGGCTAATCTTTTTCTTAAGCAAAAACCCTCTCTAAGAGTGATTTGTAAGAGATTGATCCTTTTGGATTTATGCAATTTGAGTATTGTTTTCTTGATTGAATCCATCGATCTTCTACTTTCTAATCATCCAATCATCTGGATCATGAGTTTTAACACCTCTTTTCTTGGATTTGTTGAACCCATGATGATTAGTGAGTAGTCCTTAGGATCTTGAGATAGGGTAGATTAGGGTGATCCAAGGTTCAATTAGTGGTGTCTAGGGTTAGATAATCTTGTATTCCTTATTGTCTAGTGCTCCTAATGCTGGATTCAGCTTGAAAGAGTGGATCTAGGTCATAGGGCATTTCATGAACACCAAGTGTTTGATGAAATGCCTTGATGAATTAGGCAAGAGATTTATGCTCATAACCTAAGACTTTAGTTGTTTAGGGCATATCTTTGGTTGATCTTATTATGATTCTTAATGCTTGCTAGTTGTTAACCCGCAAATGATGATTTGCTAATGGACTTGATAATTAGCATAGTGATTAGTTGCTTGAAAGAGAACTAATCAAGTTTAGAGATCTTTTGCCTATGAATTAGCTTCTTGAGTGAATGAACATCACTAATTGGACTTGGATCACCTTTTATCAATAACCTTATCTCTTGCTCCGCTTTTGTTATTTGAATTACATCTTTTTTAGTTATTGCATAGCTTAATTGCCGTAATTTAGTTACTTAATCAAAACACTCTTGTTTAGTTTAACTTGCAATTGTTCCTTGCATTCTTAGTGATTAGGATAAATCCCTTTATGGATTGATAACCTTCATACTACACATATTGGAGTTATTGATACCTCCTAGAGACAAAAAGTCCTGTATCAATTTGGCGCCGTTGCCATATTGAGATTTGTTTTAACATTGAGATTTAGGCTCTTTGTGAGATTATGCTTTATTTGCTACCAAGTTACTAATCTTGTTTGCTTTCCATTGCTCTCTCTAAACTTATAGGTGCATGCATACACGATCTCGCTGGAACTACAATCTAGTTCAACCAAGGGATGACATACATCGATCATACCGAGGGTGTAGAACAAGGGAAGCACGTGTGGGACAACAAGAAGTTGAGAACGACATGGATCACTACGAAAATGTTCCACTTGGAGATATTCATGACAATGTGGGAAACAACCCCGCACAAGGTGGTAATGGAAACCACCCCGCACAAGGTGGTAATGGAAACCACCCCGCACAAGGTGGTAATGGAAACCACCACGCACAAGGTGGCCACGCTCACAACGCCCCACATCCACCCGACCGGCCAATGAGAGTCCCTAACCATTCCCAAGGGCTCAAAACGTTGTTGGTGCGGGTGATGCCGCCAATGCCCATCAAAACCGTCAAGGGATCCAAGCTCCACCGGTTGAGAACAACAACTTCGAGGTGAAGCCGGGTTTGATCAACATGGTTCAAAGCAACAAATTCCATGGTCTATCTATGGAAGATCCATTGGATCATATCGATCAATTTGATAGGATATGTGGTTTAACCAAGATTAACTGTGTTTCAGATGACGGTTTCAAGCTAAGACTCTTCCCATTCTCTCTTGGAGAAAAAGCCCGCCAATGGGAAAAGAGTCTTCCCCAAGGTTCAATCACGTCTTGGGACGATTGCAAGCGAGCTTTCCTTGCAAAGTTCTTTTCTCCTTCAAGGACCGCCAAGTTGAGGAACGAAATCTCGGGGTTCACACAACGCGGAAACGAATCCTTCAACGAAGCTTGGGAACGGTTTAGAAGCTACACCTCTCAATGATCGCATCATGGCTTCTCCAATGCCTCCCTATTGAGTACCCTCTATCGCGGAGCTCTACCCAAGATAAGGATGCTTTTAGACACAGCCTCTAACGGGAACTTCTTAGCCAAAGATGTAGACGAAGCCATGAAACTAGTGGAGAACTTAGCCCAAAGTGACGGAACCTATGGCGACGATTATGACAGCGCCACAAGGACGACAAACGACTTTGACGACAACAAGCGGGCCAAGGACATGAAAGCTCTTAATGAAAAATTGGACAAGCAAGCCAATTTGATTGATAAAGTACTAGTGTCTTCCCAAAAGACGGCCAACTTTGTGGATGCTTATGATGAGAACCAAGGTTATTATCAAGAGGAGAACGTGGACATGAACATTCAAGAGGAGGTGAACTACGTGGGGAATCAAGGGAACTACCAAAACCAAGGGAGCTACCAAAGACAAGGGTTCAACCAAAACTATAGGAACCACTCTAACTTCTCTTACCGGAACACAAATGTGGAGAACCCACAAGACCAAGTCTACCCTCCGCAACCTAATCAAGCTCAAGGAGCCCCCACAAAAGCAATTCCAACCCCAAGGCCAAGCTTCTAACACCAACCAACAAGGTTTTGTCCCAAGGAACCAATTCCAAGGGAACCAAAGTGGATTTCAACCCAAAGCTCCACCCGGTTTTCAAGGCCAACAACAAGGGTTTGCGCCTCAAGGTCAAGCAACTACGTCTAAACCGCAAGAGCTTGATTTGAGCTCCATGTTCCAACAATTACTCAAGGGACAAGCGGAGATCAATACGCGGGTGGATTGCTCTTACAACAACCTCAACACAAAGATTGAGGCTTTGAACTCCAAGGTAAAACACATGGAGAACAAAGGTGTTGCTTCTTCTTCCCGACCAGAAGGTCAACTACCGGGCAAATCCGAAGCTAATCCTAAGGAGTATGTAAACGCCATCACCTTGAGAAGTGGCACGGTCTTGCCTCAAAGAGAAGCTCCGTTTCCTCTCAATGCGGACATTGAGAAGCAAAGTGGGGGGGGGTGGAACTTCAAGAAGATGACGGATTGGTTGAAGATGAGGTAGTGAGAGAGCAAGACAAAGGTGAAGAAGTTGAGAAGGTCAAGTCTAGGGTTGTTGTTGCTCAAGAGAAACCGAAGAAGAATGTGTTTGTCCCTAAGCCATACGTTCCTAAGCTACCTTTTCCTGGGCGGATCAAGAAGCAACTTATGGACAAGTATAAAGACATCTTTGATAGGCAAATGGAGAAGGTGGAACTCAAAATGTCTTTGGTTGATGCTTTCTTACTTGTCCCTCAATACGCTAAATTCTTGAAAGATGCCGTGAATGAGAGGGCTAAGGAGATGGAGTCTATGGTCATTTTAACTCACGAGTGTAGTGCCATAATACAAAAGAAGTTGGTGCCAAAGAAGTTAGGAGATCCGGGATCATTCACGCTACCTTGTGCACTTGGTCCTCTTACTTTCAACCATTGTTTGTGTGATCTTGGAGCGAGTGTAAGCCTCATGCCGTTTTTGGTAGCCAAGAGACTAGGCTTCACACGCTACAAGGCATGCAACATCTCCCTAATATTAGCGAATAGGAGCGTGAGGGTTCCTATTGGTTTGCTTGAGGATCTTCCTATTGTGGTGAAGGATTTCATTGTCCCCACGGACTTTGTGGTACTTGAAATGGATGAGGAACCAAAAGACCCTCTTATCTTTGGTAGGCCATTCCTAGCAACCGTGGGAGCAATATTCGATGTGAGGAAAGGCAAGATAGATCTCCATTTGGGTAAAGGAGAAGTCCTTGAGTTTGATATCAACAAGCTGATGAAGAAGCCCACCATAGATGGCCAATGTTTCTACATAGAGACCATGGATGAGCTAGCCGACGAATTGCTTGAGGAAATGAGAGTAGAAGACGGGTTGCAAGTAGTTTTGACTAAGGAGCGTGGAGATCATGGGTTCTTGAGCAAGGAGAGTCAAGGTTATGAGCTACTCATGGATTCTCACAAACCGGTCGAAAAAGACGCACCATTTGTTGAGTTGTGCATTCGTGGTATCGATGGTCAAGATGGTTTAAGGGTTAGCACGGTTCAAGAGGGGTTTGTTCTACCCGTTGAAGAGACTAGCAAGGGTAAGTCTAGTCTTAAAGAGGACGATTGGAGCGAGCTAGACTAGCAAGGGTAAGTCTAGTCTTGAAGAGGACAATTCGAGTGAGCCCCAAAGGTGGACCTAAAGCAACTTCCCGCGGGACTAAGGTATGCGTTCTTAGGTCCCAACGAGTCTTACCCGGTTATTGTGAATGAGAGTCTAGATGAGAATGAACTATCCTCCCTACTTGTAGAACTTAGGAAATATAGGAGAGCAATTGGCTATTCTTTGGATGATATCAAGGGTATTTCCCCTAATTTGTGCACGCATAGAATCCATTTGGAGGATGAATCAAGGACCTCTATTGAACATCAAAGAAGGTTGAACCCTAATTTGAAAGATGTTGTAAAGAGAGAGATTCTTAAGCTCTTAGACGCGGGCATTATCTACCCAATATCGGATAGTACTTGGGTCTCACCGGTTCATTGTGTGCCTAAGAAAGGGGGGGATTACGGTTGTTAAAAATGAAAATGATGAAATGATACGTACTAGGACGATAACCGGGCATAGAATGTGCATTGACTATAGGAAGTTGAATTCATCCACTCGTAAGGATCATTTTCCATTACCTTTTATAGATCAAATGCTTGAACGTCTAGCTAATCATCCTTTCTATTGCTTTCTAGATGGTTATTCGGGTTTCTTTCAAATACCCATACACCCGGATGACCAAGAGAAAACAACCTTCACATGCCCTTACGGCACCTTCGCATATCGAAGGATGCCGTTTGGGTTGTGCAATGCTCCTGCAACATTCCAACGTTGCATGATGTCAATTTTCTCTGACCTTCTTGAAGACATGGTAGAAGTCTTCATGGACGACTTCTCCGTGTATGGGTTTTCTTTTTGTGTTTGTTTGTCCAACCTTTGTAGGGTCTTGCAACGGTGCGAAGAAGCAAACTTGGTACTTAACTACGAAAAATGCCACTTCGTGGTGCGAGAAGAAATTGTGCTTGGGCATAAGATCTCCGAGAAGGGGATTGAGGTAGACAAGGCCAAGATCGAGGTGATGGTTAGCTTGGAGCCGCCTAAGTCGGTCAAGGACATCCGGTCTTTCTTGGGTCATGCGGGGTTCTACCGAAGATTCATCAAAGATTTCTCAAGGATCACAAGGCCTCTTACAAGGCTACTTTGCAAGGAAGTTGAGTTCGTGGTTGATGAGGAATGTATGGTAGCTTTTCTAGAGATCAAGAAGGCGTTGGTTAGTGCTCCCATTGTTCAAGCTCCGGATTGGGACCTCCCTTTCGAGATCATGTGTGATGCTAGTGACTACGCAGTCGGAGCGGTCTTGGGCCAAAGGAAGGACAAGAGAACCAATGTCATCTACTATGCAAGTAGGACCTTAGATGACACTCAAGCCCGATATGCCACAACGGAAAAGGAGTTGCTAGCCGTTGTCTTTGCAATGGAGAAATTCAGGTCTTATGTTGTGGGATCGAAAGTGATTGTCTACACCTGTCACGCGGCTTTGAGATACATTCATGCCAAGAAAGACACCAAGCCAAGGCTACTCCTTTGGATCTTGCTTCTACAAGAGTTTGACTTAGAGATAGTTGACAAGAAGTGGATAGAGAATGGGGTCGCGGATCACTTGTCTAGAATGAGGATTGAAGACCTTGTCCCAATTGATGATAAGCTCCCCGATGAGAGTCTCATGGTAGTTGGCGTCTTGAAGAAAGGGGTTGAAGCCGTGCAAGGACTAGAGAGTGCCAATGGGTTACAAGACGAGAGACTACCATGGTTTGCGGATCTAGTGAAATACCTAGTGTGCGGGAAGGAACCGCCTTTCGATGGGTATAAGAAGAAAAAATTCTTCCACGACGTGACTAGATACTATTGGGACGAGCCCTACTTATACAAGTTGTGCTCGGATGGGTTGTATATAAAATGCGTGACGGAAGAAGAAGTCCAAGGGATCCTACTCCATTGTCACGGGTCAAGCTATGGCGGGCATCATGCATCCTACAAAACCGCTACAAAGGTCTTGCAATCCGGTTTTTGGGGGCCTTCATTATTCAAAGATGCACACCTCTTTGTCTCCACATGTGATGCATACCAAAGGAAAGGGAATATTGGGAGGAGAGATGAAATGCCCCAAAACCCAATCCTTGTGGTGGAAATGTTTGACGTGTGGGGCATCGACTTTATGAGACCTTTCCCGTCATCATATGGTAACCAATACATATTGGTGGCGCTCGATTACGTCTCCAAATGGGTGGAAGCCATTGCAAGCCCGACCAACGATGCCAAGGTCGTTCTAAAATTATTCAAATCCATCATTTTCCCAAGGTTCGGAGTTCCAATGGTAGTCATTAGTGATGGAGGTAGTCATTTCATCAACAAGGTGTTTGAAAGCTTACTTAAGAAGCATGGTGTAAAGCATAAGGTAGCAACACCTTATCATCCTCAAACGAGTGGCCAAGTAGAAGTGTCCAACCGGCAAATCAAAGCCATACCTGAGAAGACGGTTGGGGGTTCAAGGAAGGATTGGGCCAACAAGTTAGATGATGCTTTATGGGCATACCGGACCGCCTTTAAAACACCTATAGGGACTACACCATTCAACTTGCTTTATGGGAAGTCATGCTATCTACCGGTTGAGTTGGAATACAAGGCCCTATGGGCGGTGAAGCTACTTAACTTCGACATCAAGACCGCACAAGAGAAGCGGTTGATTCAACTTCAAGAGTTAGAGGAGACTAGGCTCGAAGCCTATGAAAGCTCGAGAATATACAAGGAGAGGACCAAAGCATTCCACGACAATAGGATAGTTCACAAGGATTTCAAGGTTGGGGACCTAGTGTTGGTATTCAATTCCCGGTTGAAACTCTTTCCTGGGAAACTCAAGTCAAGGTGGTCGGGTCCGTTTGAGGTTAAAGAATTAAGGCCATATGGAGCCGTGGTGCTTGTTAACAAGAAGGGCCAAGATTTCATTTCGAATGGCCAAAGGCTCAAACTCTACCGAGCAAATCAAATCGTCGAAAAGGGAGGATCGATCCCCCTCGATGATGTCCCTCTAGCTTGTGAACGGTAACAAACGTTGAACTTAGTGACGTTAAACAAAGTGCTCTTGGGAGACACCCCAAGCTTATCATTGTATATATTTCCTTTTTGTTTATCTTTTTTTCTATCTTTGCTAGATCTCTTTGATGTTTTTGTTAAGTGTGCATAGGGTTCCAAAGAAATGGGGTCAATACCGAACTGTGGTACCGAGGAGTAACCTCGTTATGAACTCACCGAGGGACAATACCGACGTCACAGATCGGTGCAACACGTTGGTATGGAAACAGGAGAAAAATCCCTTAGCACCGACGTGTGGTACCAAGGAGTGACATCGGTATGCCAATACCGATGTGTGACACCGAGGAGTGACATTGGTATGTCAATACCAATGCCTAACACCAAGGAACCAATACCGACGTCACAGATCGGTGCAACACGTCGGTATGGAAACAGGAGAAAATCCCTTAGCACCGACGTGTGGTACCAAAGAGTGACATCGGTATGCCAATACCGATGTGTGACACCGAGGAGTGACATCGGTGTTCGCCGAAATTTTTTAAAAAATCAGTCAATACCGAGCAGTGGTACCGACGAGTGACCTCGGTATTGACCAATTTTTTAAAATATCCAGACCCGACCCAGGTAAGATCCGACCCGACCCAGGTAAGTCTCCTTCTTCTTCCTCTTCCACGCGACCAAACCCATTATTTTCCCCCTCACATTCGCGATACAAGAGTGAAAATTTCCCAATCTCCCTCTTTTCTCAACCAAATTTGGTGATTCAAAGCCCTATAATCTCGATTTTCATTGCTCTTTTTGGATTTATCATAATTTCAAGCATCTAATCCGAATTCCCCAAGGTATTATTTAATTAAATTTTTGAAAACCATGGTTTTGTTCTTGAAGAAATTTTGCTTGAATATGGTTTTGATATTGTCTTTCACTATGCAAATACCTTGGGGATGGTTTATCTACGCTTAAACTTGATGATTCATGTGCCAATTGTCGATGGTTAGGGATTTTGAGAAATTGCGATTTTGAGAAATCAGGGAATGTGAAGAGGGATAATTTGCTTGTTAAGTGTGAATTGTCACATTGGTTTATTGCTCTTAGATCATCTTTTGGTGACCCCTTGTTGACTTGATAAGAAATTGTACATAGGCTCACAAATTGTCTCAAGGATTTTGTTGGTACAATGTCGTACAAGGGCGCTCCATCTACACGGGCACAGACCAAGGTTTCAACAGTTGGGAAAGGAAAAGGAATTGCCCAAGCTACAGTCGCGGAAAAAGGGAAAGGGATTGCCAAAGCTATTGCCAAGGGAAAGGCTAAAACCGCGGCTACGAGCTCTAAAGCCAAGAAAACGGAAAAGAGAAAGGGCAAAAGAGTCGAAGAAGAGGTCGAGAGTGAGAGCTCAAGTGGAGAAATCCCAGTGCCGCAACGGACAAAGCCAAACGAGCAAGATTACTTCGACAAATTTAGCCAAATGACGTTCGAGCAATGCAAATTTGTCGATGCGGAGACGATGGATAGGATGGGCATAAGTGACGAAGTGTGGACTCTTTTTGAGAATATGGGGCTACGGAAGTTCATGAGCATGAAGCAGGAAGCTTTAAAGGCACTCACCGGCAAGTTCCTAACCACCCTTGGAGCTAAGTTCTACGAAACGGAAGTTAGAAATTCCGGATTTGGAGTTTTGAAGTTCGGACTCATGGGCACCACCTACACCGTCACTTTCCACGAGCTTTGCGAGATATTCGGATTTAGAGAAGAAGGTACATACGGCGGGCAATATTTCGATTACCCAAGACTTGAGCTCCGAAATCTTTGGGGAACGATTGCAAGCGGAGAGTTTAGAGCCGGTGACTCTAAGAGTGCAAGCATACGCCACCCGGCTCTCTGGTACGCACACAAGGCATTGGTCCACAGTTTCTACCACAAGGTAGAGATTGACACGGTTACTACGGAAGAGATTGAGTTGTTAGGGCTTGGTCTAAAGCCCATTCTCCCCGTTCTAGGAAACAGTAAAGCATTCGTGGGACCGGAGAGACTTCCTTGTCTCGCAACACTCTTGGTGAGACACTTTTTTGCTTACCGGGATTGGGCTTGGAAGACCAAGTCGAAAAAGGCCGCGATTTTTCTCGGATGGATGATAACGTCTATTCTAATGGCAAAGGGCATCAAGGTTGCACTTGGCCAATATGATTGGAAATCTTTGGATATGGCCTACCTTTCAAAGATAAAGTTCTTCAAGGGATATATCGAGGGCAAGATGGCTTACAACCTCCAACTCACCGAGACATCTGTGGCACAAGTCCTTTTGCCTAATCCCGCGCTCACCAACTTCCATGACCCGAGGAACGTCATGTTCATTCCTCCCCAAGATTACCTCTACAACTCCACCGTCGACCCGCCTATGCAAGCATTCCGCAAGAGAGCACAACGGAGAACCGCTACCGAGGAAACTATTGACCTCGACGAGGAAGTGCCACATGAGTCATCACCAGAGACCGTGTACGGTAGTGAGCGCCCACTTTGACCCTTATGATGGGGCTATCACTAACGCGGCTACAAGACACGCTCACCACCAAACTCGTCTCCTCCAACGAATGTGTAAGTGGCAAAACAAAAACATGAAGAAGGTGGTTAAGACGATCAAGTCTTTGAAGAAGACGGTTAAAGCCATGGGTCGAACCATCAATGAGCTCAAGGACGGAGGTTGTGGAGCGAGTTCATCAAGGGCCGGTGAAGGAGGAGACGTCGTCATTGACACTAACCTCGCACCTCGGGGAGATGATTGGGCATTGGTCATGAGCTCTAGCCGACCCACGGCCCGACCCGAAAAGGCACCAAAGAGGAGAGCGATGCGGTCCCCGTCTCCCATTTCAAGTAATCCATCTTACTCAATGGGGTCTACATCCCCATCTCCAAGCTTCTAGGTACGAATCCAAAACTCTTGTATATATTTTTCTTTTAAGTCTTGCATTGTATAGTTATATCTTGTTTTTGGTCCTTTCCTTAGGCTTATTTCACACCGAGACGGTGTGATTTAAGTTTGGGGAGGGACCGGTATCTAATGACATTTACTTTGTCTTATTTTGAATTTGCATCTTGAGTCTCATGCATACATCTAAGGCATAGAAAAACCAAACAAATTTGAAAAATATTGAAAATGAAAAGACAAAAAGAAGTCATTTAATACGCATTTGCACTTCATGTAGGATCGAGTCTAGATGCATAGCACGTAGATAATGCATTTCATGTGCATTAAGAGCTAGAATGATTCCTCCTTGTGAAGTGTCACTTTAAGAGTTTAAGTCCTATGCTCTAGATCTCGTGTACGAAATCAAGGCCGAACCATGTTTGGATTTCATGTCCCATTACTTAGGTCTTAGCCAAAGCAAGTTGATTTGAGTCCATTCCTACTTAAGTTATAACCATAATCTGACATTGTAATTATCATGTTTGTGCATTGCATAGTGAATGCATGGTTACCACATACATATTTGGGCTATCTTATCCGCTTTGCCATTCTCTTGTTAGCCCGAATAGCCGATTCCCATCATTGGAACGGTTAACCACTCCTTTAACCCAACCTCCTTTCAAGCCAAATGCTACTTGTGAGTGTTTGTGAGGCCTTTTTCGAATCAACTAGGCAAAAGGTGTTGAGTTTAGAACGACAAGGAAAAACTTCCGTGTAGAACTAGGCATAAGATAAGTCTAGATAGGTTGGGAGCTTGGGACAAGGGAAGGAAAAGAGATTGTGAGAATGAGAAAAAGGGATGAAGAAGAATAGGGGATAAGCAAAAAGCTTGAAATGGTTGGCAATAATCGTTTATGGGAAAAAGCTCTAAGTGAAAAAGAAAAGAAAATAGTCTCTAGTCTTCAAAAGAAAGAAGAAAAGCCAAAAAGGTTAAAGCAAAGAAAAGAAATAAGAGAGACTAGAGAAAATAAAGAAGAGCTAAGTAAAGAAAAATGTTGAAAGCCAAACCGTTTGGTGAAGAAGGAAATCCCCTAAGTGTTTAAGAGGAGAAGGAAGGTGAAAAGATATGAGTAGTGAAGGCAAAATGCCTTGCAAAAAGGGTAGCTTAGGAAGGATCTTCATTGGGGTTTAGAGATTATGGGTCAAGTTCGATGTGGGGCATTTGGGTAGATGGAAGTAGACCTTGTATGCATCTATTGGGCTTTACTATTAGCATTTTGCATTAGTTGATTCCTTTTGAGAGAACCCCTTACTCGAAAACCGTCACTTGTATCGAAATCACCTTTATCTCGAAACCTTTACCCTAGCCAAATGCATTCACTTGCCTTGCATAAGCATGATTCACTTGGAAAAAGTCTAATGAATGTTAAAGGATTGGATGATTTGAAAGCTTGTGTAGGTTGAGATTTGAGCTTGGTTCATGTAAGGATGGACATGGCTAACCCCTTTTGAGTAGACATGTTTGATCATACTTTAGAGTTTGCACTTGGACTTGAATTTTTTTAATGATGCTTTTGCTTGAGTACAAGCAAAGAAGTAAGTTTGGGAGAATTGATATCATCATATTTTGCATCATTCTAGCATCTGTTTCACTTAGGTTTCGAGTAATTTGCATATAGTTCATGTCATCTCTTTAGCATTTTAGTCATTTTAGGTGTCTAATGTGTCCACATTTAGTCCTAGAGAGTTCTCGCATGTTTTGGATCGTATTTCAGGTGCTAAAGAGGAGATTCGAGAGCCGAGGAGAAAAGACAAGGACCATACCGACGTCACTGGTCGGTACTGGTCCTCGGTACGGAAGGCAGAAGGGTTGCACCGACGTCACTGCTCGGTGCAACTGCTCGGTATAGAGGACGGAGGAAAACATCCCCAGTACCGACGTGCAACACCGAGGAGTGACGTCGGTATCGAAGCCTCAGGGGATTGTACCGAGGTCACTGCTCGGTGCTGTTCTCGGAGGAAATCCGGGGGAAAATCTCCTTAATACCGAGCAAAGATACCGAGGAGTGACCTCGATATCCATCGAAGATCACTAAACAACATCCCCTCAATACCGACGCCACTGCTCGGTACTCCTCGTCGGTGCACAAACCCATGCTCAATACCGAGGTGTTGCACCGAGCAGTGACCTCGGTATTGACCAATTAAAACTTTCTATCCATTTAAATCGGGTCGACCCGGTTCGTCACTGTTCACTATTTATGCCCAAAAACCTAATTTTGATGGGCTATGTCTTTTTCTTAAGCAAAAACCCTCTCTAAGAGTGATTTGTAAGAGATTGATCCTTTTGGATTTATGCAATTTGAGTATTGTTTTCTTGATTGAATTCATCTCTCTTCTACTTTCTAATCATCCAATCATCTGGATCATGAGTTTTAACACCTCTTTTCTTGGATTTGTTGAACCCATGATGATTAGTGAGTAGTCCTTAGGATCTTGAGATAGGGCAGATTAGGATGATCCAAGGTTCGATTAGTGGTTTCTAGGGTTAGATAATCTTGTATTTCTTCTTGTCTAGTGCTCCTAATGTTGGATTCAGCTTGAAAGAGTGGATCTAGATCATAGGGCATTTCATGAACACCAAGTGTTTGATGAAATGCCTTGATGAATTAGGCAAGAGATTTATGCTCCTAACCTAAGACTTTAGTTGTTTAGGGCATATCTTTGGTTGATCTTGTTATGATTCTTAATGCTTGCTAGTTGTTAACCCACAAATGATGATTTGCTAATGGACTTGATAATTAGCATAGTGATTAGTTGCTTGAAAGAGAGCTAATCAAGTTTAGAGATCTTTTGCCTAGGAATTAGCTTCTTGAGTGAATGAACATCACTAATTGGACTTGGATCACCTTTTATCAATAACCTTATCTCTTGCTCCGCTTTTGTTATTTGAATTACATCTTGTTTAGTTATTGCATAGCTTAATTGCCGTAATTTAGTTACTTAATCAAAACACTCTTGTTTAGTTTAACTTGCAATTGCTCCTTGCATTCTTAGTGATTAGGATAAATCCCTTTATGGATTGATAACCTTCATACTACACGTATTGGAGTTATTGATACCTCCTAGAGACAAAAAAACCCTTGTATCAGATAGTAAACCAAACATGTGGTGGTCGAGTGGTAGGTTGGCCTGGAATGAGTGAACAACTCTCCCCCCCTTTGGATCGATTCTCCACCGAAACAAAATCACTCATGTTAGGCCAAATGGGATATGAGACTAATGTCTAGGTTTCATTTACGAATCCGAGTGTACGTTTAATCCGTTGGTAATACATTCCAATGGATTAGTTTGGGCATTTCCATGGGTATGAGATATACCCATGAGTCATCAAAAAACAATAATAAATAAATAAAACACTGGATAGTAGATAGCATGAAAAAAATAAATAAATAAATAAACTTGGTCATAAACAAATAATAACCCTCTCTAAAAATGGACACCAAAGTCATGCATGTAAAAATTGCATGCTCTAAGATAAACATTTTCCAACTCGTGCATATGATCTTAAAATGATGCCATAAATTCTATCTATTCAGCAATTATAATAAACGGGAAATTTTTTTTTTTTTATAAATTTATAAAAACTAAATTAAACATATAAATAACAAAATTATCTCAAGAAAGATATTTGTCGTTGCCAGGACATGAACTCATGTATAGGCTCCCATGTTAGCAATCAGCATGGCAGATGGATTGTAACAACGCCAATCATAATTTTGATTATAATGGAGTTCTGCCTCTTTAAGTGCATCCACTCTCGAAAAGTCAACCATCATGATATATCAATTATACTTGTAGCATTCGAGAGTGGGTGCATCCAAAAAGATGTGCAAGAGAGTTGGCATCGAATACACGACCAACAACTTGAATTTCTTATGATTTTGAGAGTTAATGCTTCCAATGCTGCCAAGATGGATGCAGTTGCTGAAGATTGCATCTATCATCTCTTTTTCACCACGGTCTTCATTAACGCAAGTGTTCGTAATAACTAGGGCTGGGCATTCTGGTATTTGGGATGGTTTCAGATCTTTCGGATAGAAGGGTTTTGGATCCATTTAGGAACCGATAGAGTTTCAGATCAGTTCTGGTTCGGTTCCGATTGGTTTCGGGTCGGTTCGGTTTCGAGATTCAAGAACCGGTAAAAACCCAAAAAAATCGGATCTTAATCAGTTCGAGTATTTGGGACCCGAAAACCCGAAAATATACCCGGAAAACCAAAAAATATACTCGAAAACCAAAAAAACTAAAGAAACTATCTCCGAGTTCGGTTCTCGGGTACCCGATCGGTTCTCGGGTACCCGATCGGTTCTCGGTTATGTTCCAGTTCGGTTCCGGATCTTTCGGGTAGAAGAGTTTTGGACCCATCGGATATTTTTATAGGTTTTGGTTCGGATTCGGTTCTGTTTATTCGGGTCGGTTCTTCGGGTCCATGTATTTTTCCCAGCCCTAGTAATAACTATAGACCCTTAGGAGAGTTATCCGGTATACCGAATTTACACCATTTTAGTTTCAAGACAGTTAGCGTCTCGATGGCCGAGAAATCGATCGGAATCTCTATAACTTTCCTAGATTTAGAGAGATCTAACCCAAGCTCTTGAATATTTTTACTAAGGCATGTTTTGATCCACATGAGAATTTTATCCTCCATACCGATATGATTGAGAATTAGAACAAATTGGTTGATATCTAACCCTTTGTGCTTATTAAAAATGTCTTCGATGATGCGCACAACCTCTAATTGATTGCGTCTCACGGAGTATATTCTGCTGAAATCAAGGTATCGGGATCGAATCTTTGTGTGTCTAAATCTTTTGAACACTACACGACTTTGTAAAGAAGATTGGATGGGTAGAAACTTTGACATAATGTTCTCCACCAAATCTTCGGGCAAATTTTCATAGAATTTCATTTTCTTATGTGAGAATTTTGACATTTTTGCTTTTTTTTTTCAGAGCAATGGATTTTTCACTATCTTCACTAAAAATGATTTTTGTATGTAGATTGTTTTATATAAAAACAAAAGATGTTTTTGGCTATGCTTTTGTTTTTTGTTTTTATAAGAATGGAATCAGTGATTTGTTTAGGTAATGTGGAGCCACTTATTATGACACACTAAATTTATTTATTTTTATATTTTTAAGAAAGTAAACTTGTTACTTTTTATTGAATTTTTGGGATAATTCTGTTTTTTTTTACTTTTTGTAAAAAACTTGACAGCATAATTATTAATGCTAATTATTTTTTTTCCTAAATACTATATAAAATATATATAAACTATTGAGAACATTTTCTAAAAAATAGTCATATGAAAACTGTCAATAAAATTAATAGATTTACTATTCTTTAGCAATAAAATTAAGGGAAATTGCAATGAATATTACCTTTGGAGAACCATATTAAGAATCTAACAAAATATTATTTTATTAAAATTCATTTTATCCTATATGGATATATTCCCAAAAACTTCATCACACAAACTTTTAACTATGACAACTCACACACATCTATTCTCTCTCATTTCTCCTCTCTTCTTTCTCCTCTCTCCACGTTTTCCCTTCCTAAAAAAATCTATATTTCTTTCTTTCACTTTTCAGTTTATTCTATTTTACATTTACCACTCAAATTTCATTTTCTTTTCTTGAATCATTAAAATAATATAATGGTAGTGGACTATCTTAATGAAGTATGTCATCTTAGTTGTTCGACTATTTTATCAATTATGTTATCGTAGGTGTTAGGGTTGGTGATGATCTAGATATGTATATTTTACTCTACTATTTAATTTCATGTACCATATTTTTAGTTGGTATACAAGATGGTTAATTTCAATAGTCATCTACTCAGTTACCTAAAGTAGACCATGTATGTACTTGAATGCTTAAGTTTTTCTGATAAAATAGTCATCTAAGTTTCAAGGATTATCTTTGTCAGTATCCACTTACTCAATTACCTAACATAAGCCATGGTGCTTCAATGCTTAAAATTTCAGTTATCTGTTTATTGTTTGTCGTACATAATCTATATATTTTTATGTCGACTATATTTATCTATAGCCACATACTCGAGTTGTTTTTGCCAAAAGTTAATGTTAATGATTCGATGATGAAATAGTCATTTACATTTCGATAATTATTTCGTCAGTAGTCACCTACTCTAGTACCTACATAACTATGGTGCTTTAATACTTCAAATTTTTTATGTATGTGTTTATCGTTTGTCTACATAATTCATCTATTTTTGGCGACCATCTTTATCAGTAGTCACATACTCGAATTGTTTGTTTCAGAACTTAATGTTAGTGATTTGGTGATGAAATAGTCCTCTGCATTTAGACGACTATTTCGTGAGTAGTCACCTACTCGAGTACCTACATAATTATGGTGTTTTAATGCTTCAAAATTCTCTTTCTCTATTTATCTTTTGTCGTACATAATTCATCTATTTTTTGACTATTTTATATGTAGTCACATACTCGAGTTCTTTGTTCCAAAATTTAATGTTAGTGATATGGTGATAAAATAGCCATTTAGAAAACTATATTCGTCAGTAGTCACCTACTCGAGTACCCATATAAACTATGGTGCTTTAATGCTTCAAATTTTCGATTTCCGTGTTTATCGTATCTCTTACATAATTCATCTATTTTCGATTATTTTTATTTGTAATCACATACTCGAGTTCTTTGTTCCAAAAACTTGTGTTAGTGATTTGGTGATGAAATAGTCATCTAAATTTAGACAACTATCTTTGTCAGTAGTTGACTACTAACAATTTATCTTTGTCAGTAGTCACCTACTGACAACTATCTTCGCCAGTGGTCACTAAATTAGTAATCTGATTTGTCAAGAGAGAGAAAAAATAGTCATCTATTTGTCATAAATTAGTCATATGTTATGTGTTTATAGTTTGTCATAAATTTGTCAAGAGAGAAAAAAAACAGTCTTCTATTTTGTTTTGTAGTGACAGAAGAGAGAGAAAATGTTGCAGCATTTGGACAATTGACTACTGCTAGTTTCCTAATTGACCATTTATAGATGGTAGTTACCTAATTTAGTTTTCATAATGTAATATTGATGCAAATCACCCTAAAATTAATTACTTTCTACAAGAATTGTTTGCATTTTTCAAATATAAATGTTTTCCATTATTCACAATAAATTTCTTCACTAAAATGATATTTAGGTAGAGTTATAAAATAATTACAAAAACAATTCATTAGCATAAACAATTATGCTGTCAAGTTCTTACAAAAGGTTAAAAAAGGTATAATTATCCAAAAAATTCAAGGGTGATTTTAGTGTATATACCTAATTGACCATTTAATTAGGTGAAATGTAAAGTTAATTTGAAAATTAGGTGAAGATGAAAGAGAAACAAATTTAAAACAAAACATCCTTATTCTTTCTCTTTATTACACTAATGCCATTGATCTAAAAACAGGAGTATATACCGGCGGTACTGTTCATCCCCCCCCCCCCCCCCCCCCCGATTGACACTGTTCTTCCGAAATTGCTGATACTATTCTTTTTTTTTGTCAACAGCCTTAATACCTATTCCGATTCAGTGAAACCAAATCTGGGGTATCGAGTTTACATAAGTGAAATCTGATGGGTAGACGCGAGCACCTCGTGCTAACTTGTCTGCCACTGTATTGCTTGCGCGTGGGATGTGTGTGATACTATTCATCACCGGAAAATATAATATCCAATACTTGTTAGCGTGCTAACAATAGTATATGATGCTTGTTAACGTGCTAACAAAAGTACTCGATACTTGTTAACGTGTTAACAATAATATATGATACTTGTTAACGTGCTATCCGATACTTGTTAGCGTGCTAACAATAATATCAAATACTTGTAATGTGATAACACAGTATGTTAACGTATTAACAATAATATATGATGCTTGTTAACGTGCTAACAAAAGTATCCGATACTTGTTAACGTGTTAACAATAATATATGATACTTGTTAACGTGTTATCCGATACTTGTTAGAGTGCTAACAATAATATTAAATACTTGTAATGTGTTAATATAGTATGTTAACGTATTAACAATAATATATGATATTTGTAACGTGCTAACAATAATATATGATACTTGTTATTATTGTTAGCAAGATAACAAGTGTCGGATAGCACGTTAACAAGTATCATATATTATTGTAGTAAGTGAACAGTGTCCGCGGATGAACTGTATCGACGAGATGGTTGATGAACAGTGTCGTCGGCTTTATTAGTTGCTGACACAGTTTTCAGCAATTTTCAGTCAATGGCATTGTTGTAATTATTTGGAAAAAGAAGGATATTTATGGTGTAATTTTATTTCTCTTTCTACTTACTTAATTTTGCAATTAACTTTTCCCAAAACTAATTTTGTTATTAATGAAGGATAGATAATGACAATACTAAAAATTCAATTAGAAGTAACAAATTTATTTTTGTAAGAAATATAAGGAAATTAAATTTAGTGTATCATAATAAGCTGTTCCACATTACTTAAAGAAATCGTTGACTCCATTCTTAAAAACAAAAGCATAGCCAAAAACACTCCTTGTTTTTCCATAAAATAATCAACCTAAAATTCAATACCCTTGTTTTTCTATGAAATAATCTACCTAAATTTCATTTTTAGTGAAGAGTTTCATTGTGAAGAATGGAAAACATTTATAGTTGAAAAAATGCAAACAATTCCTTTTGAAATTAATTAATTTTATTGGTAAAGAATAGTAAATCTATTCATATTATGGACAATTTTCATATGGCTATTTTTTAGAAAATCTTCTGAAGTGTTTTGTTTTAAAGAATGTAGTCAATGATTTGCTTAGGTAATGTGGAGCCACTTATTATGACACACTAAATTTAATTTCTTTGTATATTTACGAAATTAGATTTGTTACTTTTTATTGAATTATTGTGGGATAATTCTACTTTTTCACCTATTGTGAAAAATTGACGGCACACTTACTTATGGTACTTAATTTGTTTTTCTAAGTATTACAAAAATATATAAAAACAATTTAGAAAATTTTCTGAAAAAATTGTCATACAAAAATTTTCCATAAAATTAAAAGATTTACTACTCTTTACCAATAAAATTAATTACTTTCTAAGGAAACTGTTTGCAAATTTTCAAATATAAATGGTTTTCACAATTTATCATACAGAGTTGGACATATTGTAGAGAAACACGTCATTTTTACTAATTTATAGATTTCAAAAAATAAAATTTTGATATGTGGTAAAAAACTGAAATAAAAATATTATATCACAAATATAAAACAAAACAAGTGATTTGTTTTACATATTTTTGACATCAACAAAATAAGTGATTATAAAAAGTAATTTTGTTTTCCAACACACATTTTATTTTAATGGACCTACTAGATTGACACGCAGGATAATGTTTTTATAGATTTAATGTAATATTTTCAGATCCTAAAAAATCGGGATCTAGATAACAATCCGTTCCAGATATAGCTCTAAACCAAGACTATAAAATCTGGTAAAACCCGTAAAAAATTAGTAAATAACGGTGAACCGGATATAATCGTTGATCCAGATGGATCATGGTTAAAGAAAAATTATTGTGCAATCAAAGGGATTCTTTTATTGTTATTATTGAGTAATTCTGATTTTACAATCTAGTACTTTACGATCTTCTTTCGTTTATGAATAATACTTTATCAACTACAATAATAATTGCATTTTCAGTTTAACATATTTTTCAAACATATCTTAAAGATTTATTAGTTTTCATACTATATATATATATATATATATATAATTTCACTAATTGTTGATTACGGTCGGACAGTATCAAACCGGGTCAACCCACAAATCTGGTGACCCGAAAGAATCTCTAATTTGCTTCCCGGGTCATATTTCAAAACAATAATTTAATGTAATAAAATAAATTTTTATAACATAATTTTTTATGATTTAAGTTAAAATCAAAAAAATTAGCGGAATTTAAACAATTTCGTTTGATCTTTCCCACTTAAAATCTTTAAAATCTAATATGATTTAATATTTTTCCAAAACATATATTCTCTAATTTTTTATATTGTCTACAAAATAATTCAAGTTTGGCAATTTAATATTATTTCTGGAAAAATATTTTTATCACATTATTTATTTTATAAATTCATGTTTGGCAATTCTATACAATATTTTTTCTGATTTCTTCTTTAACATTATTTATTTTTAATATATTAAACCAAAACAAATCTTGAAAATCTTTTGTATGTTGTCTAATAAAATCTTTAAACTACAGATTTTTAACACCAATTCTCACCCGCAAAGATAGTATATTTAAATTTATATATTATCCTAAATTCGGAATTATATTTATTTTTATATATTTATATTTTTAAAAAAATTGGGATAATGTTAAAATAGTTTCTTAATAGATTTTTTTAAAAAGAAAATATGGAGTGTTTGGATGCATATACTAAAAGTGATTATATTTTAATAGAATAGATATGTTAAGTTCTTACCACTATATATTATGTTATTTACTATTCTTTACCAATAAAAATAATTACTTTTTGTAAAATTTATTTGCATGCTTTCAAAAATAATATTTCATATTTTATCATATATAGATAAAAACATTATACAGAAACACATGTTCTTTTTATTACTTAATAGACTTAAAGAAATATCAAAAAACAAAAATTGATACATCTATTTACTAATAAAAGTTGATGCTATAGGCCTCTAAATATGTTCATATAGGATTTTAAAAAGTGTTTTTATTGGTCCACATTAGGATTTAGAATAAATTCATACTTGCAAAATATATATAAAAAACGTCAAAACGACAAATAATGAAAATTACTCAAAATAATGAGTTTACAAAAACAAGGAAATCATGTCTTAGTTTCCTAGTTTATTAAATTCATTTCATATTCATCTATTGTCTTGGTTACAAATTAAATTGGTCATGAATCTCATAGCAAGAGTTGTGCTTGTTAATTTTTTTTCGACCATTAATTAAATATTCACATAGAATTTTAAACAACCACAAAGAATTGTCTACGTAAGCTTTTTGAATTCGAATCTATTTGAACATTATATTGTTAAATCGATATTGCTTAATGATAAAGCGATAAATCTCATATACTAATAAAAAGTTGATGCTATAGGTTTCCAAAACTATCCACATAGGATTTTAAAAAATCAATTTTATTTGGTCCACATCAACGTTTAGAATAAATTCATACTTGCCAAATATAAAAAAAAAGAAAAACGTCAAAACGACAAATAATGGAAATTAATTAAAACAATGAGTTATTAAAAATAAGGAAATGTTGTCTTAGTTTTCTATTCTATTAAATTCATTCCATATTCATCTATTGTCTTAGTTACATATTAAATTGGTCATAAATCATATAGCAAGAGTTGTGCTTATTAATTATTTTTGGACCAATAAGTAAATATTCAAATAAAATTTTAAACAACCACTAATAATTGTCTATGTAAGCTTTTTTAATTCGAATCTATTTGAACATTAAATTATTAAGTTGATATTTCTTGATGATAAAACGATAAATAGAAATTAAAAAGTTGATGCTATATGTCTTTAAGGGTGTCCACATCAGCTTTTAAACAATCAATTTTATTGGTCTACATCTAATATGATTAATTAAAAATAAATAAATTATGTATAAAAATTCTATTAACAACAAAAAACCAACATGATATTAAATTAGAAAAATTTCTTAATCTCAAATAATGATCTCAATTGATTGGAAAGGCGATTTTAGGGTTTTCTTCCATGGTTCGTATGTTGGCGGCTACGCCGTCTTCTTCGTCGATGTCATAGCCAGAGATGGATGTGGTCTCTCAGGGGAGTCAGTCATATTCACCAGTTGAAGAAGTAGAGACGTAGAAACAATCAAAGAAGTCGTGGTCATCAATAATTCAAAGAGGCTCTCACTTTCGAAACATGATTTCAATATTTCAGTGATCGATGGATCTTGCAGATTCCAGACGACATAATCGATAACTCAGCTCCTTTATTGGAAGATCTCATCAGCGGAAAGTTTCTATCGGTCGCACCTCATGTTGCAAAAGTTCATGTCATTGTTAACAAGATATGGACTCTCAGAAACAAATCAATCAAAATTGATGCTTTTTTCATCGATAATTTGACAATCAAATTCAGAATCAAGGATAGCTCGGTTCACTCCTGAATTCTACATTGAGGGATGTGGAACATAGAAGACATACCGATGGTATAGTATCGAATTGGTCTCCAGTGATTGAAGAATCACAGCCGGAGATTAAAACAATCACTATGCGGATCACAATGAAGAATGTCCCACACATGATGTACTCTTGGAAGGGTCTAGAACTTTTGGTGAGTGATGTTAGTGAGCCGAAACGCTTACATCCGGATACAGTAACATGTAAGAGTTTTGAGGAGGTGAAGGTAAATGTGGAAGCATATCTATCGAAAGACTTACCAACAAATCGGAAAAATGAGTTGATGCGATGTCGAATTCAAGTATTCGTGGTTACCACCGCGTTGTACTACATGCTCTAAATGGAGTCACCTGAAGGAGACTTGCATTGTTAATAGAATTAAAACGTCAAACCTGAAAGGAAGTAATACTGATGGCATTGAGTTAGAAAAAGAAAACCAAGAAAGACATGTAGAGGAAACCCAACCAGATATTTCTTCGGGTCCTGTTAGAGAAAAGAAACCAGTTGAAGCAATCGAAAACATATTTGAAGTGTAGGAGGATAAGGAAACATAAAGTGAGGTAGGTGATGAATAGATTTTTCGTTAAGCTCATATCAATTACTCAAACCTACTTATATCATTGTAGTGTTTGAGGATCGAACAAAAGAGGTTAAGATTGAAGCACTAAGAATACATGAATCTTCATAATCTAGAACAAATCTTTTGGGTTTTTATGTTTATGGAAAAGAAACAAATGCAAGAAAGAAAACAAAATATAGAAGTGTTGGAAAATGAATTAACTATCAAGAAGATGATTAATGAACAAACAATGATGATAAAGGTTGAATTAAACACTATCATAGAACATGGAATTCACAATTATGTCTAATCCACTCTAGTGGCACTAATCACTTTGTTAATCACTAAATGAGGAACAAACCATCGTTTGTGATAAGATGATTAACAAGGATTAATCTCCAATCCCACTTAGTTCACTAATCACCCTAGACATCAACTATCGTTGGCTATGCAAGAAAAGCTCACAAAAGGTTTGGTTCAAGCATTTCATCGAACACCTATCGGGCGTGAAATGCTTAAGCTCTAGCTTTGATCTCTCAATCCAAAACTAGCATTAAGAGCTAACATAAGTGAAGGATCTAACAAGATGTAACCTAAATCATCATCATCTAACCATCAAGACAATCGACTAACGATGCCTAAACATTCAATGCACATTTATTCTTATGACATGAACACTTTCAAGTAGATTAGTTCACTCTCGTGACACTAATCATTGTACGAATCATCTAAAGTCAGCATCCACCGATCACTTAGATAATCCATAATTTATCACAAGTCCATTTAAGTCAACAATTAATCCTAAAGTCAGCATCCACCGATCACTTAGAATGAAAAGCATGCTTAGAAGTTTTCTAGACATTTCATCGAACACCTTGTGTGGATGAAATGTCAAAGTTCTATAAATGAGTTTTCAATTCAATTCTAGCATTAAGATCCTTCCTAACAGGAGAAAAAATGTTTATCTAGTCCTAAACATCAACAATCAACCATCAAACCATCAAAATCAAGCAAAATCTAAAATCCAACAAAAAGGTCTAAGGCCTAAAGAACATGAAGAACAAGGAAGAACACAAGGGAAAAGAGAAATAAAGATAAAGAACAAGAATAAAATAAAGATAATATAAAGATAGGTTGAAGAATCCTTCACTAGATTGGCATGAATGATAAAGATCCATCCAAAATCATCTTAGGAAGAGTTTGGGATAAAATCCAACTCTAGGGAAAAGAAAGCTTAACCAAGAAAATAGGGGTTTTTGGGCTAAAATAGTGAAAGGGGGCGAACCGGGTCGATCCGGGACAAATCGGGTACCAACCCGGTTCAAAATGGGTAAAATCTGGTCTTGAGTAGCACAATACTGAGGTCACAACTCGGTATTGCACATTGGTATTGGACCTTGATTTGTGCGGATGGTGGTGTTGTAGAACCTTCGGTAAAACCATGATATCGCCTGGAATACATATTAGAATGTCGTAAAATCACCTCCTGTGGACAGCTACCATACTTGGCTACAATGCTTATGAAGACCGTTGGAGTTGATTAATATCGGAAGACCTTCGTTTTGCCGGTTCTTTGGACGGTGTCATCTTCTCTCGCCCAGACGGACATTCCTTCAGTAAATCCATCTTATCTCCCTATACATACCTTCAAATAACCCAATTAAAACTCCTGTGTAAATCTGATTCACTCCTCTACAACTTATATGAAGGTAGGTTAAGCTGAATCGGACTGTAATATCCCCGTCTAGCCACATTTTTGAGACACTTTGGACGAGCTCGGCTGGTTCAGGTAAGAGATGTCCAACACCGAGGTAACACATCGGTGTTGGACCTTGGTGCTAAAGTTTTTTTGCTCCTGGTCACTTCAGAGAGGCGATACCGAGGTGTTACACCGATGTGTGATATCGGTGTATTCCCCTGAGGCTTCAATACCGATGTCACACATCGGTGTTGAATAAACTGCTTCTGCAAGATGGACATGTCTTCAGTAAAACGGCCATATCTTCCAAATCACAGGTCCAAATCCCCTGATTCCAATTCCAGTGGCTAGATAACTCACTCCTCTACAGCTTTTATGAAGGTCATCCAAGCTGATTCATATCGAAGGGCCTCATTCCAGCCACATCTTTCCAGTGTATCGGATGAGCTCTTCCTTCTCTTGATGCTCAACCACTCCAATCATCCCAAATGTCTCCAAAACACCTAGAAACACTCCAAATGAATACAAAAACTCTCTAGGACCTAATGCAATATCTTAAACTCTAATAAAAGCCAAAATGTCATAAAAACTATGTAAGACACATGCATGAGACACAAAACAATAACAAGAATGCATGCTAAGAGATGCAAAATATGGGAATATCAGTAGGTCGGGAAGCAGAGCAGGTCAAGAAAGAGTTAGAGAAAGAAAAATCAACAGAAAAAGAAGTGGAGAACGAGGGTGGTTGGAGTACAAATTCACCAACAAAGATTGGTAGACAAACAGATGCAAAAAATCTAGAAGCAAACGAGAATCTTATATCTCCCTCTCGATACATTGTGCTGGAAGAGGAAGAATCAAGTAACTTGGAAAATACAGAAATCTCTGAAAAAACAAATCAAGCGGAGAAAGTGGATGAGCAGATTCGTGTAGCTGAGTACCCGATTTGGAGCAAAGCAAAAGTTCGTGTAGCTGAGTACCCGATTTGAAGCTTTAGCATCAATCAATATTGACTAGTATCGGTCGATACTCACTGCAGCAAAACACGAGTCGCGACTTTTAGAAGAGTTGAATAATTGAAAAATTGCCCAAAAGACTTTATTACAAGAAGCCCCAAAACGTGATTTAGGTTATTTATTAGGATTTTACAGCCACTTTGATGGCTATGCTTTATTTTACTTTGGTTTTGTGAGAGAGCTTTGGAAGGGAGACAAGTCTAAAACTCTGTTCGTCCGAGAGAAGATTTCGAACCCTCTTGTTACTATTTCTTATTTATTCAAGTATTTATTCAGTCATATTTATTTTTTCAATTTCCATGTCTGAGTAGATCTCCTGTTAGGTTTAGGGTTCTCATAAGGGATCTCTTTGAATGCTAGGTTGATTAGTTATTTAGGGTTCATAATCTGAATTAGTTCTTCACCATAGGTTGTTCTCATAGCTCATTCTAGATTGATCACCTAGAACTTAGATCTTAGGTTAATCGATTAGCCACGAGAGTGCGATTGAGAAACCTGATAGAACCTAGGGTGAGCAAAATAACTATTCGCAAAGAGATTTGGTTTAGTTGTTTTGTGAACAAATCAAACTTGAACTAAAAGCTGGTTTAGACTTTAGGAAGTTGAAGCTATAATTAGGGGTTGACACGTGGCTAAGAACAGTGTAAGAACCCCTTAAGAACCGGTTCTTAAAACTCTTATTTAAGAATCGGTTCTTACACTGTTCATAATTTTTTTTTTTGGGGGGGTTAAGAACCCCCAATAATGATGCTCTTAATCGGGTCTTCCCTTCTCTTACTAAGTTTAGTTTTGTTTTACAATACACATCAGCTATCCTCTACGACAAAATAATTTAAAAAACACGACTCAAACGAAATCATATTTTAAACTTAATATAGAACTTCTTCATACAATATGATTGTCTCACTATAACAAATAGAAATTCAATTCTGTATACATATATTTAAAAAAAAATTAGAACCACTAGGCATATTCAATTGTAAAGTCATATAATACATAATAATAACCTCAAAGTTAAACCGACGGAATTGGAGTACGAAAAACATCCCACGTACACAAAGGTCACAATACCTTTGATTAAAATCACAATTAAGAGCATCAACTGCAGTGTGATTACTATCTACAATACTATTGACTCAGCTTCAAATCACAACTGAAATACATAGAAAATATATAGACATGGAAAATTAAGCAAAGTAGGGACCAAATTCATAAATAGAAAAATCCTGAGAAAAGCAGAAGAATATATGCGATTCTTTTGTTTTACACATATATTTGGTTGCTCCACTTTTTCGATTGCTTTTCTAAAACCCTAAATATAAGATATAAATATAACTTTACGTCGTCTAGGTAATTGTAGTAATGTATCATTTAACATAGTCAAACATGACTTTCCATATGATTAAAGACATAATTAATAGCATCAAATGCCAAAATTTGTAGTTATTACAATATTACAATCTCAGTTACACAAATTACTAGGAAAAACACAAAAGAATGTGTCTATTCCATCAAAGTTTTTAAGAACAATTACCTCTGTTTTTAAAAACTGTACTATGAGTAGAAAAATGGTTAACAAAACACCTCTCGACAAAGGAAAAGCAATTTCCCGACGTGGACAACCACCGAAAAAACCAGTGAAGACTTCCATGAAAATCGATCATACGTCTCCAAAGACAGCTCCGCAGCGGAAACAAGGTACCAATATATACTACAAAAAAATATGGACATTGGTGTTCACTACTACCTCTCACCCAACAAAATGCAGGTGTGAAAGAAGTTGACAAAAGACAACTTGGCTATCTGTTCAATATCTACCAACTCCAATCATCCCAATGTACCAAGCCACCCACTCACTTCAACAAAAAGGTATCCACAATTTTTGATACAAACCACTAAAAAAAAAATAACGGTGATAATAATTTCAAAAAATAATAAAATATACAAATGTTGAAGATCTAGCTAAGAAAGCTCGTGAGCGACGCAGAACTCTAATATAATCTACAAGAGGCAATAAAAGCAATGAATGTAAATTTAATGCTCGATATTAATACAATGAAAGGTCATAAGTTGATTCCAAACAACACCTATCTTACTGCATATCTCATTTTATTATGGCACCTCAACTTGGATCAAAATTACAGTCCCAAGTGATAGAAAAACTGCTCCAAAGAAAAAAAGTAAGTTACTCTATTCCCATATTTTGCATCTCTTAGCATGCATTCTTGTTATTGTTTTGTGTTTCATACATGTGTCTTGTATTGTTTTTATAGCATTTTGGTCTTTATTAGAGTATTAGGTGTTTGCATTAGGTCCTAGTGAGTTTTTCATGCATTTGGAGTGTTTTTAGGTGTTTTGGAGACGGTTGATGATGTTTGGAGTTATGGAGCATAAGAGAAGGAAAAGTCTGTCCGGAGTGTCCGAAATAACGGGTCGGACTAAGGGTTTCCAGTCAGATTCAGCTTCGGAGGTGTTCATAAGAGTTGTCGAGGAGTGAGTTAGCTGTCCAAGGGAGTTTGAATTAGGTTATTCAGACGTGTGGTTCGGGAGTTACGGCTATTTTACCAGAGATATATCCGCCTGCTGAGTAAACTTCGACTTACACCGACGCCACGGAGTGATGCAACTGATCGGTGCTGGACCAGGGCCTTAACATCGAACTGTTGCAGTGACCTGTGACCTCAATGCTACACCTCAGGACAGTTACAGTGACCCCACGGAGAAATGCAACCGAGCGATGCTGCACCAGGCCCTTAACACCGACCAGTTACCACCGTCCACGGAGCGATGCAACCGGGCGATGCAGAAACCCAGCACCAACATCGTCCTGTTGAAGCGACCTGTGGAGTCAATTTTGGCAGCCATGAGACCCACTTCGACCCAAATTTGCTGGGTCAATACCCGGTTTGTCCCGGGTTGATCCGGTTAGACCCAAAAACACTTTATATAGCCCAAAAACCTAATTTTTAGATCTAAGCTTTCTTTTCCCTAGAGTTGGGTTTTATCCCAAACTCTTCCTAAGATGATTTTGGATGGATCTTCATCATTCATGCCACTCTAGTGAAGGATTCTTCAACCTATCTTTATATTATCTTTATTTTATTCTTGTTCTTTATCTTTATGTCTCTTTTTCCCTTGTGTTCTTCCTTGTTCTTCATTTTTAGGCTTTAGACCCCTTTTTGTTGGATTTTGGATTTTGCTTGATTTTGATGATTTGGTGATTGATTGTTGATGTTTAGGACTAGACAAACATCTATTCTCATGTTAGGAAGGATATTAACACTACAAGAAAACTGGTCGTTTACAACGGACATAATCGATGTAAAATCGATGTAAAACAGGCTTTGGGACGATTTAGCGACGATTGTCAATTCGTCGTAAATCGCTCGTCGTTAATCCCAAATCGGCGTAACATCGTCGTAACTGTTGGGACGTTTACAAATCGTCGTTAAACATTCATCGTAAAGGCGTCGTAATATTACGACGATTTTACGACGTTTATACAAATGAGGTGTTACGACGATGTGTGTTACGACGATTATACCAATGAGGTGTTACGACGATTTTACGACGATCATACGATGATTTGTGTTACGACTATGTTACGACGATTTGTGTTACGACGATTTTACGACGATTATACCAATGAGGTGTTACGACGATGTTACGACGATCATACGACTATTTATGTTACGACTATGTTACGACGATTTGTGTTACGACGATTTTACGACGATTATACCAATGAGGTGTTACGACGATCATACGACGATTTGTGTTACGACGATGTTACGACGATTTGTGTTACGACGATTTTACGACGCTGTTACGATGGTTTATCGAATTAGCATATTTAATCATTTAATTAATAAATATAATTAATTAAATAATAATTTAAATTATTAATATTAAAATTAAAATTAAAATTAAAATTAAAATAAATATTTATAAAATACAAATTAAAGTTTGAATTACATATTACAAAATCCTAATTAATACCAAACTGTCCAAAAAGCTCTTCGTCGGTTCGCCGCAACAATTCGTCTCGCTGTGCAGCGAGCGGATCCACATCCTGATCCGCATCCCTCGGTCAAAATGTCGATGCTTGCTGCGCTTTCAGGGCCTTCGCCAATGCGGGATTATCCACCGCAAGAAGCTCAAACAGAGAATCGTATCCTTGGATCGTCTTATCTAATCCAAGGATCTTCTGTTCGGATTCCGCTTGCTTTGCCCGTAAAGTGTTGATCTCGGTATGGGTGGTGTTCAACTCGTTCCTCAACCCAACCGGGTCATCGTGCGGATGATTTGCGGAAGACGAGGCAACAAAACTCTCTCGAATCGATCCCATCCCTAAAACTCTGCCCTTCTTCTTCGGGGCAACCTATAAAAAAAACGTTAAAATTAATAAATTAAATACGAAATAATTACGTAAAAATATAATATGATTATTATTACCTCTTCAATTATCTCGTCCATCAGGGCTGTGGTCAAAGCCGCGTTGGACTGAACCGAGCTACCTCCAGGTGATAGCTGCTGAGAGAGCTGAGTTTGACGCTCCTCAATCCGTGCTTGGGCGGTATTGTAGAGCAGCTCCGCTCGAGGATCCACAAAAGAACCGTCTTTCTTTTTGTGAGTTTCCTCAAAAACTCTAGTCATCGGAGGAAGTTCGCCTCCGTTTACCTAAACAAATGAAATTAAAAAAAAACGGTTAAAAATTAAATTAAATTAATTACAAACTAGGAAAAAAAAATATTAGAAAAAATCATACCATTTGAAGACGCCTTCCCGCAAATGACGTCTGACCTGAAGTATGTGGCAACACCGCCGGACGACCGTCTGGACCGACAGTGTTCCAAGAAGCCGAACACTTAGCAGCCACTTGCTGCGAATGCGGATCCATCCAGTATGTCTTCAAGCCGTTCCAGACTTCAGAAGACATGTACGGGGGCTTCGCCGCATCGCCCTCAACCTCCCACTTCCGCTTCCAATCGGAGACGGTATTGTTGAGCAGCAATTTTCCCTTCGCCTAAACTCCGTCTTCACCGTCTCGTTGATCGCAAAATCCCAGTGCCATTTTTGCTATAAAAACAAGAAAATAATTAGAAATGATTAAATTAAATTAAATAATTAAATTAAAAAAGTAAAACGACTATTACCGCGAAACATTTGAACCACATATCAACGACGTCGCCCGGAACGGCAGACCAATTGCGGTGAGGCTCATCGAAGTAGGCTTTGATGGTGTTAGACACACTCCGCCCGACTTTTTTGTCCTCCTTAAACATGAAATATAAAAATGTAATTATAAGTAAAAACAAAATATTTATGAAAAAAAAAAAATAGCTTACATACCAAAAAGTATTCGGCGGCCAGAGCGGATCTAACCGGGGTAAATGATCATGACCAGGCGAATGCAAAATGTCCTCGACCGTCAATCCCGCTTATAGCAAAGCGGGTCGAGGTGCATGTGCATGTGCAGGTGCAGGTGCAGGTGCAGCTGGCGGAGGCGCCTGTGGGGCGGGACTGGAGACCGGAACCACAGACGGTGTGGCAGACGATGATGGGGCAACCGAATTAACACTCGGTCCCGAAGCTCCACCCATAAACGCGGAATAGTGATACCTACGTGGCCTCATATCTAAAAAAAATAAACGACTATCAAAAATATAATTCAATATAATTCAAATCCTATCTAATTCAAATCCTATCTAACAATTCCATTCCTATCTAATATTAACAATCATAAATACTTATCTAAAATTTCCGATTGTAGAGAGAGAGAGAGAGAGAGATTGTGAGTTGTGAGGAAAAATCTGGGCTCGCGTATATATAGATTTTGTGGCCGTCGTAATTTCGATGGTAAATTACGACGATTTTACGATGGATACGTCGTAAAATCGTCGTAACATATGAAACCAATCAGAATAATTTACCAACGCGGGAAATTTTTCATTCCACGCGGCAAAAGTAATTCTCGGTTACGACGCGTTTACGACGGATCCGTCGTAAAATCATCGCAATGTACCATCGAAATTACGACGAATCCGTCGTAACATCGTCGTAATATTAGAAAAGTAAACCCTAAACCCTAAACCCTAAAACACATAACTGTCTTTTATTAACGAAATATATTTGTACATCATAAACTTTTCAATGTACACAATACAATCAATAATGACGATTGAATCTGACAAATATCAAATTTTCTTATATCTTCTTACTTCTCTATAACATTCGTTGTATAAGTTTCTTCGTAACATGCATGAAGTATAAATTGTTAATAATTTTTGTATTATGTCAACCAATGAATCGAGAACTTATGTAAAACAATATAATTGATGATATACCAATCATTTACAACCTATACTCAACCTTAAAACCCTAAACCCTAAACCCTACATATTCGTCGTAATATCGTCGTAAAAGAATCCGTCGTAAAATCGTCGTAATTCACAAATCGTCGTAAATTCGTCGTAGTTTTACGACGATGTTACGACGTAAATAGTGACATCGGTATCATGACGAATTTACGACGACTCTGAGAGTTTGGTAAAACACGAGTTCTTATAGTTCACCTAATTATTTACATCAAATATTTTTGACGTAAAGTCGTCGTATATTCGATGTAAAATCGTTGTAATGCTATTCGATGTAAAACCGTTGTAAATATTCGTTGCAAATCTGTTGGTAATTTCTAGAAAATTTCTATAAATACCTTCCACACCTTCAATGGTAACTCAAAAAAAAAAAAACAATACACACTAAATATATGCATACCTACGTTTCCTTGGGTTCTTATGCTGATCATTGTGTTCCCACTTCTTGATGATCTTGCCAACAAAGAATCATGTGGGATCTTGTTTTCATGTAAAGACAGTCTTCATTATAACTACCATAGGTGAATGATTCATAGAATTGGATATCTATATAAATCGTAATATAAGGATGTCCAATTCTATGTATCTTTCACTTATGGTGGTTGGTCTTTATGTATCTTTCTTTGTTGGCCAGATCATCAGAAGTGGTAATACAACGGTTTGCTCCTTAACCCAAGACGACATTACGACGATATTACGTCGTAATATCAACATAATATGCAGAAACCATATTCGTCGTAATTGCGATGTAATTTTACATCGAAATTACGACGACATATATTTACGACGAGTTTACATCGAATTTCGTCGTAAATTCGTCGTAATTGACAAATCGTCGTAAATCCATCGTAAAATAGCACAGTTATCCACCAGATATGGAACGTGTAATCGGAGCGATAAATGCTATTTGGGCACGTTCTGGACCCATGATCTTTGTTCACGCTATTGGTCCGGGCACGTTCTGGACCCATGATCTTTCTCGGGTACCAGAGATGATCAAGGAAGGATCAATAGAAAGAAATCACAAGAAGGTTACCTTCGCTCGACGAAGGAATCGCGTTATTGCGGGGGCGTAGCTCCATCGAACCAAAAATCGCAAAATCGAGGAAAGATGAAATATTAGGGTTTATCAATCGTCGCTCTATCTTTCCAGATGTATTAGTTACGAGGGCGTGACTGTGCACAACTGTCGAGAACGGCGGGAAACACAAATCCCACGTGTCGACTTTCTATCCGTCCGTGAGGTATTAGAGTTTATATTTTAATAAATATCCTAAAATGACACACTTTTAACTTTTGTATACGGTTTGTAATCAATTAATGAATTAATAATATTCATGCATTAACTTTGAAAATTCAAATAAGCTAAAATTAAAATAAGGTATATTATACAAATTAAAATAAGAGCAATTACCTATATAAATCAATCAGAATCATCATCTCCTCTCGGTTCATCATCTTCATTAGGTTCATCATCTTCAGGTTGCGAATCATCGTCACTCTCATCAAACTCATCGGAATCGCCTTCTGCTTCTGTGTCGTCAGATAGATATTCAAGTTCCCTGTTGCGGGGATCAATTAAAAGAACGTTCTCCGTAATCTCTGGTTCTGTAATGTCACAGCAAGAATCTTGTTGCATTGGAAGATCGTCAACACCAACAATTTTACCCCTTGGAGCAATTTTAATTACCGATAACCATGTGGGCCCAGTGGTTCGAACTCGCGGATATGGCACGAACGTTACTTGTTCTGCTTGTGATGATAGGATAAATGGTTCAAACTTGTTGTATCGCCGTGCTTTGTTGACGTCGACCACACCAAATTTTTTTATTCGATCCCCTCGACCGACTGTTGGATCGAACCAATCACATTTGAAGATAACGCATTTCATACTAACCAAGCCGGGGTACTCCACTTCGATTGTTTCCTGCAACACCCCATAAAAATATATTTCACCCCTAACACAAACTCCGTAGTTGGTAGTTGCCCACCGAACGCTGTATTTGTATGTATGCAACACATAACCACGGGTGAAATACATGGGTGCAGTCGTTATCTTCCCGAGGGGGCCTAGTAGTAACTCATGAAACCATATTGGATATTCGGGGTCACCATGATCCACCTATGAAATTTGGGAATGTTAGATCGAGCATCAATATATATACTTAATGAAAATTTTTTATTACGTAAACTTACTTGCGTCTTCAACCACTTAGTAAAGTGACGATCTTTACGATCGTTTATTTCATCATCTGAAACGCCTTCAATGCATTCTCGACTAACAAATAAACTGCATATACATATATATACATTTAAATTAACACCTTTATCTATATATATAATAAATTAGGAGTGGCTAATTAAATTGTCACGTTACCTCTCCAAAGGTTCCACTTCCTCGCAATTTAGGAGGATGTACGTATGTGCGCTGTGCCTGTCATTCTCGTTAGACCACCAAACTTCCTTCACTTTTCCACCAAGACGACCGATTGGTGAGAAGATGTGTGGGACACCCTCTACTGCATAAGTTCTTCCCACACCACCATCATCATATCGTCGGGGTTTCCGTTTGCGTGTGCGAACTTTCGTAGCGAAATAGTATGAAGTGAAGTGTAAAGTTTCTTCGGTCAAACTTCCCGCAACAATTGATCCTTCAACCCTTGCTAGATTTTTAGCATTTCCCTTTAAATGTTTCATGAACCGCTCGATTGGGTACATCCACCTAAACTGAACAGGCCCGCCTTCTGCTTCGTGAGGGAGATGAATGGGAAGATGTTCCATGACATAAAAAAACGCCGGCGGGAATATCTTCTCCAGATTGCACAATAATATTGGAATATTAGCATCCAACTGTGCAATTACATCTTCTGACAACGTCCGTATACTAAGATCCCGGAAAAACCCTCCGATGCCTGCAACACCCAACAATTATATAGTGCAATATTTGAACAAATTTTATGTGATTTGATGATGTCTCTTACCTCCAATTGCTTCATGAACATTTCCTGGAAGGAGTTCGGCAAATGTGAAAGGAAGTAATCGTTGCATAAACACGTGGCAGTCATGACTCTTCATCCCTGAAAAACTTTTGTCCTTTCTCAACAGATTTAACCAGATTGGATACATACCCATCAGGAAACTTCACATCATATGAAACCCAATTGAACAATGCTGCCTTTTGTTCGGCACCCAACCGAAATATAGGAACTGGTGATTTCCCATTGCTCATAATATGCAACTCATTTCTGTTGCAAATATCAGGTAAGTCCAACCTTGACTTTCCGTTGTCTTTGGTTCTTCCTTTCACGTTTAACACCGTATGCATGATGTTATCAAAAACGTTTTTCTCAATATGCATGACATCAAGATTGTGTCGCAGCAGATGATCTTTCCAGTACGGAAGTTCCCAAAAAATGCTTTTTTGTGCCAATTGTGATTCTCCCCGTATCTATCAGGCATATTAGCTGGAGTGTGCCAATTTCCCCCACGATTTACAGTTTCTAGTCCCCCAAAATGATCTATTTGCGCTTCTAGATCTTCCCCAGATATATACACTGGTGGGGGGACACGCACGATTTTGTTCTTCCTAAACAATCGCATGTTTCTCCGATATAGATGGTTGATTGGTAGAAACCGACGGTGACAATCAAACCAGCATGTTTTTCGACCATGTTTCAGCTGAAACGCATCTGTCCGATCGAGGCAATACGGACAAGATTACCTCCCATGCGTCGTCCAACCTGATAGCATCCCGTATGCAGGGAAGTCGCTTATTGTCCACATAAGCACAGCACGCATCGTAAAATTTTTCTTCCTCGAACAGTCGTATGTACGAACTCCTGTAGACCACAACTGTTTCAACTCATGTATGAGAGGCTGCAAAAACACATCAAGGGAACGCTTCGGATGCTTCGGACCAGGTACTAATATACTCAAGAATAAAAATTCTCTTTGCATGCACATATCTGGAGGAAGGTTATATGGCGTTAGGATTACTGGCCATAAAGAATATTGCCTACCGGACATACCGAATGGACTAAATCCATCTGTGCAGAGGCCAAGATACACATTTTGCTTAAATTTAGCAAATTTCGGGTGTACCGTGTTAAAGTGTTTCCAAGCTTTTGCATCTGACGGGTGAGTCACTTCTCCTTCTCTCTGCGAATGTTCTGCATGCCACCTCATCGATCCAGCTGTCCTTTCAGATTGATACAATCGTTTCAACCTATCAGTTATAGGAAGATACCACATCCGTTGGTACGGTATCTTACTACACCCAGAAGTTTGTGGTATGAATCTCGGCTTTTGGCAAAATCGACATTCATGCAGCTTATCATTATCTTTCCAAAACAGCATACAATTGTCAAAACATACATCTATCATCTCAGAAGGCAACCCAAGACTAAACACCAACTTTTGTATCTCATAGTATGTTTCGGCAGCCAAATTATCACCTGGCAAATACTCTTTAATAAGATCAGCCTAATCATCCATGCAAGCCTCGGCTAAGTTATGATCAGTTTTAATTGTCATCATCCTAGCTGCTAACGACAATTTAGACTGACCTTCTCTACATCCATCGTAGAGTGGCTGATTTACAGCTGCTAGCATATCATAAAACCGCTTCGCATCTACATTGGGTTCCTCAACACTATTATCAACATTTGTTTCATGAAATGCATCATTGACCATTTCATGCATCCTATTATGATCTTGACCCTGCTGATCAAATTGATTTTCATGACCATGATGATAACTACTACCCTGATCAAAATCTACATGACATTGATAATTACTACTAAAATCAGCTTGATCAGTAGTACTCCTTTCAAAACCCTCTCCATGTTGATACCAAACATAATATTGCGGCATAAACCCTCTATTTAGTAAATGCTTCCACACCGTCTCGATAAAAATATATCTCGTATTCTTGCATTTACGACAAGGACAGAACATCTTACCGCTTTCGAGGGTCTTTTGCATATTTCCGGCCTGATACATGAATATTTCAAGCCCCTCTTGGAATTCTTTCGTCAACGATCCCTCCGAATCCTTTTGCGTATACATCCATCTTCGTAGTTCGTATATGGACATTTTATAAAAATAGTTTTTGAAGTGTTTTTTTTTATAAGAGATTGTTTTTTTTTATAACTTTCGTTCGAAGTACGCAAGTATTTATAGAAATTTTTAGGATTTACCAACGGATTTACATCGAAAGTTTACATCGAATTTACATCCAAATGAAATTTACAATGATTTTACATCGCATATACGACGGATTTACGACGAATATATTAGATGTAAATAATTAGGTAACCCTGCTTAAAAAACGTGCTCACCTACCTAGACACAATCGACGTAAACTCGTCGTAATTTACATCGAATACATGTCGTCGTAATATCGATGTACAATTACATCGACATTACGACGATATAAAAATCGTCGTAATATCGTCGTAATATCGTCGTAATAACGATGTACAGTTACGACGATATTACGACGATCAATATTTACGACGAAATTACTTCGAATTTAAAATGAGTCGTAATGTCGTCGTAAACTCGATGTAAAATTTCGTTGGTAATCGCCTGTTTTCTTGTAGTGTAATGCTAGGATTGAATTGAAAACTCATTTCTAGAACTTAGACATTTCATGCACACAAGGTGTTCGATGAAATGTCTAGAAAACTCTTAAGCATGCTTTTCATATCTAAGTGATCGGTGGATGTTGACTTTAGGATGAATTGTTGACTAAAATGGACTTCTGATAAATTATGGACTATCTAAGTGATCGGTGGATGCTGACTTTAGATGATTCGTACAATGATTAGTGTCACGAAAGTGAACTAATCTACTTGAAAGTGTTCCATGTCATAAGAATAAAGGTGCATTGAATGTTTAGGCATCGTTAGTCAATTGTCTTGATGGTTAGATGATGATGATTTAGGTTGATTCTTGTTAGGTCCTTCACTTAGGTTGACCTTAAAGCTAGTTTTGGATTGAGAGATCAAAGCTAGAGCTTAAGCATTTCACGCCCGATAGGTGTTCGATGAAATGCTTGAACCAAACCTTTTGTGTGCTTTTCATGCCTAGCCAATGAGAGTTGATGTCTAGGGTGATTAGTGAACTAAGTGGGATTGGAGATTAATGCTTGTTAATCATCTTATCACAATCGATGGTTTTTTCTTCATTTGGTGATTAACAAAGTGATTAGTGCCATGAGAGTGGATTAGTCATAATTGTGAATTCCATGTTCTAGGATAGTGTTTAATGCAATCTTTGTCATTATTATTTGATTGTTAATCATTCATTTGATAGTTCATTCCATGATCCAACACTTATATCTTTGTTTTCTTTCTTGCATTTTACATTCTTAATCTAAATATATAAAACCCAAAAACATTTGCTCTAGCTTAGGAAGATTCATGTATTCTTAGTGCTTCAATCTTAACATCTTTGGTTTGATCCTCAAATACTACAATGATACGAGTAGGTTTGAGTAATTGATATGAACCTAATAACAAAAATCTATTTATCAAGCCTCCGTCCCCACTAAAAGAACTACTAGGATCTCCGATTTTCCGTCTAAATATCTGTGTAGTGAATGCAATGCTAGCCTTCACATCAATGGGAGCTCAAGTCGATCATACTGTCATAGGAACCCAAGGACCATTTACCTACAGAATCCATGGTCAAAATCACCACCAAATCGGCTCACTCTTGCCCATTGAAGGAAACCCACCAAAGTTTCTCCATCTTTATATTTTTGACACAGCAAATGAAGTCCAAAACCGAATGAAAGCAATGACAAGTGGAGCTACAAAACTCAAAATCGATGAGAAGATTGTCGACCATCTGATCAAGATGCTAGATTAAATAATCATCTTGCAAAGATATTCAGCTATGCAAGGGATCGTTATGAAACTGAAAAAACAGTTGAGTTCAACATAAGGTTGATTAGTCAAAAGCATCGTGGTAGATAATATGATTTACCAAGTGAAGACGAGATTGGAGGGCTAATAGTTGGAGATTTCACAACCAACAACGGAGGAAGAGATGTAGTTCTTCAGTTTAAGTCTTCGTCTCTACAACGGATAAGTGATCTACACCCCCCCCCCCTCTTTATGAGGCTCCAATATCTCATATTATTCTCGTACGGTGAACAGGGATACCACAATAAAATACCACACTCAACAATGGAAGGAACAAAAATCAAGAGGGAATGTATGACAATGAGGGAATACTATGCTTACCAACTTCGAACAAGATTGACAAAGGGAATGACAATCATAAAAGGTGGTAGGTTATTACATCAGTACATTGTAGATGCGTACACTGCAACAGAACAAGAAAGATTACAGTTCATCATACTAAACCCAAAAAAAAATTACGAGCAGATTTATACAACAATGTATGTGATGCAGTAGAGAGGCGACACAGATGCAAAAAAGGTTGGCAAAAAGGTTATATTGTCGTCTTCATTCACTGCTGGACCACGGTACATGGCTGAAAATACCATGATGCAATGACAATTTGTAGATGGTACGTTAATCCAAACTTATTCATCACAGTAGCGGCAAATCCGAGTTGGATAGAAATAACTGATCACCTAGAAGCAAATGGGGGTGAATCAGCAAACATCAGACCGGATCTAGAATGAGTGTCTTTAAGCTAAAACTAGATGAAATGATGCAGATTTTAAGAAGGGCACATTCTTCTATGTACCCGCAGAAGGTAATATCATTTAAAAAGCCTTCCTTCGCTTCAAATTTATATTAAATTCAAGATTATTATTACTCACTTTCAGCAAAAAACTCCCTATTTTATTCTTCTTAAACTCTAATTATTCTCTGCAATGATATTCAAAAATTTAGCACCAAAAAAATGATACCCGAAAATAAAACCTCATCTCACCATGTTAGTTTCGTTTCCGTATATATGAGAATATTGGTTTTCAATATTTAATCCATAACTAACTGAGTGACAAAACTGTATTATATGTTTCCTAACAAATACCAATTCATATTTAATATTTCTATGAGTTATTCATTTTAAAACAAAGTGTGTAATTTAAAATTTAAAATACAATATAGTATATTCTTTGGCATAGTGAAGTTAATTTTAAACTTTAAGAGTTTCCTGTGATCTCATCAATTACATCAATTACATATTTGTCTGAAAAGTTTGATTTTGCAATAAACAAAGTTCTCATATTTTATTTAGAAATAGAAATCTACTAGAATACGAATTATATAAGTCTTCCATGTAAAATTTATTGTTGCCGAAATTCTTATTCATGTCATCTATATATATTTAATGAAACAATATCAATCACTCATATAAAACTAATCACCACTTTCTGTATTATTTTACATGTACAGTTGTTTATACAATTGAATTCCAAAAGCGAGGTTTGCCGCACGCACACATTCTCTCATGGTTTGAAGGCTCCAGAAAGGAACTGACAGCTTCATTGATCGACCATTATATTTATGCAGAAATACCAAACAAAGAGACAGACAAAGAGGGGTTCTAATTAGTGTAGCGACATATGATGCATCGTCCTTGCGGAAAGAATCGCCAGAACTCGCCATGTATGGAAAAGGGAGAGTGCACAAAAAATTATCCAAGAGCATTTTGGGAACATACTAAACTAGATAATCGACATGTCCCTCATAACCTCGATCTTCTGAAGAAATACAAGGCTCATATCAACGTTAAGTGTTGTTTCAAAACAAGCGCAATTAAATATGCATTCAAGTACATCACAAAAGGTGTGGACAAAGTAACAATTATGATCGAAAAATCAAAGAAGAACGGGAGTGCACGTGACCATCAGAAATCAGATAGTAACACCACCAATGAGGTTGATGATTACCTAGACTGTCGTTATGTCTCTGCATGTGAGGCATCATGGAGATTATTTACATTTCACATACATCACCACCAACCTTCTGTACTGAAGTTATCAATTCACCTACCTGATCAACAAAGAGTGGTATTCGAGCAAATAGCGGATTTAATAATGTTCTATCAAGAGAGGATATAGAAAGAATTATGTTCACAGCTTAGATGGAGGCAAACAAGAAGTACGAGGAAGCCCGTGCGCTAACATATGTGCAATTCCCAACAATATTTGTCTTTCACAGCTCCAATAAAATATGGACACCAAGCAAAAAGTGAGTATCAATCGGGAGAGTGGTATACATACACCCATCAGCTAGAGAACTATACTACCTAAGGGTTTTGGTCAATGTTGTACAAGGTCCTACAAGTTTCAAAGATATATTGACTGTTGGAGGGGTGGCGTATACAGAGTTCAGAGATGCATGTTATCCAAAAGGATTATTAGACGATGACAAAGAATGGCATGATGCGATAGACAAGCCTGCACATTGGGCAACAGCCACTCAAATAAGGAAGTTATTTGTAACTATCTTACTGTATTGTCAAGTGGGGAATCATGTCCAACTTTGGACTCACGCATGGAAGTATTTGACAGAAGACATCCTATACAAGAAGCGGAAAGAATTTACCTTCATGGGTTTACAGCTCAATGATGCACATCTACAACAATATACATTGATGGAAATCGAGCATTTACTCAAAGAAAATGACATGTCACTAACCAATTTCTCAGGGATGCCATTACCAGACAAAACCATCCTACGAGACATAAACAACAGTGTGCTCAGGCAAGAAATGAAGTTTGACACAGACAAAGAAACAAAAGAACACAACAGGATGTTTGGGTCAATGAATGAAGACCAAAAAAGGTCTACTACGCAGTTTTGGAGTCAATTGAAAATGATGCAGGGAAGCTGTTTTTTGTTTACGGCCCAGGTGAAACTGGTAAAACATTTCTATACAAGACTATTATCGCTAAGCTAAGGTCAACAGGAAAGGTAGTGATTCCAGTTGCATCAGCTGGAATCGCAGCTCTACTTCTACCCGGAGGCAGGACAGCACACTCACGTTTCAGCATACCTTTGAACATTCATGAAGGGTATGTGTGTGATATCAAAGCAGGTTCTATGTTATCTGGTTTAATAGCGAAGGCAAAGTTGATAATTTGGGATGAGGCACCTATGGCTCATCGACACACATTCGAAGCACTAGACAAAACACTAAGAGACTTGCTATCCACCGAGAATGCATATGCAGCTGAGAAAACATTTGGGGAAAAACAGTTTTGCTTGGTGGTGATTTCAGACAAATCCTACATGTTGTGGCACAAGGAAGCCGCCAAGATATCGTCTCTGCATCCCTCAGTAAATCATACATGTGGGAGTCATGTAATGTCTTCATGTTGACAGTAAACATGAGACTACAATAAGAGGACAAAGATTTTGCAGAATAGATCTTGCAAGCTGGTAACGGAACAGCTGAAACAATACAAGGCACTCAGGAACACTACGGTGACAGATATATAATCGCAATAGATAAAGAATTGATGCTTCTGAAAACAGAGGACCACCAACATGCTATCACAGAAGTTGTATACCCAAACTTCTTTAACCATTACCAAAACCATGAATACTTGAAAGAAAGAGCAATATTATCGCCAAGGAATGAGACGGTTCATGAAATAAATGCTTACTTGCTATCAAAGGTCCCATCAGGAATGAGGGAATATTTAAGCTCATATAGCATCGAAATCGAAGCAACACCAGATGGAGACTGGAGCTCCCACTACACAGCAGAGTACCTAAACTCTCTCGAGTTTCCTGGGTTACCCAACCATCATCTTTGCCTAAAAGTCGGGGTACTTCTATTGTTGTCACGCAACCTGAATCAAAAGAATGGATTATGCAATGGGACCAAGTTAGTGATTACACGTCTTGGAAACAGAGTTATAGAGGCAGAGATACTAACGGGACTCATGTTGGCGAGAAAGTATTAATTCCAAGGATTCAATTATCACCAAACGACAACATGCATCTATTCACACTGCGTAGACGACAATTCCCCATCAGAATATGTTATGCAATGACGATTAATAAGAGCCAAGGACAAAGCCTGAAACAAGTTGCGCTCTATCTACCAAAGGGAGTATTCAGCCATGGGCAGCTGTATGTTGCTCTATCCCTAAAAATACTTGATGACACATCGGATACAAGCAAAGCAGAAGGTGTCACAAATATCGTCTACAAAGAAATATTTAACAATTTGTTAAACACTTAAAGTACTCACTATATATTCTAATTCTGATGTACAACGATATATAACTTGCTTCAGCAGTAATCACTTGCTCTCATGAAACCACATGTTTCAAAGAACCAGTCTACCGTTGCGCTAATATAGGAGAAAGAAAAATTAAGCATGAAGAACTTTTTTGCAGTTTTCCAAACAGCAAGAAATAAACTTAGACTGGCAAAAAAACATTTATTTTAATTTAATAATTCTCTTTACATGGACATCTTTTCATATGAACTTTTAGTTGTTCAGTTTTTAAAATGTCAAAAAAGGCCTATGAGATAAGTGGCTACAAAGCCAAGCTCATAACAGTTAAAAATCAAAAGCTTATAATGGTTTTTAAAACCGAGTAAGACCAAAGAAATGTTAAAAGGAACCAGTTAGACATGATCTCTCTCCTCCTCCTAAACACACGGCATAAAATAATCCATTAAATAAGTGGATAAAAATACAAATAACATTCTCAATTATATGGTTAAAAGAGCAGTTTTAAGTTTTATACGAAGAGATGGAAGAAAAAAACAAAAAAACAATAAACACACATCCACTATCTCTATAATATTATTTAAGAAGACATTTTTAAAAATGAACTTTGTTTTGTAAGTTATTACATGAAATGCCATTACAAATAACAAAGAATCATTGAAAAAGGAAAGGATATAATAGTTTTTTAAAATTATTGATTAGAATATGTAAAGTATATATTTTGTATTAAAGAAGTTATTTATTATTTCATTTTTAATTATTTTTAATACTATATATTTTTTAATAATAATCAATTCATATATATTCAAAGATAAAAAAAAATATTCAAATTCTTGCTATATTTTTCACTATAATTTATTATATTTTATTTGAATATATATTAAAAAAAAGTTAAAAAATATTTTACAAATTTTATAAAAAGTTAGACACAAGAAAACTATATTTTTTTAAAACGTTTGTAGACTAATCACAAATATTAGAGTCATTTAATGATGCATATTAGAGTTATATTTTAAGATTATAAGTTTTTGCGGGTCAGCCCGAATAATATTTTATTTCACTGCGGGTTAAATAGATAAATTATTACAAATTGACAGTTTTATCTATAATCAATAATCATTAATTAGATATATTGTAAAATTCAGATAAAAACAATTTTCTTAAATTTCATAACAATTTATTTTTAAAAAATTACTCCGCGCTATAATTAGCGCGGGTTAAATCCTAGTTGTAAAACAAAATTAAACTCTTAAAAAAAACGCACACATCCAATAAGAAGGTAGAAATGAATAGCCACTATTATCATAAAGAGAATTAAAACCAAATAAATACATAATCAATACAATGTAAGAACAACAACAAATCCAACTATAAAAACTCATCCAAGTACAGCCACGTCAATCATTGAAACAAACATATTCCATATATCACAAAAATGGCTGAAAACAAAAAAATATCACGACTTGAAGCTCTCACAAACGAGCTACTCCGAGAAATTATCTCACGTGTAGCCCGGTTCTCACGCAGAGACGTCTGCCATGTCATGCAATCATCACCCGAGCTAGCACAACATGCCCAAGATAATCAAGTCTACAAAAGTCTCAACCTAAAACCATTTGCCAATAATCCATTATAGGCGCTCAACAACTACGAACAACTCATAGAAAGATGCATTTCAAGTGGAAACGAAGAAGCACACTACGTCAAAGGCATCCAAGAATACTTTGAACACAATAACACAAACCTTGGACTACATCATCTGAAGACATAAGCCGGTGGATCGTACGAGAATTTTATTTACCTATATGGGATTCTCATGTTATGCAGGGGTGAAATAGATGAAGGAAAAACATACTTGGAAAAGCTACAGTGGGAAAAAACAAGATGAGAGCAAATCAATGCTGGAGAAGTATCAAAAGATCCCTTCATTGCATTCCGGTCATAAAGAAAAGACGTTACCGCAATACTCTAAGAAACAACAAACCACCACCGGAATGCCACCTCAATGACATGGACAACATATGCAACAAGTGCTACTACTATAAGCAAATGAGGAAGTTCGTTAGCATCAGGACTCTCTAAAGCTACAGTCCAAATAGCTTTACCCATGGCAAAGTAGCACCTAAATTTTAATTCCTTATATGCTTTAAAATACCTATGTCTTCAAACGTTACTTGAGATTTGTTGTAAACTCGAGGATTTGAATAAACAGTTTTCAAAACTAATCCAATATATATACCACAATTGAAAACACAACAAACTAATCAAACAAGGAAGCAACCATGTAAAAACCATAATGTATTTGAGGAAAACTAAGATAAGATTAGACAACAATTAAGTTCCAACATTAATAAACCATTGATTTTAATCAAAATGTAAAGTAGTTGATGTGGGTTATAGGAATAATATAAATTTAGAATGGCACAAACGAAACAGCTCAAAACACATCTTAGAAATGCTGTACCATTCACCGGAACTATACTTCATACATGAGAGTATAAATGATCATCATGTAATGTAACTAAATGAAAAAACTAATACACAGAACTACAACACTCCTCAATGTTTTCCAAACTAGAAACAAAGACATGAAATTGGAAATAATGAAGGGAAGTCCAACAAAAACAGAGTATATACATATATATATATATATGTATATACATACATGTATATATCTTGGGAATCTAATTTAAAAAATCAATATGGCATTGATCATGTAAACAAATTAAGAATTAAATGTAGATGTGAACATTACAAACAAAACTCACTTTTAATGATCGTGAAATATATAAAGACCTGGGAATACTGTAGTATCCTAGTCCGATTTTTATATTTTTAAACAACACTTATAGATTTTAGCCGGATTAGATTATACCAGATTTTTAACTTTTTCACGTTTTGGTTCAGATAGACTTAGTCATTTTCGAGCATAAATAGATTAATACAGAAAACTTGAATTAATAAACGAGGTTCAAGTATAAACATGCGAGTTTGCTAATAAGCTATTACATGATTTACTAGACCGAATCTACCCAACACAACCATCCATCCATTCCAGCCTTTGTCCCCGCGAACTGATCAGCCATCAAATGTACCGTCTCGGCTATAATCAGAATCTGCATCCAAGAAGGAGGCGTAAGCAACATAAATGCTTAGTGAGAACGGTCATCCCATCTCACTTAGCCAAAGCATGAAATCGCATCAAGACATAGATCAGAACAATCAGATGCTTATCAGAAACAGAACTAGCCGAGTGAATATATACGCTTACCGGCTAATCTCGGTCTATATTGCCGTTAAGGTAGATAATCACACAGTTAGCTAGCAGAACATGAATATATGATAAACATCGTATTCATCAGTAAACAGAATACAATCTACTCAAGAAACGACTCAGACTTAAAGCCACGGTCACGCACTCACCTTCGTTTCCTTCGGATTCGGTGCGGATCGAACATGCAATCTCCTTCTCTCGGAAAGAATTCCTTCCTCCGGCCAGAAACAGATTTTCTCTCGGCTAAAACTCTTCGCGGTTAACTTTTCTCGGATAAACTGAATTCTCCTTCTGCTAAAATCGGATTCTCACGAACAAACTAAAGTTTCTCTCGAATAACTTCTCTCAACTTTCTCTGTTAAACTTTCAGAGTTCTTTGGTCGCGCAAAAGAGGAAAATTAAGCCAAAATCTGATTAAAATAGACCAAAGTCCCTTTTATTCCGCAAATAACCGTCCCGCGGTTAATTTTGATCAACCAAAAAGCCATAACCGTTCACACGCGTGACTTCTCCCCAAGTAACCGCTATAAACTGCCCACAGTTACATTTTTATACACTTGCTCGGCTAAAATGTAATACGGTTACATTTTTGGTAAGGTTTCTCGGCTAAAATGTAATACGGTTACATTTTTGGTAAGGTTTCTCGGCTAAAACCGTTCACGCATATACCAAAAATACGTTTAAGCCGATAACCGTTCCTACACAGTTTAACAAGCGGATCTGATCAACTTTACCCCGATAACCGTTCACTAATCTTGTCCGAAATCCGACCAAGTCCCGAAAAACTCGGCCAACTGATTTTAGCTTGGCTAAATTCCCGAAAAAACTCGGCCAGTTGATTCTAGCTCGGCTAAATTTCCGAAAAACTCGTCCAGCTGATTTTAACTTGGCTAAATTCCCGAAATTCATGGCCAGCTGATTTTAGCTCGGCAAAAACTTAACCATTTTGGAAATCACCCGATCTGATTGAATTTTTCCTCGGCTAAACTCATTTTCCCATGAAAACTTGCCTTCCTTCCAATTCTTCTCGGCTAAACTCAATCCTGTCTTAGCCAAATTCCCTCGTTTGGCAGAATTGCGGAACACGGGTGTTACAACTCTCCCCCACTTATGACTAGATCCGTCCTCGAATCTTTCTTCTTCTTCGGCTTTTCTGTTAACTTTGGTTTCTTTCATCCGTTCTTCTGGTTCCCAGGTCGTATCTTCTTCCCCTTCACAATCCCAAACCACTTGGATCATTTTAATCTTCTTTCGGCCCGCCTGTTTTACTCTTTTCCCACAATCCGAATTGGCCTTCCCTCAATAGTCCAGTTTTCTTGCAAGTCCGGTGGTGGATCCGCGGTGACTCTTTCCCCATGAGTCACGCACTTCCTTAGCAAGGAAACGTGGAAAACATTATGGAATGCTTCCAACACTGGTGGCAATTCCAACTTATAAGCCACTGCTCCGATTCTTTTCAGAATCTTGTACGATCCCATGTACCTTGGTTTCAGTTTCCCAGATAACGCAGCTCGGTCTTTACCCTTGTTGATAACCATCTTGACGTAAACCAGATCATCTACTTGGAATTCCAATTCCTTCCAGCGCCTATCATCATAACTCTTTTGCCGGTTCTGAGCTTCGTTCATCTTAAGATTCAACACTCTGATTCTCTCGGTCGTTTCTTCCACAAAGTCTCGACCAAAAATACTCCGCTCCCCCACTTGGGTCCAACATAGTGGTGTACGACATGGCTGTCCATACAACGCTTCAAACGGTGACATCCCAATACTAGCGTGGTAGCTATTATTATAGGAAAACTCAGCCAAAGGCAAGTAATCCTTCCATCTACCGCCCCAATCCAGAACACAAGCTCGCAACAAATCCTCAAGTGTTCTGATTGTTCTCTCGGACTGCCCAGACTGCCCATCAGTCTGCGGATGATAGACTGTACTCATATGAACTCTTGTCCCAAAACGCTTTTGAAGTTCTTTCCAGAAAGTCGATGTAAAAAATGAGTCTCGATCATAAACTATACTCGCCGGCACTCCATGCAACTTAACGATCTGCTCCACATATAACTTTGCTAGTCCCTCGGCCTTGTCCTGTTTGTTGATTGCAAGGAAATGTGCAGACTTAGTCAGTCTATCGACTATGACCCAAATCGAATCCATGTTGCCACACTTTGGCAAACCGGTCACAAAATCCATTGTGATCATGTCCCATTTCCATTCTGGAATCGGTAAACTTTGCAACAACCCACTCGGAACCTGATGTTCGATTTTTACCATCTGGCAAGTCTGACAACTAGCAACCCACTTAGCCACATCTCGCTTCAACCCAACCCAATGGTAGTACCACTTCAGATCTCGATACATCTTGGTCGATTCTGGGTGAATCGCAAACTTAGAATGGCGAGCTTCCTTAAGAATTTCTTCCCTTAGTTCTTTGTCATTCGGAACACACACTCGGCCATTCTGATATTCCGCATAATCATTCTTTGCCAACTTCATGAGAATCTCATCTTTTTGCTGAGCCAACCGTACCCGCCTTAGCAAATCCGCCTGATCTGCTGCACCTAAACCCAATGGTTCCACCTTGTCAGTCAAGGCTGCCAAACGTAAAGTCCCAACCATACTGACCAATCCTTCCATATCTTTTTCGGTAGATGCGGCCACTCTCTTCCGGCTAAGTGCATCCGCAACAAGATTTGCCTTTCCTGGATGGTAGGCAATATCCAGATCATAATCGGCCACAAACTCCATCCACCTACGCTGTCTCATATTCAACTCCGGCTGAGTGAATATGTACTTCAGGCTCTTGTGATCCGTGAAAACTTGAACTTTCCCACCGTACAGGTAAGATCGCCAAATCTTCAACACAAACACTACCGCAGCCATCTTCAGGTAGTGATTATTCTGCTCATGCTTCCTCAACTGTCTTGAAGCGTAAGCTATTACTTTCCCATACAATATCATGACAAGGAACCATCCAATTTCAAACTTTCTGGTATTGTTTTCTCTCCCCCAGACTTATTTCTTATTATACTCTCGCATATGCTTATTAAGGTTCGAGACGCGAGTATTGATGGTGTTTGCCACCGAATCCCCGGTTCTTCCCTTAAAAAGTAATCAAAGGTGTAGGAGAATAATGGTATCACAGGAAATTTTCCTAACCTCGCTTCCACCTTTGTGTGATCATTCTCTCTGAAGTAGAATAATGGGATCGCTGGAAATTTTCATAACCCTCTACTCAGAAGAAAATCATTTCATCTTTTAATGCATCTTATTTACTAACTTGTAACAGGGAGAGAAATACCATCGCTTTAAACACGTGGGTTTCTTTTTCAGATACGAATGAGGAATCAAGCTCTATGGACATCAATCACATCAATGAAGTGCAAAAATTTGGCTCAGGCTTTAAAGAACTTTGCTGGAAACATGAGTGTCTTCTAGTTAACTGGCCAGCTTTTGGGTTTTTCATTAGTCGATCTGTAACTGATTCTGTAACAATGGTCACTTAGAGGCAAGGTCATATCAATAGATTCAAGAAGAAGATCACAGTCTCCAACAAATTTTGACTCAATAAAACAACGAATGTCTAAAAACAAAAAACCACTGACTCTTAAGAAAAACAAAAAAAATGTCAGAAACTACCTCCCCCAGACTTAAACAACACTGTCCCCAGTGTTATCTAGCCTAGATGTGGAAAAAGAAAACAAAAGAAACAAATGGATTATGAAAAACAAGAAGTAGTACCTGTGAAGGTGATGAGTGTCGATCTATACAGACTGGTATCGATCGATACCAGTTGTATGTCGACACACTGATTTCAAATCAGTGGTATCGAGTTGCTTAACCCAGTGAAAGTGATCCAAAGTGTTAGAAGTTAGCACTGTTAGGAACACTCAAAAACAAGTTAATAGAAACAAGATAATCAAGCATAAATCCATGAGTTCAAATGCAAAAAATAAAGCTGACATAATTTTAACACAAACGAAAAATAAAAAGAAGAAAAGAAAAATAAAAAGAAAAACAAACGTGAAAACAGAAGAAGACTAATCCTCTGTCGCCCCGGAATCATCATCAGCATCAGGATCACCAACTGGAGAAGGATCAACCGGAGTCTGTGAGGTTCCAGGCTGAGACGAAGGAGCAGCGTTCGTGTCAGTCATGCAGCGGCAGCGAGAAATAGCAGTCAGATGCTCCTCATACTCTCTATCATCACCTTCTGAAAGGCAGCTGGCTCCATCGGAAGTTCCGAAGGAGAAGGAAATGATGGTGCAAGGATAGAAGAGGGCGCTGCTCGCGATCGCTGGGTTTGTCCTCCCTGGCGTGAAGTAGATGGAATGTCAGCAGCAGCAGGTGCAGTAGCAGAAGACCCTCGGCCTTGGCGAGTGCGTGGTGCAACAGTTAGTAGGCTCGGATAAGGCTGGAAACGCAGCTGATCGGGATCGTCACCAATGGTTGTCAGCTCTCTGTTGGGGAGCTTAACCAGAAACTCCCCATCAGTGTTAGAGAAACACCAATGTCGTGCAGGCTTCAACCACGTAAAATTTCGCAGATGTCTCTCGTCCATGATAGTGCGGGTGGTGACTATCGAACAGCTCGCTGTGCTGATGCTGAAATGCTGGAAGATAAGGGTAAGAAGACTACCCACCATATCGGTCTTCCGAGTTGTACCCACGAATGGTTTGGTCTTTAGAGAGACCAGGTGATGGGCAAAGACTGCTCCTAGGTTGACCGCGAGATCGAGCTCAGGCCACTGATAGTTCTCGTCGTCGATGATGTCTCCAATGGCCAATGAAAGCATGATAAGCTCGGACAACCGCATATTGTTAGGCTCCATCTTACACAAAATAGTGTTGCTCAGGATCCTAACCAGATAGCGCATAATTGGATGACGTACGTCCATCTGAGTAGATGTCTTGGAGTAGTAGGCTCCGTTCTCGAAGTGTTCCCATAATACATGTACATCGTGAAACTGAGTAGGCATAGCGACTTTCCTGAAATCCCTGCGGAAGCCATAAATGTCGCAGAGATCTGGGAGTGGCAGCCTGTATCTCACTCCGCGAATCATGAAGGTCATGGTGCCTTCCAGCGCGTCCTTCAGAACCTCGTCCTGATAGTAGACTCGGACTGTCGCGAGGAACTGTCGCACCAAGTCAGGGTACAAATCATATTATCGTATCGACATAGTCCCCAAACCAATCTTCTCTATCAGGTTCCCGAGTTCCCTGTCGATACCTAGGCTTCGCATGGTCTGAGGGTCAAGAAACCGAGTGGTCTGTATGTCAACGTCTTGCCAAGCATTGTTGAACAGTGTGTCGTAATCGTCCCAGGTCTCAGAGATGGACCTGAAAACGCAATCATCACTCTCAGCTATCTGCCTATTTGTTTCCTCCCAATCTCTGTTGCAGGGAATCTTGGCCTTCTCGTTCCGCTTAGTCCAAGGAGCTCTAACCGTGGCAGCAGGAGCCACACGATCAATGGTTGGTTGTGACGGAGATGGCACTGGTGGTGGCATGGTGCGCAGGGAGGAATGCGAAGCCTCAATGTTCGCGGACGCTCCGTCGACCCTCACTCTGTAGGTGTCGTTACCTAGGTAACCGTTCACTTCACCTCTTTGCCAATGTAAGCCATCCCAAATCTTGACACGTTAACCCAAGACGAAATCCCTTGGCGATGGGTCTGAGCTAGATGCTCCATCCGTTCGTGTTCTTTTTGGCCTAGATGCCATCTGCAAAAAGACAGAAAGACACAGCATAAATCCAACACTTCTCAGCAATCACAGCAAATTCTTATCATCAGACACGAATGGTGTCGATCGATACCCTAGCCAGTTCCAGTTCATCGAATTTCCACAATCCAAATTATCCAAGAGTTAAAACTAAAGGCAATTGAATGTAAGGCAAGGTGCGAAACTACTCTAGAACATCTCAGCAAATGACCATTGTCAAGAAAAACAAGTGCTAAGGAGTAAAATCTCACAAACCTCAAACCTAAAAATCGGACTGAAAATGTAGAATTTCGAATACATACCTTTGCTGATTGAAGAAACAAATGCTAGAAGGAGATAGAAGATGAAAATCTATTGAATCTAGGCACTTGAATCACCAAATTCGGTGAAGAAACGAGAGAGATGCGATTTGAGAGGAAGAAGGAGGCGGTATCGATCGATGGATAGGAAAGAAGAGAGAGAAAAACCCGAGGATTTTAAAAGAAAATTTACCTGCCCGCACGGTGTCGTTCGACACCGCATAGTATCGGTCGACACTGGTTGACCAATTCCTGCTCTTTCTCCGCGACTGTGGTATCGATCGACACGGACTGGTGTCGATCGATACTACTCCTCTTAATCTGCTTCACATTAAGACACAAGACACAAAAATAAAAAAATAAAATAAAGACGTATGTACAGACTCACCAGTGGGTTGCCTCCCACCAAGAGCTTGTCTTTACGGACGATCAGTCAGGATAAGAATGAGAACTTGCTCCAAAACAAGTTCCATACTTTGACATTTCCAGCTTCAGAGTTCTGCTCAACATGCTCTCCACAATCTCCTGTCCTTTCTCTTTAAGCTCCGGAGTAAGAATAACTCTAGTCTTAGAGAATGGCTTCGAGGTTCCTTTGCACCTCACCTTGTATTCAATCGAGTTTCCTTCGCACTTTTGAGGGATTAAGGTCACATGTGTAGCACTCTCGACTCTTTTGTTCTTAACCTCCTTCTTTAAATTGGTCTTTTTGATGACTTTTTCGGTGATGATAGGAGGACGATCTGAAACGTCTATGACATTAGGCTCATCATAAGGCTCGTCCAAAAGATCGACCATCAATGTCTCTCCGGTGATAACAGTGATGCAAGAGATATGTTTGGGAGCTTTTCCAGCAGGAATGGCTTTGTAGGAGACCTGTTCGTAAATATATGAGAACGAGATTCTCTTACTGGGCGTGTCCATAATTGCACCAGCCGTAGGCATGAACGGTCTTCCAGGAATCAAAGGTGTACTAGACCTTGCATGCATCTCCACAACCTCAAAGTCGGTAGGAACCAGACAGTCTCCTACTTTAAACATCAAATCAGGGATTGTACCGTATGAAACCGATGTGGAGGAGTTCGCGAATGTGATAGATGTCTTGGGAGATCGAATATCAGCTCCCAATCTCTCTGCAATTGCCCTTGACATTACATTGACGCTAGCCCCCGAGTCAACGAGAGACTCTTTGAATTCAACTCCAGAGATATAGCATGGAACTGAGAATACTCTTGGGTCTTCCCTCTTAGTTAGCTGCTTCATCGGTGGTGGTGTGTTTCTTGCATTGATGAATATTGCCTTGATCTCTTCATTAGTTTCTCTGCAATCTCGGAAGTAACAATCCAAAGGGCGATTTTCAAAGGTTTCGTCAAAAGACATATTATGGGGAATCCTCCTTACCATCTTCTCAAAAGCGAGCAACTTCTCTGCAGTGATGGGTTTCATGAGATGTCTAGGGTGTCTAGGATATGGCACCTTAGGCTTGTAAACACGTTCCTCAATCACCTCCGGCTTCTTCATAATCTCTGGTTCAATCTGCAAGGGGTGTCGATCGATACAAGGTTGGTGTCGATCGACACAAAGCTCATGTGTCATTTCTTCAGGTCGGTATCGATCGATACTTGTAGTGGTGTCAGTCGATACAGACGAATCAGGTTCAAAATCACCTTTGACAGGGTTTTCGAAATTTCATGCACTCCTTAAGGTGATTGCATTGACGTATTCATTCTGTTAATGAGCCATCTTTCTTTTGACAGCTGCTGCAGTTTGAGCTATTTGAGTTTCTAGCATCTTCTGATGAGTACTGAGAGCACCAATCCTTCCACTAAGATCTTTGTACAGGACATCGATCTTCCCATTGAAATCCACTGTTATATGCTGCTGTCCTTGAACAAGCTGTTCGAACATAGACTCGATCTTGGTATCTGCGAGCTTAGCAGGGACAGGTTGATAAAATGAATTCCCATAATTCCTGGTATACCCACTGTTCTGAGATGGTTTCTGAACAAACTGATTCGAACCTCCTTACTGAGAGTTGTTGTAGAAGTTTCGGTTGTTGCTGAATTGATTCCTCTGACCTTGAAAACCAGAACCACCAATATAGTTAACATCCTCTGCTTCATCCTCATTGAAAACCTCAACATCTTCAGCAAAGAGCACAGCTTTCGTTGTCTTGCCCATCAGAAGGTTGTGCATAGAATCCAACTTGGCTTGAACATCAGCAACTTGTTTACCGTCCATGCTACCAGCTGGCTTCTTGCGCTCAAGTCTGCATTCTTGGTGCTATTGCTAGACGCCAAGTTCTCAATCCGCACATAAGCATCTTCAGGATACCTAGTGTTGATGTTTCCATTGCTCGGAACATCCAAAGTCATCTGATACCTCCAATCAAGTCCTCTGAAGAAGAACCCCATCAGCTGAACATCAGAGTATTCGTGATGTGGACAATCTCTCTGATATGATATGAATCACGTCCAAGCAACCTTGAACGCCTCAGTAGGGCCTTGAGAAAACTGGGAGATCTTGTTCCTAAGATCTTCAGATTGAGCATCATCGTAGAAGTTATTCAGGAAAGCAGTCTTAGTATCTTCCCAGGTAGTCAGTGATCCAGGAGGTAACTGCTTCAGCCAGTAAGCCGCATCTCCACCTAAAGAGTATGGAAAGAGCTTGCAGAAGAGGTAATCATAGGACACTCCATCGCTCATGATGCTAGTGACCAAATCATCGAACCTCTCAATATGATCCATGGGATGTTCATTGGAAAGACCATGAAAAGGGTGCTGACCCACAAGAGTGTAGTATGCAGGTTTCAGCTCAAAGTCATTCCTCTGAAAAGCAGAATGTCGAATTGCTGATCGATTCCCATAGAACTGATCAGGCCTGTTGTACTCACCAATCGTTTTACCACGATTAACCACAACATTCCCTGCATTCGCATTCCCAGCGACATTCCCAGCGACAACATGAGCAGGTGGAATGATGTTCCCCTCTCCATCCAGTCGTTGCCCTTGCGCATTGCACAATTGACCCTCTTGGTCTCTGTAAGCACCAGCTTCATCTTGAACCAACTCCACTTGATTGTTATTCATCTCTGCTGGCTTCTTTACTCTTATGTTTGTGCATTCCACAAGTGCTAGCTGCTCCAATGACAGTTCAACTAGCTGAGTGCTCTTGTTCCTTCTGGTTTCGCGAATATGCATACACCTGAAAGCAAAAGGCAAGGACATAAGTAACACGGTAATACGTTGAGTATCGACCGACACTGGGTGGTGTCGATCGATATCAACAAAAAGAAGACGACGAGTATCGACCGACACTGAGTAGTATCGACCGATACCGACAAACTTAGTCGAAATTCTCAAACGAAAATTTAATGCCGAATTGAGTCCCCGGCAACGGCGCCAAATTTGATAAGCTCAAATTAATACCCTAAAAGTACTAAAGCTTTGTCAGCTGTAATACTTAGGGATCGAATCCACAGAGACTCACAGAAACATACAATAGATTGTATATATGATAATTAAGCTAAGTGATCAATGTAATTGAAAGCAAATATGTAAATTAAAATGTTGTAAATTCAATTGGAGAAAGATAGGTTCAGGGAATTTCTCAAGAAATCAATGAATGCATATAAACTAACTAATCAGGGTTCAGGTTATGCACTGTTCTTGAACTCAAATCACTAATGTATAATTAACCAACTCTCGTTGCGAGAATTATCTAAGTCTAAATCCTAGAATTCCAAATCTCTTTGCGAATCATAAAGTCTAAACCAGCTTTTAGTTCAAGTTTGATTTGTTCACAAAACAAATGAACCAAATCTCTTTGCGAAGAGTTATTTTGCTCACCCTAAGTTCTATCAGTAATTAATCGCACTCTCGTGCCTAATCAATTATCCTAAGATCTAAGTTTTAGGTGATCAATCCAGAATTAGCTATGAGAACTACTTATGGTGAAGAACTAATTTGGATTATGAACCCTAATCAACTAATCAACCTAGCATTCAAAGAAATCCCTAATGAGAAACCCTAAACCTAACAGGAGATCTACTCAGACATGGAAATTGAAGCAATAAACATGACTGAATAAATACTTGAATAAATAAGAAAGAGTAACTAGAGGGTTCAAAATCTTCTCTCGGACGAACAGAGTTTCAGACTTGTCTCCCTTCCAAAGCTCTCTCACAAAACCAAAGTAAAATAAAGCATAACCATCAAAGTCGCTGTAAAATCCTATTAAATAACCTAAATCATGTTTTGGGGCTTCTTGTAAATAATAAAGTCTTCTGGGCAATTTTGCAATTCTTCAATTCTTCTAAAGTTGTGACTCGTGTCTTGCTGCAGCGAGTATCGACCGATACTAGTCAGTATCGATCGATACCGAGGCTTCGAATAGGTTACTCAGCTACACGAACTTCTGCTTTGATCCAAAATGCTCCAGAAACTCCAGTATTTCCAATTATGCTCCAAACGTGCTAAAACCTGTAAAAGACTCTAAACCACTACAAAATAGTAGAACGACTCTATAAAACGAACTTATATCATGGCTTAAAAGGGGTAAAAACCATTATATATCAGACTCATCCCAAGCCCATCTGTGATGCATCTGTGTAAACCATATAAGGCTGATCCGGCTCAAGCAAAGCCAAAACCGGAGTACTCGTAAGCATTTCCTTCAGCTTAGAGAAACACTTCTCACAGTCAGCCGACCACACATACGGTACATCTTTCCCAGTTAGCCGATTCATTGGCTGAGCCATGCTCGCAAATCCCTTAACAAACCGTCGGTAATACCCGGCTAACCCAAGGAAACTTCTTATTTCTGAGGCATTCACAGGTTTAGGCCAATCCGCAATTGCCTTGATCTTTTCTGGACCTACGGACACCCCCTTATCCGAGACCACATGTCCCAAAAATCTGATCTCCCTGTGCCAGAAACTGCATTTGCTAAGCTTAGCAAACAACTTATGTTCCCTGAGTCTGCTCATCACCATCTTAAGGTGAACCATGTGATCCTCTCGGTTCTTTGAGTAGACCAGAATGTCATCTATGAAGATGATCACGAACTCATCCAAGCAATCTCTAAAGACGTTGTTCATGAGCTTCATGAAAGCCGCAGGTGCATTCATCAGCCCAAAAGGCATAACTACAAACTCGAAGTGACCATACCATGTCCGAAAGGCGGTCTTCCTGATATCCGACTCATCAATTGGGATTTGATGATAACATGAAGCTAAATCAATCTTGGAGAACCAAGTAGCACCTCGGAGTTGATCCAGCAACTCGTCTATCCTTGGAAGAGGGTACTTGTTCTTCACGGTGACTCAGTTCAACCCGCGGTAGTCGATACAAAGTCGAAAACTCTCATCCTTTTTCTTAACAAACAATACCGGTGTGCCCCACGGTGAACTGCTTGCTCTCACAAACCCTTTCTCCATCAGCTCGCTCAACTATTTCTTTAGCTCGGCCATCTCGGCAGGTGCCATCTGATATGGAGCTTTAGAACCTGGAGCCATTCCAGGCTCGAGCTCAATGGTGAATGGATCAAAACGTGTTGGTGGTAAACCACTCACCACAAACACATCCTCTAACTCATTTACTACCGGAATGCTACCCAGCTCCGCATCCAGCCCAACTTCGGCAATAGTGATTATCGCCAAGTACGCCTCACAACCCTTCTCAATCATCTGTTCAGCCTGAACTTCCGAGACAATCAGGCTCCCCGAGGTCGGTATAATGCCTTGATATTCCAGAATCCCCTTCTCAGTTTCAAATCGAACTTTCCCGCGGTGACAGTCCAAGTGTGCCTTGTATTTTCCGAGCCAATCCATACCAAGGATCACATCGTAAGACTTCACCTCGCAGATTTCCAGATCAGCTGGCATGTTCACTGAGCCAATTAAGACGGAAACATAACGGACCTTCCCAAGGGTACGCATGACCTGTCCACCGGCCGCTTTGATTAAGTCAAAATTACTTCATGTTTCCTTGCGGAACTCGCCCTTCCCAATCATATCCGGATTCACGAAGCAATTTGTTGCTCCGAAATCAAACAGAACATGGGTTGCCACACCACCCATGGCCAGGGTCCCTACACATTCATCTAGAATGCTAAGACTAATGCAACAGAAGCTCACACAGAAATTTTTATCATGGCAAGTGATAGGACTTACCATTGATCGGACGTGAGCAACTCGGATTAGTCACAGTCTCCTCAGCCATAGCATAGAACCGCGGCATCACAGCCTGTCTCTTTGGCGGTGGCGTCAGTGGTAGTCCCTCACTTGGCCTCTTTTCAGATTGATGCACCGTCCGGGCTAGCTGTGGACAATTCAGCTTGAAGTATCCAACTTCTCCACACTGATAACAGACTCTTTCTCCTCTACGATCTTCCTCAGGGCAATCACGGACCTTGTGGTCTAAGCTTCCACAGCGGAGATAAGCACCAGTCGCACGCCAACTAGTACCAGAATTCCCCTTCACGACGGCCATTCCTGCATTGCGACTCACAGGTGGTTTTCCCGAAGGAACACTCTTCTTTTGCCTAGCAGCATTACCAACAAGTTTGGCTTCCTCAGCCGAAGTAGACTTTAACTGAGCCGCTTTTTCCACCAGTTCCGGAAAGGTGCCATAGTCACGAATCTAACAATGCTTACGGATATCAATCCTTAGCCCACGCATGAACCGCTTAATCTGATTCCTCTCGCTCCCCATATCACGGCCAACATACTTCTTCGGGTTATTAAACTCAGCTTCGTACTCCCTCACTGTCTTTGTCCCTTGACGCAGATCAAGGAAAGCCCCTTCCAAACGATCATGAGCTTCCGGTGGGAAGTACTTAGCACGGAAAAGATCACAAAAGTCAGCCCACGTGCTCACTGCCACTACAAGAAAATACTGTTTTAGCATAGATTTTTTGCGACGATTCAATTTCGTCGCAAATTCAAATCGTTTTTACGACGACTTTACGACGATTTTTAAAGTCGTCGTAAAATCGTCGCAAAATTGGGACGAAACGTTTCGTTGTAAAATCGTCGCTAATTAGCGACGATTTGCCGACGATTACCGACGAAGTTACGACGATTATCAAAATCGTCGTAAAATCGTTGTAACTTAGCGACGGTATACCGAGGTTTATATAAAACGTTGTAATATCGTCGTAAAATTACCGACGAATTAGCAAGGATTATTATAAGTTGAACTTTACATCGATTTCCCGATGATTAATGAGTTAGGTGAGCACGTTTAAGTTCACGGTGTACTGTTAGGTAAACATGTTTAAAGTCGTTGTAAAATCGATGTAAACATGTTTAGAATCGATGTTAAATCGATGTAAAATCGTAGGTAATTCGATGGTAACGAAAATAAAAATCTATATATAGTGGCCAACTTCATAATAAAAATTTCATATTCAGAAACATTTACTTCTTTCTGACCAACAAAAAATATCAATATACGAAATTGGAAGATGGATGTATAATCGTCTTGATTCGGAGGGATCGCTAACAAAAGAGTTCAGTGATGGGGTGGAGGGATTCATGCATCAGGCATGAAGTATACATAATACGATTATCAGTGGTAAGATGTATTGTCTTTGTGCCAGATGCTTGAATAGGAAATTTATCATTATCTCGAAGGTGTGGTCGCATATATTAAATAGAGGGTTTATTCCGCATTACTATATATGGTATTATCATGGAGAGGGTCATGGGGGAAATGCAGCTAGTAGTAGTAGCAATTATCAAGCATCGAATTTTGATGAGTCAAATAATTTTAATCAATTTTATGATCATGCGGAGCAGCATGGTGAAGATAATGATAGGATTCATGACATGGTTACGGATGCATTTCATGAAACCGTAAGTACATTTGCACATGATCATCATGATGAGGAACCCAATCTAGATGCAAAAAAAATTTATGATATGCTAGATGCTGCAAATCAGCCACTCTACGATGGATGTAGAGAAGGACATTCTAAATTGTCGTTGGCGGCTAGGATGATGACTATTAAAACTGAACATAACTTAGCTGAGGTTTGCATGGATGACTGGGCTGATTTGATTAAAGAGTATTTGCTAGAGGATAATTTAGCTGCTGAAACTTACTATGAGATACAGAAGCTGGTTTATAGTCTTGGGTTGCCTTCTGAGATGATAGATGTCTGTGTTGACAATTGCATGCTTTTTGGAAAGATGATGATAAGTTGCAGGAATATCGATTTTGCCATAAGCCAAGATATAAGCCGCAAGGTACTGGTCGGAGTAAGGTACCGTTCCAGCGGATGTCGTACCTTCCTATAACTGATAAATTAAAAAGAATGTATCAGTCTAAGAGGACAACTGCATCGATGAGATGGCATGCAGATCATTTGCAGACAGATGGGGAGGTTACTCATCCTTCAGATGCAAAAGCGTGGAAACACTTTAAGACGGTACATCCAGACTTTGCTAGAGAGAAACGTAATGTGTATCTTGGTCTTTGCACAGATGGATTTAGTCCATTTGGTATGTCTGGTAGGCAATATTCTTTATGGCCAGTAATCCTAACGCCTTACAACCTTCCTCCAGATATGTGCATGCAAAGGGAATTTTTATTTTTGAGTATTTTAGTACCAGGTCCGAAGCATCCGAAGCGTTCCCTTGATGTGTTTTTGCAGCCTTTGATAGAGGAATTGGAGCAGTTGTGGTATACCGGGGTTCGTACATATGATTTTGCAAGGAAAAAAAATTTTACAATGCGTGCGGTGCTTATGTGGACAATAAGCGACTTCCCTGCTTACGGGATGTTATCAGGTTGGACTACGCATTGGCGATTGTCTTGTCCATATTGTCTTAATCGGACAGATGCGTTTCAATTGAAACATGGTCGGAAAACAAGTTGGTTTGATTGTCACCGCCGATTTCTACCGATTCACCATGCATATTGAAGAAATAAGCGGTTGTTTAGAAAGAACAAAGCTGTTCGTGTTCTTCCTCCTGTTTATATTTCCGGAGAAGATCTAGAAGCAGAAATTTATCATTATTGTGCATTGGAAACAGCCAATCGTGGTGGAAATTGGCACACTCCATCTAATATGCTGGATGGATATGAGGAGCATCACAATTGGCATAAGAAAAGCATATTCTGGAAGCTTCCGTATTGGAAGGATCATTTGCTTAGACACAATTTGGATGCCATGCACATTGAGAAAAACTTTTTTGATAACATCATGCATACAGTGTTAAACGTGCGTGGAAGGACTAAAGACAACGGTAAGTCAAGGTTAGACTTGCCTGATCTTTGTTGTCGGAATGAGTTACATATTACAAGCAATGGGAAAGCACTTGTCCCCATATTTCGATTGGGTGCGGAAGAAAAGTCAGCTTTGTTCAAATGGGCGACATCTGATGTGAAGTTCCCGGACGGGTACGTATCTAATCTAGCTAAATGTGTTGAGAATGGGCAAAAGTTTTCTGGGATGAAGAGTCATGACTGCCACGTCTTTATGCAACGACTACTTCCTTTCGCATTTGCTGAACTTCTACCAGGAAATGTACACGAAGCAATTGCAGGTATATAAATTTAAATTAATCACATATTGCGAATTTAAGATTTTATATAATTAATATATATATATATATGAAATGGAAAATAATTAACATTATTACCTTATATATCATGTGATTGTTATTGTAGGCATCAGAGCATTTTTTGTGATCTTTGTACCCGTACTTTGTCAGAAGATGTTATTGCACAACTTGATACTAGTATTCCTATTTTGTTGTGCAACATGGAGAAAATATTTCCCCAGCCTTCTTTGATGTTATGGAACATCCACCTATTCATCTCCCTCACGAAGCAGAACTTGGGGGACCTGTGCAGTATCGATGGATGTACCCATTCGAGCGATTCATGGGACATTTGAAGCGGAAGGCTAAAAATCTAGCCAAAGTTGAAGGCTCAATAGTAGCAGGAAGTTTAACAGAAGAAACTTCTCACTTCACGGGGTACTATTTTGGCTCGAAGGTTCTCACACGGAAAAGGGCAGCACGGCGATATGATGATGGAGGTGTAGGCCGAACATATACTAATAAAGGTGTCTCATATATCTTTTCTTCAATCGGTCGATTATGTGGAAGAGTGAAGTTAGTTTGGTTTGCCAATGAAAAAGACCATCATAGTGCACAAACGTATATCCTCTTAAATTGCGAAGAAGTTAGTCAATTTTAGACGTAAGTATATAAACATATATACATATATATGGCTAAATTATATGCTGGCTTTATACCAATTACGATATGTATCTTAATTACAATTGTAAATACTTTTGTATGCAGTGAATTTGTTAGACAAGTCCGAGAAGTCATTGAAGGAATCTCAGACGATGAAATCAACAAGCGTAAAGATCAACATTTTGCCCCGTGGTTGAAGACGCAAGTACGTAAAAATTTAAAGTGATCTGATTAATTACTAACTTTGATAATTAACCTAATACATATTTTGATTACTTTTGTAATTAAATTAATTAATGATATAGGTCGAGTATGGGGATACCACATATCCACTCTGGTTCCATGAGTTAATAAAAGGCTCCATATCGAAGATAACGAGTGCACCCATGTATTGCACACGCGGATATATATTTCATACATTCAAATACGGCAATCAAAGAGCTACTGCCAACTACGGGGTATGTGTGCGGGGCGAAATAGATTTTTATGGAGTGTTGCAATACATAATTGAAGTTGAGTACCTCGGTTGCTTAGGTTTGAAATGCGTTTTGTTCAAATGCGACTGGTTCGATCCAACAGTTGATCGAGGGGTCTGTAAAAACAAATTTGGGGCAGTATATGTCAACCAATCACAACGTTACAATAAGTATGAGCCATTTATCCTAGCATCACAAGCAGAACAAGTCAGCTTTGTTCCATATCCGCGAGTTCGCACCACCCGTATCTCATGGTTATCAGTTATAAAAGTTTCTCCGAGGGGTCGAATTGTGGGGGTTGAGGATCTACCAATGCAGCAAGATCATTGCTCTGATATGCCAGAACTAAATGAGAGCACTGATGACATCCTTTTGATAGATCCTTAAAACAGACAAGTTGAATATCTCCCAGACAATACAGAGGAAGAAGATGAGGAAGATGAGTTCGAAGAAAGTGATGAACCAAATGAATCAGAGTGACCGCGCTAGCTAGTAATTATTGTGAATTTAATGTATTAATATAATATTGTGATCGAGTAATTATTGTGAAATTTAAGTGATATGATTTCTATGAAATGCCCTAAACCCCAAACTTGATCCCATCTCCGATCTCCACTCATTTTCCGTCGTAGGTGCGGCGATTAATAAATTACGAGACATATGTGTCTATGTGTCTTGTAATTTATTAATTGCCCCAACTACGGCGGGAAATGAGCGGTGATCGGAAATGGGATGAAGTTTGGGGTTTAGGGGATTTCAAAGGAATCGTCGCTAAATCGTCGCTAATTGTGATTGTCACAAAATCGTTGCACAGTTAGCCACGATTTAGCCATGAATAATGACGAATCGTGGCCAAATCGTCGCTAATTGTGATTGTCACAAAATCGTTGCAAAATTAGCGACGATTTAGCCACGATTCATGAAATGCCCTAAACCCTAAACCTTAAGCCCTAAACCCTAAACCCTAAACCTGAACCTATTAACATCTTATTCTATTATGCATCTCTCAATGAAATTCATCTTGACTTTATAGAATTGTTCGGAAATGAAAACTCGGTCAATCACAATAATATCCACAAACTGAATCATTGTATTAATAATCTAACATGTACGCAAACTCTCTGTTTTACTCATTCTTCAATCTCTATGAACTTATAGATACTTTCATGATTTTGGGTTTACGGTAAACATGTAAAGTTGTTTCTGGAATGTTGCAATCTACGTTACATTTTTTGTACCTATACCCTAAACCCTAAAACAGATTTTACAAATTTCATCACTAATTCGTTGCAACATTTGCGACGATTTGGCGACGAATCGTCATAAATTATGAATTTAATTTACCACGTGTCGGTAAATTAAACTCCCGCGTGTGGGAAATACAAGAAATTAATATTCCTCACAAAATCGTTGCAAAATTAGCGACGATTTAGCCACGGTCTAATTGCGACGATTCGTCGCTAAATCGTCACTATTTAGCGACGATTTAGGCACGACCACTAATTCTATATAAACACACGCTCAGATCACATTCATTCTTGCGACAATTTTCATTCTCTCTTCCTCTTGCTCTCCTCCTCCCGAATTCCTTGCGAAAAAGAGGTAATTTTTTTTTTATGTTTTTATTTTCGTTAGTATAGATAGGAATAGAACAATTTAGGTCGGTAGAAACGTAATCAAATTAGGAAAAATCGCAGACTGCCCGGGTGTTTATAGATAGTAATTTATTTTTATTTTTATGCTGATGGGCCATCGGCGTTCACATTACGCTCAGTTTTTGAGAGAGATTGGTGATACATCGGGTACCGGATTGCCCGTGTCTTCTGAGGCTACGGAGATGGATTTCGTCCCGGTGACACAAACACATAGTGCTCCGCCGCCACAACCACCTCAGATTCCGCAATCTGGAGGCCGTTCCCCGGCCCCATATGCACACATGACGGTTCATGATTTGCTTGCACAGCCGGACCGTCATAGGCTTAAGAGATTAGATCCGGATCATACTGACGGGTCAGAATGGTAATATATATATATATATATATATATATATATATATATATATATATATATATATTTTTTTTTTACATTTATTATTACATATTTATATTTATTTCTAACAATTTATAATTTTAGAATTTTTTGTTTCAGGTTTGGAGTTGAATCCAAAGTTGGACGC